>CM029273.1:25528665-26114795 GCA_016920895.1 Vaccinium myrtillus | reverse complement strand
AGAGTAAATATGAGAAAAAAAAATTAAAAAACGAATTTTACTTTCCAACTCCTCCTTTCTCACACAATCTCGTATAAAACTGTGAGATTTGGAGAATTCACAGAGGAAAAAGAGAGAATCGAAATACATATCCAACTTTTTCCCCATCTTTTTTATTTTTCTACTATATTTAATCTCCCTCCACAAATCCAACATCCAAACGCATCGTTAGACTTGTAAATTATTGTCGACATGCATGTGTTACCTGCTGCAGTTGTGAAACAGCAATCTTAAGATCAAGTTATAAACCCAAGTCTCCATTTTTCCAGTATCAATAAGCTGGTTCTTCGTAAAAATCAAGGACTCCTGCAATTGTGTCCATCGTGCAACGAGTCACCCATCCGCTTTGGGATCTTACTGAATACTGACCAAACATGATGTTCACTCAAATATGAAATCCAGTGCTACAGGATCAGCCCTATTTTACTACACAGGGATTCAGAGTTTCCATTCACCCGAGCCTGAAAAAATGCTCGTATATTCTCTTTTATGTTGTCCTACAGACTCGCTCGTACATAAAAATCTCCATCATAAACTAGAGTAGAGTAAAATTCAGCAATAACCATAGACTTTGGCAGGCAGGCAAAACATGCTATTGAACAATAAATCTACTTTGATTTCTGCAAAATATAGAGCTACAGAAGAACAATGGTGCAAGCTTACAGGGCTTAAGCGTTAAGCATTTGGCCCTCAAATACACAATCAACCCCAATTTTTTAACTCGGAACCTCTTCTTTGCCACCGATACACCAGACTACAGCTAACACAATCTGAGAAGATGGGGTTGATTGACAAAAACTGTTAGAGAGACGACCATCACAGTTGACATGGAAGCATCGGAGCCTGAACTATTTCAGGTCCCTCCCTGAACCTATTGAAGTTTAGATGGGCAACTTGTCTTTTACAAGATTATTACTCCTCTGCTTTACTGTCTTCATTTGAACAGCTTTCATGTGCCACGCCATTTTTGTCATCAGTTTCAACCTCCATATTAGCTTCTTCATTTGAATGGCCCTCTAGTGGAAAATCATCCCCAGTCTGATTTGCAAGAGTTTCCATCTGTGGTGTATCATCCAACCTTCCCTCAGGTTGCACATCTTCCGGCGAACCATTTGCCAAAGAAAGTAAACCAGCATCCATGGAATCGGAAATGTGTTGTGGGCCCAAATTCGGCAGGCCATTTTGCTCGGCAGCACCCATTGGTGGAGCCACTTGTCCCGAGTATGCTGGAAAATGATTGCTCATCATCTGGGCCTGAATAAGGAGGAAGAGGATAATTACTTTGATGACCATATAATTAAAGGATGAATTAAATTATAATCCTAAATAAGGAATCCATTTAAGTTTTCATCCCTGACATCACCCATGGATTAAGTTTTCATCCTATAATTGTATGAGTATCCAATGGTCGTAGGATTAGGATAATGGATAGATTTTGCCATTATGGATTTGAAATTTGGAGGGTTTTAGAATTTGAGATACATTGTTAATAAACCTTTGAGTAGCTGTATATAACATCAAACATATATATATACATATATCACCCAAAACTATTCTCAAACCTAGTTGTTTACAAGAAGAGGGTGAAATGTCTTCAAGGTGTGTGATCGTTTTGCACATATTAATGTTGCTGAGTTAGGATATTTTTTCAATAGTTATGCGAAAGGGCTTACAGCCTTCGAACTTATATCTCATAACCGAAACTCCCGTTATGTTGGTGAATATGATAAATGAATTACGTAGTATATTTATTCTGATGCAATAGCTTAATAACATTGATGGAGTATAGCATATTTGTGGTGCCGTGATCTTAAATTTTTTGTTAAGATAAAATTAACATATAAGTGCCACAGTTCAGGTAGAAGAGAACCATTCCTAATTTTTAGGAATTCAATGCGTTAGAAACTTTGCAGATGCATAAATCGGGAACCGATTGTGATAAAATAAGAAATCAAAAAAAAGTGGGTTGTGCTCCAACAAGGGTATCATAGGGATTATTTTGAAATTCTGACCTACAAAGACAACTTGCTCTTTTAACTAAGATAAAATCTCAATGTACACTAAAGAACAGAACTAATATGTAAGTTACCGATAATTAAATCAAGCCATTCAATAACAACTAACTCCAAAATGAAAACGCTGCGCTCGCCTATCCGCCCAGGCTTGAAACTGGGGGCGGGGGAAGGCTCTAAATTTTGAATGCAAAAAAAAAGTTACGCATCCCGTAGAACCTTGCCCATAGGAAGCGCACCCTGCAACCCACAGCTAAATCCTGAACAAAAACATCAACTTAGCATACCTGATAGATTTTGTAATTTACAATGCTCTCCATTTCTTCAATGCCACTCACAAGATGGATTGGTCCAGTGTCTTCAACATGACGATCCGTAAACCGTGTTGCCTCAGTCATGTTCAAGGCCAGGAGATCAGGTCTCTGGAGCAGAAGTTGAAACGTGGGCTGAAGTTCGTAACACTGTTCAAACAAAGAACGTCGACAAAAAACATAGAGTCCAAGTCGAGCACGAGACATGGCAACAACCAATCTTCTAACATCACGAAGGTGGCCCACAAAGCGAGTACGCACAAGAGACAACAAAATAAAATCATTCTGCTGGCCTTGGAACTTATCAACAGTGGTAACCTATTAAAACATAACAGAACAAAACATTAGTAAAAGCAATCACACCTTAATTTAATGAGTATAAGACATCAGACATCAACTCTAGAGGGATGTAAACATTTGAAAGCCTCCACTATCTCTTAGCCTCATAAGGCAGACCAAAATCAAGAAATTGACCTAAGTTCTGTGGTAGGGTTTGTTTTGCCTGTTTAATTGGTTCCTGAGTGCCAAGTTTACCACCGAATAACAACTTGTACATGGCATATCGGTGGTGACTATTCCCCCTGGATGTTGCATTGGATAGCAATGGATACTAATAAAACGAAATATGGATGAAAATGGTAGTGAATTAGGGAAGCGAAGAACTGGTAACAAGGAATCAACAATGAACTAACAAAAAGGTGGGCTGTTATAGAACTCTTAACTCCATTATATTTTGCATTCTCGATGCCACCCTAGAGAAATTAGAGTCCCAATTTCAATTCAGAGTACCTTTATACCGGGCCTAACCAATACGAAGCTATATATGTTGGGAAATATTTATACCTTGCAATTGGCACAAATGAATACAGGGATTCAAGGTTGGGTGGGCGAAGATTCAAAATTCGTTGGTAACATATTGACATGGCCGGCCCCAATGTTTGGGTTGCACAAGCCCGACCCCAAGCTTGGTTGCCCCTTAATATTAAGTCAAAAAAGATAAAAAGACATACAAGTCAAAGAAAAAAAAAAATATCAGCATTACATTGTGCTTTTAGCTTCAATTACATAAAAAATATAAATCAAATGTAATTCCAGTTGTAATGTTTAATCATTAACATGATCCGATTAAAAAAGAACTCCTACCATTTTTTGAAGCAAATTCTTCTTGGTTTTTACTATATCCGAGAAGAGTTGCTTCCCTAGAGATAATCAGTTGTCCCCATGTATGTTACATATATTTGGACCAAAAAATCAAAGTCAGGACCCGACAGCCCGAGGAACCAAGAAAATAACCTGTCTATCTAAAAAATCTGGCCAAATACAGGGCCAGCCTTTGATATTTTGGAGGCTCAAAGCGAATTTAATAAATGCACCCTAAGTTTTTGTAAACAAAATTCACTATTATGTGTTTTAAACATGGTATTTTAGTTTCGTAATTTAACTAAAATAAAATTTAAAAATATATATATACAAATAGAATAAAACAATGAATCAAACATAACAATGTACCATTCATATTATGTGTTTTCTCCAACTAATCACGTTATCAACTTTACTCTCGTAAGAATACTATTTTTAACAATAAAGAGCTATTTATTTTAAATCTTTTTATCAAAGTTTGTTGAGTGAAAATATATTATTTTGGTTTATTTATTCCTACCAATTATTTATTTATGAATTTGATTTGAAAAGTTAAAAGTAAAATTAAAGTAAATTAAAGAGAATTAAAGAACTTATAAAAACATTTATGGTATGCAAATTGCAAAAGATATGAACTTTGGACTTGGGAAACATCTACAATCACTAAAAAATTACAAAATTTTAATAGCAGTGGTGCAAGAGTTTTATTTTATATACGGCAAAAAAAAACAATTGGCCAAAAAAAGTCCCCACAGATTTGAACCCATGACATTCAACTCTAACGGTTGCACGAAGAACACTGCGCCAGAACTCTCATCTTATGTGAACTCGGAGTAAATTATTTATAATATAAATAACTTCACAAAAAAATTTATTGACCCAGCTCGGGGGCTTGCGGGGCTTACCCCTGGGCCGGCCTGCATATTCAATGCAATATTAATATTGCTAATACAAAATTGTTAAAATATTTTTAAAGTGATTGCCCATATATATTTTTGACGAACCTATTCAATCACTAAAATATGATCATCTCTAATTATAAACGCATACAATCTTGCGCATCCTATTCATTTTAAAAAGCAAAATAATATTACGAAAAATAAAAGTGTTGCTAAAAGTAACATTATCATTTCAAACTCTTGGTTGGGCAGGTTTTGAATTGATCAATTATAAGAAGTCCGGTGAGCGAATTTACATAGTTTTAAAGTTCTTAAAGAAAAAAAAATTACTACTACGATGCTATTAAAAAGTTGAAACATGGGTAGGGCTGTAAGGTGGTCGCCCGGTCTCATCCGCTCCTTGGCCCATCCTTGGATATTGGTAAGTATAAACTTTATGAACATACAGGGCCTATGTGCATGGTAATTTAGTATATGTAAACAAGAAGGAAAAATTGTCCTGATATAACATACCTTGCTGGGGGGACCAATGAAGTCATAAGGAAGACACCGTCTGGCAATAACATCACGGATCAAAAGTTTCTGTCCATTGTAAGTTGTCAAGATGGATATCTTATTTGCAGGGTACCCTAATAAACGCATGTATATATAGACACTGACAATGTACTCAGCCTCCCCCACATTTTGGTAGAACCAGGGAGAAGGGGCAGTCTCACCTCTGCCATGGTAATCAGGAACATCCACTAACTGATACTCGTATGATAATCCACTATTTGCTCTATGGAAAATAGCTTCCTCTTTCACATTTGGAAGATCACCCAGATCTCTATACCTCCAATTGTAAAGTCTGGCTATACTTGGCCTAGCTCTACCCTGGGCATTGAGCTCAATGTAAGGGATTCCCAAACGAACGAACCTAGTGAATAAACTCTGATCCATATGGCTGTACTTTTGGAAAGCCATATTCTTCACAACAGGGGGCAACTGATGATGATCACCAATCAATATGCAGCGTTTAAGACGAGCATACCCATCTTCCTGCCTCTGGAGCAACATGGGGATAAAAGTTTCAATCTCTAAGATTTGAGCACTTTCTTCCATTAAGAGGTTGTCATACTTGAAACCTAACTGAAGAAAATCTTTTCTTTTAAGAGCTGCATGGGTGCAAGTCATCGCCACAATCTTGGCCTGTTTGGTCATTAGGTAATTTGATCGATCAACTGTTGACTTGAGCAATTCAAATGCCCTGCACTCTTCAATTTCTTGGAACAGCCTTTTAAGATGACGAAAGCAACCCTTAGCTGCGCGCATGTCTTTTTCATAGGACTGGCCTGTAAAAATTGGCTGAGGTGTATTGGAGAAGAACTCCTTAAAAGGAAAACGGTCCTGAACAAAGGTTGGTTTATCTTGATTTTTGGCACACGCATCCAGAAATAGCTCCCAGCGCGAGTAGACATGAAACAACCAAAAGTATCCAGCAGTTTCGCAAGTGTAACCAACATCCTCAGGCAGTTGAAGAGATCTTGCAAGCCTCTCTACTTCACTAAGCAGCTCTAAACGCCGAACAAGCATTGCATTGACACGACCTTGTCGACTGAAGTCGAGATCAGTTGCTAATTCTTGTTCACCTTGACCAAGTCGAAGAAGATAGCGAGCAGGAACATCCCTCTATCACAATCGATCGATGTACATTAGTAACAAGCAAGTTTATAACAAAAGACATGAGAAAACATGGTTGCAGGAATGGGGAAAAGCTGCAATACTTGTAAGAGATCCACAAAGTGTGGGGAAAAAACCCCCATCTTTAAGAAAAAAACATACCTGCATTATCTTCTCAAAAAGATCATTCAAAGCCTGATTTGAATGTGTAATTATCAATGTCCTTTGAGACGGACAGTTGTGGTAAAGAACGTTCAGGATTTGCACAGCTGTATCAGTTTTTCCAGTACCAGGCGGACCAACAACCATCGTTAATCCGGGTTGAACGCCTGAGATGATTGCTCCAATCTGCATAACAAGGAAGCCAAAATGAAACAAGTCCCGGAAAAAGATGGAACAATGGAAGGAAAACAGTGTAAAATTAATTTATCATAGTAAAACCATATTTTTCAGATATCCAAGGGTGCCCCGGCCAGCTTCCGCGAACCTTGGCCATCTCTTGGAGACCAATCCCACCAGGCACGAATTGGAGGCCCATTTAAAGCCGACCAACCCCACCTGGGAAATTTTGAACATGAGACCAAGTAGGAAGAAAAGCCCAAAGTCCCAGGCCATCCCCTTGGGTTTCATAGTACAACCACTCACATTGAAGTTCCAAGCAAACTACAGTAGTTTCACTACCCTTACAATGACAGTCTATGAAGAGTTCCAGGAACAAAAGCTACATAACACCTGGGAAAGAAAAAAAAAATACACACTGCGTTCAATAAACCAAAAATTCAGCCTGATATTGGTATTGTTATTACCAAAGGAAGAAAAAAGTTGAAGCCAACTTAATGCAAGTATTATCCAGCACAAATCTCCTCGTAGGGCTGCACCGTCTTGAAGAGGAACTTTATACAGAATACAATATAAGCCTGAAGACACAACTGCAGTTTCAAGAATGATATATGGCATGATTACAATCATATTTTACTGATTCCGAGTCCTGGCCACAGGGTCAAGTTTCTGAGGATCATAACTCTATGAATTCTAGGAAGCCACAATTAAGTTGAGAGACAACACTAGAGTTGCACTCAGACCCCTCTCTCCAGACAAATAGCTCCTGAAACCCGAAACCAGCTTCTTGGCAAGGTGGGGACAAATGGAGGAAAAGACCAAATAAAGTACCCCGACCTAGAAGCTTTCCATTACCCCAAATTTAGAATTCCGAGTCCAGGTGGCCAAGGGTCAAGTTGTCATTTCCTAAACAGCATACATCAACTTGGTATCATAGCTTTTAAGGTCCTACCTTGTTTTCCCCAGTATTGCAGAAATTTGATTCTTTAATACAATGGCAACAAAATAAGAATCGAGTCCAAACTTGGAAGCCTCGTTAAAAGACTATGAAGTACTTAATTTTTTTTGGTAAGTTGAATCAATTAAAAACACAAAACCAATACAGGAGCAAAGGGGCATACGCAAGAATTAGACTACAACATGACCAAATCGTCATGACAGGAGTAACAAGAACAAAAGTAATCAGAACCTGATCCTTAGGATGTATACAAGACTACTACTTGAAAAAACAACTAAGGGGAGTTCGCCAATCCATGCAACCCAACATATTTATATTCTCAACAGTTTTCTGCACCTGCCTCAGTGAGCTCAGAGCAGCTCTAATGTCCTCAGTGGTAGATTTCCCTGTATCCTCACCCAAACTTGATGCCTGAAGATTCGGTTGCTTCTTTCCCTCAAATTGGGTATACAGTTGCAGCAGGAGACAACTTATGAATTGTGTGACCCAGGTTCTTACCACCCTAATTTTGTCCATTCTACTGCTCTTCCAAGCTACTAGGTTGTCTGGCAGAATCATTTTTCCCCAAAAAGCCCAGATAGAAGAGAAATGGAAAGTACAGACTAAGTGGTGAATAGATTCACTATGCCACCCTAATTTTGTCCATTCTACTGCTCTTCCAAGCTACTAGGTTGTCTGGCAGAATCATTTTTCCCCAAAAAGCCCAGATAGAAGAGAAATGGAAAGTACAGACTAAGTGGTGAATAGATTCACTATGCCGATTGCAAAGGACACAGCCATCCAAAACTTCCATCCACACAATAACATCCCATCTAGGTACCTAATGAGTTAACCAGATGATATTCTTCCAAGGTACTTCAGGCCTAGTCTTCCTAATGAATTCACAAGCCCATTAAGGAGAGAAATTGGCCATTGGAGATTGAGATCCATATCACAATATCCTATTGATCAGTTGCTGTGAGTACCAGGGGTATTAGCCATTATTTCTAAAGTAGCTGCAATCCCTATAGGCCATCTCAAATTATTTAACACGTAAATGGAGGCAACTTAAGCATTCAAAGCTCTCCCATGATTGTAATACTTATGTCCCACATCTTTTATGTAAAACGCCAAGAGGATGCAAGTTTGTATGACAACATAGTGTATTTAAACAATGCCCACCACATGTGGCTGAAAATGTCTCTAGTTTTCAGAATCTTTCTTATAGTCCAAGAGGTCAAGGGGGGAGTCCGAATATCAGATTTTTAAGCACAAATGTCTAATTTTTAAGCACAAACGTACAGATCAACTTCACGCAAAGTGTATCAGCCTTGTTCCAAATAGCCCCAAAAGTGCCTACAAGTAGAAGCTGTATAAGAACCAGTAAAGTTTCTAAAGCACAAACTACCTTCATGTTTAGGATTACAGACATAACTCACTGACTTTAGCTTCAGAAGTTCTAAATCTAGCCTAGACCAAAGAGAATACTCCTTGAGATTTCACTTTCCTTGAGCACCCTTTTAGGATACATAAAATTGGACCTTCAACATACTCGTGATTCTGTGAACTCAACATAACACAGCTTCTTTAACACCTTCCTGCGTAGGATAGCAGTATCTTAGCCCAAGATTTTAACCCTATCTACAATCCTATCCAGCAATAAGTGGCCATTGTTAGCCATTAGTCTTGTGATAACCAAGCGAACACCCAGCTACTTCACAAGTAGAACCTGTTAAAGCATCCAACTCAAAACCAATCAGCAATAAGTGGAGAGGCCGTCCAAGCTCGTATAGTAGTTTTCAAGGTGATAATTAACCGATGTTGGACAAAGTCCAACACTTCCCGCACGTGCAACCCCTGACTCACACGTGGAGAGGTCAACAAAGGATCCGGAACATACGGATCACAGCGAAACAAAGTGCAACTATGGCACAAACAAAGGGGAAAAACCTCTAAAAACCTAGTTGTGATGCGATGTTAAAGCATCCAACTCAAAAGTAATTGACAATGAGTGGAGAGGACGCCCAAGCTCACATACTAGTTTTGGAGGGTATTAATCAACCAATGTGGGAAAAGCTCTAACACTCCCCCACACGTGGAGAGATAGACAACGATTCAACGCATACGACAACTGTCAACCATCAAAGACAAACTAAGGGAACCAACCATCAACAACAAAGAGTCTTGTCCCAAAAGCCTGCGAAAGCTCTAATACCATGTTAAAGCATCCACCTCACAACCAATTGGCAATGAGTGGAGAGGCCATCCAAGCTCATATACTAGTTTTTGAGGTGATAATTAACTGACGTGGGACATATTCCAAAATAACCCACTCCGGAATGGGTAAAATGTTCTGTAGTGCAATCTTTTGATGAGGCTTTACGAAGCCAAATAGATTGAACTCTCTTGGAGGTCTGCTTTGAAACCTAAGTCAAATGCTCATCCAGCAGATTCAAGGACTTGGACTGATATCATCAGCCAAAATGACGTGAGAAATATTGAGCTTTAACACTTACGAACATATCATAAGAGAATCCTTTGTGCTCAATTCTATGCTAAAGCATAGCTGTAAAAGCTTGCATAACTGCTACAGATAGGTACGCGAAAATGAGATCCACTTGCCTCAAGCCTCCCCGCAAAATAGCCTTCTGAAATCACCATTGTTGAGTCAATGACAATAGGAACATGGCTGTAGTTGCATACTGTTTATTGATTGAATCTAACCGAATAGGCGATGTGCACATAATTGAGCGTCTCTGAACACAAAGAAGTCTGTACGACTCTGTGCTTTTTGTGAGTGCTCTATAGACAATTAATTTACAGGATAAGTCTACCCATTTTTAGCTGAAGGGAGACTGAATTATCCACCAAATCTGCCTAATATTTACGTTCAAAGAAACACCAAGAAAAGACTGAACAGATTTCTGTAAATATTTTCACGTTGAAAAAAAGGAGTGCGAGACAAAATCATTTATGGTCTAAACTAGTTTTAGATTCCCAAAACATGACAACACAAACAACAAGCTAACAGGGATAAGGAAAAAGAAACTATGCAGGAAAAGAAACAAGAAAAACCAAAGCATGGAAAATAAAACCCGTCATTATATAGTAACTGAGAGTTTCCAAGAACCTGGGTCGGTGTAAATCTAACTGAATTCTGCTTTGGCTGGTCCTGGGGATATGGACCTGGGTCAGGAGGAACATAAGCTTCAACAATAAGTTGTTCTCTCTCAGAACTCACATCCACCAAATTAGCATCATTAACTGAAGTTACGGTAGACTTCTCATTGCCAGCAAGAGCATGTGTATTCCCTTTTAGATTCTTGGGAAGCTTAATTCGAAAAGGGGACTTCGGCTGCAAATTCTCGGTGCCATCGGAATTTGTGAAACAAACCTAAAACAACAAAAACCAACATACAAGGAAAAAAATAACTCATAAAATAACAAGTCAAAACAAAAAACAGCTAAAATTCCAATGCATCAACAGAAGGCAATACAAACCTCATAATCTGAGAAACTCTCTCTAACGTGATCAGCATCAAGGAATGTATCTTTGAAATCCACTGCTTCAAGAAGATCTTTCATGTTAGTCCATTGTGCTGCAGAAGGGTTCCCATATCCCAAAAATATGTCATGCAACCAATCAGGAACAATACAAGATTCGTTCATTAAATCTCTTATCGATTCTAAAATTGCTTTGAAGTTGTTCTCCTTAGGCTTCCTCCTCATCAGTACATTGAAGGTACTATATACATCTTCTCTGCCTTTCTCTGCTATATCAGTGCAATCCATATGGTATTGGGCGGTATCAAGAGCAACAGTCACAGTTCTGAGTTCACCTTTTGGAGGTTTCCATTCATCCCGTTTAATTCTCCCGGTAAAATCATTCATGAGAGTTCCCTCCTCATCTCGCATCTCAATAATTTCACAACCACGTACATATTGAAGACCGAGCTTTTGTGGCACAGTTGCTTTTGCAGCTTCATCTTCACTTAGAGGCTCAAATGAAGGACGGATTGAAAGAAGAAAGAGTACATCGTGCTCTTTAAGGCCATTCCACTCCGATCTTATTTGTGCTTTGTAACTGGAAATGCTGAAAGTAACCTCTGCTGTCACAGCTGATGGCTTTACCTCCCCAATGTTAGGTTGTTTTACCTCGGTAACCTTAAATTCCCTTATAGGTACAGCCATTCTAGACCAACCACGGAAAGCAGTTTCTCCCTCATTATTAATATGGGCAAGGAGGTGTGGCGCAGCTTCCTGAATGTCTTCCCGGATCTCATATGTTGATTCAAGACGGAAGAGGTTGAAATTTCTAAGGAGATAATCATGAAGTGTCAAGAACTGCAAGTTTAGTTTGGGGAGTGCCAGACAACCTTCACCAGTGTAATTGATGCTTGGAACAACGCTTTCATCCCACATTATCTGCTCATTTGGGTAAAGCGGAAGAGCATTTATGGACTCCTTCTGCGACTGTTGTTTCTCAAAAAACGAAACCATAACTTCAACAAGAAAATCAACTCTTTCTGACCATGGATCATCCTTCGAAACCAGTTTGAGCTGAAGAAGCAAAAACACAATGCTTTCTTAATATAAAAAAATAATAATAATATTCGCTATAATATTGGCGATTCCAAGTGCACACAAGAGTGAGCGAATTCACAAATGAGTATGACAAAAGTCAAGTAGATTGCGAGCTACTTGGTGCAAAAACAGAGAAGATTGAAGCTAATTGGAAGAGAAGTAGATAACTGCACAAATAATATGGTGAAGTGAACATTTTAGTGAGCCAGCCCACTGAAGCTATTATGTCACACTCGTGGTTGCATAAAACAATAAACTTCATTTTATTTGTCTATTTCCCACCATCATGTTGTTGTTGTTGCGTGTGCGTATCCTTGTTTCTTTTCACTACTACTAGGAGCTAGAGTGTGTATAAGCTCAATCTCACCATGCTGTTCTTTTCTACAATGAGAAAAATTGTCACCTTGAATGGACAAAATATCGCTGTTTCTTTTCACTACTACTAGTTACTAGGAGCTTGTAATGTGTATTAGCTCAATCTCATGGTGTTGCTCTTTTCTCCAATGGGAAAACAATTTCACCGCGACCGGACAAAATATCGTGATGAATTGTGTAGAAAACAGCAAAAGAGACAAGTGCTTGTCTTTTGGAATATGGGAATATAGGACCATTTTGTACGTTGAACAGTCACCTTTTGAAACTCGGCAATGAACTATACCTGAATTAAGTAATCACATAAGCCTACAAGCAAAATGATAGCAGATGCGCTTAGAATTTCACTGGGAATATATAAACTAAGAAGGTATACTGAAATCAATTGCATTTGTATACACAGGATACCAAACAATGATCGCATTCAAAATAATTTATCCCTAAAAGCAAAAAGCCAGTAAATCAATCAACTAACCTTGCCGCAGACTAGGTCTCTCAGTTCTTCAGGAGAAAGCACTGATAATTTCTTTGACAGATCAGAGCGTCTGTCAATTGCGCCAATGTTAGCCAATGCAAGTTCTCGCAGCTACAAAAGCAAGGAATTGTTGAGATATGATTAGACCAAGACAAATCACAAACTTATTACGCTTCAAAATCGTGAACACTTGCCGAAAGACACAGCATCAATCGTATATATCTCAACATAAACCAGACCTTGGGAATCTTCTTATACGCAAGAAGCTGAAAAGCCTGAAACCGGTCATAATGAGACTGAAGCACCTCATCATCTGTCATTTGTCTCCCTAAATGATCATCAATCTCAAAACGTTCATAGAACTGCAGCAAGTTAACCAATTGTGCAAAGAGTTTCCCCTTTTCATGTCTATATAGAACACTTAAATGACATTTGGAGACAACAGCTACATCAGCGACAAGTGGCTTTAAAAACCTGCAACAGCACCAACAAGTTTACCAGCGAAATACAATAAAGCATTTTAAGGAAGCCTGAAAGGAAATTCAAACTTCACATGCATTAAAGCCAGTTACATTTGGCAACACCACCCAACAATTAACAGCCTTGACATGACGTGGAAGGTCACAACATGGAGATGCATATTTCCACGTCCACATAGAGACATAGAGTTCATAGAATCATTGCTAAGTAAGATAAGAATTGTTTCAATAAAGCACCAAGCCCATCGTACCCATGTCGACAAAGTACGTTTAAATATCCTAACTCCACAAATATAAAAGCATACATGTGTTAGCGGAATACCGACTTTATCATTAAACAAATTCGGAAATTCCTCAAGTGTATAAAGTAAATGACTAACAAATAAATCAGTATGCCCCACCTTAATATCAAAATGATCGAAAAAATCACAAAGTCACTGAGCAAAAGAAAGAATTGAAAAGTCTACTGTATGGTCTAGTTTACAATCCTCCAAGATAAATGAACAGTGACCAAATAACCACGTAAGCAAGAATATGTAACTCTGATACATCCAAATACCTTCAAAGGCAGATAATTTGAAATGGCCAAGCAGGATTCTATACCGATTTGATTGAAAAACGATGTGTTCTTAAAGAAAAGTGCCATGCAGACTTCGAGAATAGATAGCAAGAGCTAGAGTAGGTAGTGTTCAAACAGTGCCAGACCAGAAGTAGGCAAAATTGAGGGCTTAGATGGTAAAGGAGATGAACAGTCAATCATGAAGAAGGTGTTCACCTGCTAATAGCTCCAACTTTGCTGTGATGTTTAAAGTGGTGGTACCGTGGTTGACAAAGTAATCTTTAATTCCCATCAACACTTCCATGGAAAGTGCCTCCATTTTTATACAACCTTTGGGCCATAAAGAAGAATATGTGATGCGGTCCATACGAAGAGGTCAAAGGCATTTGGTAATTTCATATGGCTGGAACTCAAGGACTGGAAGAGTAGTCCATTGGCCACTAAATGGACCCACTTGGGATATTAATTAGGCCTGCACTAGTTGGCTGGACTTTTCATGAGCCTTGTGACTCTTGGTGTGGGGAAGTTTGACCACATATTTAATGCATGCATCCATTCGATAACACATTCATCTACCTAGAAATCTAGGGAATGGGATAGTCTTTGGTATTAATACTTCTTGGAAATAGGAGTAATTAATGTGTTTTGGAATAGGAGTAGTCATTTGCATTTAACACATGCTTAGGAGTCTATAAATTGATGTACTTCAAGAGTTTGAATGATGAATGAATGATAAATATGAAAATTAATGCAGCTTTATGCTTTAAGATTGTGTGATGCAATCTCATTCTTTGATCCAAACCGCTCAATGTGTTTAAAACATGTTTTCCAAGGCCAACGCGAGGAATCACCAAATTTTGACGATCCAAACCGCTCAATGTGTTTAAAACATGTTTTCCAAGGCCAACACGAGGAATCACAAAAAAAAATACACGAAAGGGTCTCATCCGAGCAGTTTTTCATAACAACCGTACATATATAGTTTATCGAAAAAAGCTCGAATGAAGCCCTTCCGGGTAATTTTTTTTTTTTTTGGCGATTCCTTGCGGTGACCCTTAAAAACACGTTTTAAACACATTGAGCCGTTCGGATCGTCGAGATTCGACCCCGGTCCATGAGGTCCTCACGGAATTTTAATGAGGGAGTCCTCATTAGATATATATATATATATATATATATATGCTTTTACAAATAGTGTTTTATCAAGAGGCTTGATCCAAGTAGTTTTTCGCAAAAGCGTAAATATAAAGTTTCCTATTTTCACAAAAAAAATGGGGAAAACATTTGTGAGCCCTGGATCCTATGATATAGTCCGATATTTCTTGATTTTATATATACTTTTTTTTGAGGGAGCCCTCATATGAAATTTCTTGATATACATTTATATATATATATATATATATATATATATATATGAACTTTTCTACAAGGAAAATATTGCATTTAGAGTAGCATCGTATGTTTGAACCACAGATAAGTGTGTCCCCCAAGCATACAAAGCATGTCTTGTTCTAATTTATCATTTATAACAATGTAGGACAATACGGGCACATATCAGATGAGTGTCGGTGCCTACACTTTATTAGAGGTGAATATGCTTCTCAGATAAGAGCAATTCACTTTGATGTGATGGTTTAGGCTCGAATGGATGTATGTCTCCCGCAAAACCATTTGTGTAGCAACTAGGACCATTCTCAATCTTTTCATTTAGTTCTCGAACGTAGGGGAAATATAGAGGAGTTCAAGCTGTAAGCTAGGACCTTTTAGTCATCAACAAAGTCCCCTATTTGAAATTAAATCTGAAGAAAAGGGAATTGACAATTGAGAGAAGGTTCACAAGGCAGATTTTTATGCATTTTTTTTGTGTTTGTGTTAAATCCCAGTAAGAAAATATCTAGGTGCTCAACATTCAAGGCTACTTCCGCAAGAGTACTAAGAAGAGAATGTTTTGTTGAAGAGCCACCATACTTGTCAAGCATCTTGAACAGTTACTGCTCAAGCCTTCAATTACTGCCAGTGCCAGAAACTGTTTTCGTAAAACTCTCTTATTCCCTCCACAAGTTCCAAGCAACACCAACTTCCCACTTCCTTATAAAACCATGTTCCACTAACAAAAAACTAGTTTTGTTTTAACTCAAAAACCATTCTATTCCACTAACAAAAAACTCCCCCAAAAAACTAGTTTTGTTTTAACTCAAAAACTACTCTATTCCACCAACAAAAAACTCCCAAAAAAAACCAACTACAATAAACTACAACTAAAAAACCAAAAAAACACTTTAGTGGAACAAGTTGTAGATTTAAACTACAACTAAAAGTCTAAAAAACCAAAAAACAAGTTAGGGGAACACCCCTTAGCGAATTTACAAGGTGGGTGGGGAGTATTAAACAGCATTATTAGTTCATTTTTCCTTGAGGCCAATCCTTTACATTGAACTAAGCTCCTTTGTGCTATCAAACTCTAGTTATATTTTTAATCTCTAGTTTTAGTTGTTTGACAATTCTTAACGAACATTCACTTTCCAGCCACCAACCTTTATGGCTTTATGTGGAAAAAAATTCAGAAAATCTACCTGATAGAAATGTAACCTTCTAAATTAGAAATATCTAGTTTCAGGACATTACTCCTCATTTTTTACTTATAAGCAATGCTACTCCACCATCTCTTCACAAGTGAAAACCCAACTAATTCCAAAAGACTTAGAAAAACCAATAAGGTACTTCTCAGCAAAAGGAGGGTAAGCCAACCCTATTCAAAATCAATCAATGGGAAACAAATAATTGCAGGACATGGGTTTACCTTCTTGTTGGGAGTTGACTCAAGAGATCAATAAGAAATTCCATAAACCTCTCACAGTACAAAACACAAGCATCATCAACTTCCTCAAATCCATTTACATCCAGTGTCTCGCTACCACACTGATTATGAGGAAAAACATTTGAATCAAGTACCTGGATTGCAAAATTGTCCAAAAAAATTTAAAAAATGTCAGATTTTGACTTATAAACAGGACATATCACGACAAACTTAATTAATAACACATACCTCCAAAAACTCTTGAATGAGATTTCTCACAAACGTCACTTCAAGCAAAGTTGAGGGATCAAATAGCTCTCCTCGTTTGGTAGCTTCCTTAGCTTTTTTGGTGATCCTTTTCCATTTCTTGATCATGTCTTGATCAAGACAAAGCTCCATCTACACTCGAGAAAGAAAAAAAAAAAAAAATGGATAGGTGTTGAATAATAAGAACTGTTTTCTAAGACTAAAGAAATAACCGCAATAGACACTACAGCTTACCTGAAAACGACCGTATGACAGACTGTGCCAGCACTGAAGATTTGCTAATCTTAAAATGTTTCTACTGACAATATCATCTTCCAAGCTCTGCCAAAATAAGAGGTTTGAAACGAAAACAAATAGTTAGTTTTTAGGTACCCTAGTCCGTAACCATAAGTTGATCACAAAATGAACTATGCACAACAAACAACCAAATGGAACAAGAATCCTCCATAGGATGACTGAAACATATTTACAGTTCTAATTTTATGGAAAGGAAAATTAATATTTCAACAATTAGCATTTGAAATGTCCCATCGCTAAGCAAGACTGGATGCGCTGTCTTCATCCATTATCTGGACAACACTGTTGCCATTATCATGATCAGCATAGAACTGACACCAAACATGTGACAGATTCAAATGACACAAGTCAGCACATGTTGATGGAGAAATAAAAAGAATAACGCCAAGGACAACAAAATCCACTACACTACCATTTGTAATTACTCCCAGGTTTAACTTTTTAAGGTACTACATGTGAACCCACTGAATTCTCTGTAGGTTTAGAATGATATGTTGACTTTTTCTTACAAGATCTCAACAGGGACTAACTGCAACAAAAACCAATATTCGAAAAATACAATCAACTTAAGGAACTGCTTATAGAGGCCTTGACGTACAAAACTCAAAACATTAGGGGGAAAGAGCATATCAAACTGAATTATTTTTTAAATGCCAAAAAGAGACATTAGTTACATATACTTTGTACGAAGTCCATTGATTGGAAAGAAATCTAGTGTTTCATTCATGAAAACCTAACATCAGATTGGGGAATGATTGCAGCTTCTCTTCTAAGATGTGGAGTAATTTCTACAAAAATGTGAGTTCCAAGAATCTCCAAGAAAGTTCACAGAGGTTCTAGATTGGACATCGAAAAGGAAGAAGGGCAAGTTAACCAAAAGCTAGCATTCTGTTTATACATACTGAGGGAGAGAGACTGCAGAATTTTCCAACATAAAAAGCTGGATGAGGCTAGTATTATTGAGAACATAGTTAGGAATATGAGGGCTTGTCTAACAGGCTGGAGAAAAGTTCCCTGCACATTAGAAAATAGGAGAATGAAACGAACCCTGGGGTTACTTAGTAAGCTGAGTCTATGAGTTGCATCCTGTTTCAGTTGGTTGTGGTCTCTTCATTCTGTTTTAGTGACAAACTGAGTGCAATACTGGTAGCTTGCTTGTTTGGGGTATTCTTAATGAATTTCATTCATGAAAACCTAACATCACTTTAAAAAACAAAATCCATCCAAAAGATGGATACAAAACTCTAGAAAACAACCCAAACACCAAATAAATAAATAGATATATCAGCAAATTAAGAGGGCCTATTTCATTCAGCAATAGTGCTACTTTGCTAACCAAACATAAAAGACAATAAGCCTCCAGGGTTGTCTAGAATCAAATAAAAAAACACTTGAGCATCAATAGGGAATCAAACAAGGTGACCCCGTTCTCCCAGTATCTCTTTCTCCTTGGAATCCAACACCATGAGAAACAAACAAAACAAAAAGGACCTAAGACAAAGAGTGCAAAAACGCAACACGGAGAACATTGACCTATGTCAGTGTGCTTCGAACTGTTAGACCTCGAACCCCGAACCCCAAAACTCCAAGCACCGAAACCCACCTCCATTAAGAACCACGTGGCGAGGCAGTAATGGAAGAAGATGCAGCGGTCGGTGGGAGAAGAGAATGTGGAGGAGAAGCAGCAGTGCGAAGTAGAAGGTGGGTGGTGAGCGGTGGTGAAGAGGCGTCTGGGGAAGGAGAAGGTGAAGGGTAGGAGAGGGCGACTATTTGGGGACTAAATGAGGCCTAGATATTAGTCAGTTTTTTTAGTTTTCAAAAAAAAATCTCTCCCCACCTCCCCAAAGTTTAACCAAAAACTGACATATCTAAGAAGAAAAGAATTAAGACTAAAGTAACTAAAAAGTAAATAGTTACTTGTAAAAAATAACTAGGCAAATACAAAGTTCCATGTCCAAAGGTCAAAAGAAATGAAATTAAGTACTTAACACATAAAATCGGACAATCGGTAAATGATCTGCTTTTTTATAAAAAAAAAAGTTAACTCCCTGTATTTTTAATATTACTCATTTAACCCAAATACTTCATAGAATTGTGAAATAGAATCAGGGACCAGTCACCACTTACCTAACTATTTCCCCGCCTAGCCGACTAACACCCAACTAATTCCCGACTAATGCACTGCAAAAATGCCTAATCAATGCCTAGATCCTAAAATCTATGTGTTGGGTGGCTGCCTAAGAGCTGACCAGGCCGACTTTTAGAACAATGGGCGAAGATCGGCAAGGAGAGGGTGGAAGAACTGTGGACGAAGAAAATACTTATGGGGGACGGCGGGAGCTCTCAGACCAAGCTCCTTCTCGTCCCCTTCTTGCTGCAGCGGAGAAGGGTGAAACCTAGGAGGAAAATAAGGGTTAGAGAGCGAGAGAAGTCTTTTCAGGTTACTTTAAATGATACTCCCATAGCCCTTGTTTCTTGGTGTGGTCCTTCAACAAGAATTATCTTACCAAAAAATGATCTTAATATGGATTTTCAAGGGTAAACTCAAGTTTACAAGCGATACAGAGTTTAATCATATGGTATAATCCTAAAAAACACCGACAAGTCTAAGTGGTCGCTGGAACTGCATCGGATACAATGGGAACAGGGAGGGATACCTATAGGATATGCAAACCGGTTAGTCCAATCAATGTTCATAATTTTCAAGCAAGGGATCAAAAAAAAAAAAAAAAACTGGGGCACACGCTGGAGACACACATGGCTCAAGTAATGCACGACTCACTTCATAGTTCATGATATAAAAACTTATTTCAAGGGTTGAAAGAATAACAAACTGGTCAATTGTTCCCCGTGGACTAAGGATTAGTGTCAGTTTTCTTTTCTTTCTTCTTTTTTCAAGTGTTAGTTACCGTTTAGTTTGCTTGTCTGTGTAAATTCTCACTGTTACTAAAAACTCCAAGCATGCATTTTATATTTGTTGTATCTTTTTCCCCACCTGCATCCCATCTGTGTCCCACTTTTTGAGAATTGCGGTGTCCATATCCGTGTCCGTGTTTGTGTCTGAATCCGTGTTCGTGTCTGGTGGAACTTCCTAGGCAAAATAAAATTACAAGCCATGTTGGTTTGGACATTCTATAAAGTCAAAAACCATTTTACAGTTTTTACCCCAACTAGGCACGTGAGACGCATCTCTTCCACTACTACACAACGTAATGAGAGCCAGACAAGGGTATATTACACACTTATTAGAGTTTACTTCATGTAACATAGCTGATAGCTCATACTCGAATCATCAAATGCATTTCATATAGATAGTAAGTGATCCTCCTGCAACACAACACAAATTTGGTGCATCTATGTCACTTTAGAACTATAGCTCCGAGAAGCATATAGTAAATGAGGTTCCAGAGACATTAAGCAACCATAGTAAATACAATACTACTTTAAAGTAATACATTAAATCACCCATCCCCCCTCCGGTCATTGAAATGACAGTGACAATGCGCAATACAACCAGAAACATAAGGCCTATGGGCAAAACATGATCATGTATCCAACTATTTCCGAGAACCAGAGTACAAGTGTTTCAATCATATGGTATCAAATTCCATACCTGAAAGGCATTAATCATGAAAAGCAGGTAATTCGTCTTCTCAGCAATAGTTAAGCTTCTTCCCTGAAAAGCACAAAGAAAATGTCAATTTAAGAAACAACAGTTCCATCATAATCAACTGCTCCATCAACTGATCCAACTGGGAATAAAATTTAATTGAAATCAAAGTGTGCCTTTTTCTCCACAGAGAGGTAGAAGAGGAAATACATAACAAAAAGGCTGGGTCCAAAAAGTTTCATGAGGTGTCATCAAAGAAAAGAAACAATGAAGCTTGAGTTTTAAAAAAATGAGAGTCGCTCTAAACAAGGTATTCAGTTCAGTTAATAAACTCCTATGTTGATCTGACAATCTCACGGTAGAGAAATGGGAACTCTATGTTTTTGTAAAATACTTTTTGAGAATTTGGAGCTTAGATGCAAAACATGATGATTTCTTCTTCACGTTGCCCACCATGAATTTAATCTAGTAAATATTGGAAAGCAACATGAATGTTTTTTACCTATAAACAAAAAGGATAAGATACTCCAATGAAATATCTAACTATCAAGAAAGGAGGGTACATACCTCCTTAAGCCGAAAAACCCTCTCCAGGAATGCCTTGAACATATCTTTCTTATCATAAAAACAAATCCAAGCAGCTACATTCTCCCGAAACTGTAACTCACAAGTGTCATTTGCGGCAAAGAATAGAAAAATACAACCCTGGGCTCCAATAATAATAAATGAATAAAAAAACAGTTCAAATGAGATCCTTTCTTAGTTGGGTTTTCTTATACGGCAGAATTAATCAAATCTATGGTTTTAGGTCTTCTCTGCAACTAAACTGACAATACTCCAATTGGTTGCTACGGAAAAACTGAAAAACAAGAGCCAGCTTTAAACATTCGACCCTTTTAAATGTTTGAATCATATAAAAAAATGCACCCCTATGTATCTAGTTTAAAATTAGAAAATTGACATCATGGATTCGTTCTCTTCATAAACATCAAACTTTGACCGCATAATTCCTAACCCTAAACTGACAATACTCCAATTGGTTGCTACGGAAAAACTGAAAAACAAGAGCCAGCTTTAAACATTCGACTCTTTTAAATGTTTGAATCATATAAAAAAATGCACCCCTATGTATCTAGTTTAAAATTAGAAAATTGACATCGTGCATTCGTTCTCTTCATAAACATCAAACTTTGACCGCATAATTCCTAACCCTAATATTCATATCCCAATTCTTACCTGTCAATTTTTGCTATGATCCTAAGAAGTTAAGGGGACTTCCCAATTATTTGTTTCTTCAAAGCGAAACTGCATAGTGGGCAGACCCAACCATTTCTTTGGCCATTATCCTGCAAGAAATTCCAACACCTAATACTCTCTCCAAGTTAGTTTCCTACCTTTTACTCCAAAACCAAACGTGCATTTTGGCCATTATCCTTTTTTGGTTTTGTGGTTTTGTGCGGCTTCGACCCCTTGTTTCAAGCTTTTTTTTTTTTTCGTACACTAACATAATTCGGTTAGTCTCCTACCCTTATTCAGACAAATTCATATTTTGCCCATGATAAAATTTAATTACCTGCATACGCACTTAAACTTATTCTTAAGACTTTTGCTTAAGACTTTTGTGGACAACACGCAGCCAAAAAATTGGACTCCAATTGAACACTGCCGTTCCGGAATTTAAATCATGGCTCCGCCGCAAATATGGAAACTCAATTTTCCTAGGCAACCCAAACACAGCAAAAACCATATAAATAATAGCGGAAACTAGATAATAGGCATTCTGGTATGGCAAGAATACTACTTTTTTAGGTCGACCACTACATAGGAGCGATAGCGAAGCCAAAACACATACATTCATACCTTCTCATTGATCATGAGTAGCATCGACATGATATGCTCAAAAGACGCCGTCTCGGGATGAAAATTGGGCCACAGGTAGTTCTCCAAGTACTGACTGACCTCCAAGATCATCACCCTCTGCAGCGGCACGGTCTTCCGCCCGCCTTTCACAGTCAGCTCCGTCTCGTAAATCTCCTTCACAAGCTCCTCACTGAACGGCTTCTTCTTCCCCATACTCTCTCCTCCACCGCCTCCTGCCTTGGACCAATTCACCGCCGCAATCTTCGTCAACCGGTCCCGCTGGATCTCGACCAGTGTTATCGCGCTGGGCAAATTCGACCCGGTCTGCGACTCGGGAGGCGGCTTCTCCACCACCGGGTACTCCGCCACGCGGTGGCGCTTGAAATCATACAGTCCCGTCCCGTATACCTTGGTCATTCTCTCTCTCTCTCTCTCTCTCTCTCTCTCTCTCTCGAAAAACTGAATAAACGTGTATCAACAATTACACAGACGCATATAGCATATATATACTACGCACAAGTACGCAAAGAACATCGCAAAACAGTGGTCGCAAGAAAAACACAGGGGCTAGGGCTTTCGCGGAGGCTTATGGCGAGTTACCTTCCTCAGCGTCGATGGCTAGGCTTCGCCTCTCTCTCTCTCTCTCTCCGGAGAGACTGAAACTAAAAACCCTAGAAAAGGTTGGAGCTAGGAGGGTTTGACGAGAGTGAAGGTCGGTACTGAGGGCTGTTAAGCCGTTGGGTGGCGTTTGGGCAGTGTAATAGGGGTTTTTTCGCCGATATATACCATTTTATCTAACAATTATGCAAAAATATACCTTTTATTTATTTAACAATTTTAAAAAATATACCCTGCCACATGTGGCATATGCGGCTTCCTATCTTGCAAAACTAATGGCGCCACGTAGGCGCAACATACACTGCGCAACATACACATAGCCGCGTATTGTCTTTGCGGCATTGTACCCTATGCCGCATATGGGATATGCGGCGTAGAAACGTAAATTGCATATGGCAAATGCGGCGTAGTAGGGTAGAACGTGTGTTCCATATGCGGCATAAAGTACTGACCTATTCCTATATAAATGTGTGTGTAGTTAGACTGACCTATGCCTATATAAATGCGTGTGTAGTTAGCAGACAATGCGAAATGGATCCAAACTTTCCTTTTGGAAGAAAGTTAGAACAATGAGAGAGTTCTCATAGTAATGTCTTAAATGCTAATGAACTGGATGCAATAATTCAATTTCGTAGACGTAGATTACAAGAAGAGGCAGAGCGTGTTGGTTTGAATAGCACATTCATTAGAGTCTTTCTCCCCATCCTTCTGACAATATTCGCCACACTCGAGTACAAACCAAAAGACAGATGGGTGATGACAATAGTGCTCCTGCACCCCCTTTGCACTTGGATGTTTGGCTTGTCTGCCACCTAGCCAAATCCCAAGATGATTTTCCTGTTCATGGAATGATGGGTTTTCGCGGACCTGTGGTGGGGAATATAATTTGTAGGATGCAAAAGACGAGACCAGCCCAATGGTTGGTGTCGATCCACGTGAAGACCATCAAAACTACCCTCGATTGAACTACAATCTTTCTTTTTTTGATCGGCGTGGTCGACGACGTTTTGTGGCTCCAAAAGAGCAGTACGATGCGAACGGAGATTTTGTATTTATGTTAGACTGGAACCAAACACCTTACTCAAGAAATGCAGCTGCATTACTTGAGTGGCCAAACTTATTCGTCGAGCACAACAAGTTGGAAGCCAAGTGTGGGCAGTACATGCAGAAGGTGCCTAAACCGCTTTTCGTGCAAATGATGAACGAAAGAAGGTTGCAATGTCTCCAGAACGAGGTTTGCGAAAGGCTGTGGGTGGAGATTAAGGCAATGACGAAGCGGGTTACACGTCAGGAGAAATTTATCGATGTTGTGAAGGAGGTTGAAAGGGATGGTTGTAATCGGAAGGAGTTTATTAGAGCAATTTGGAATGATGAGGAATATGCAACCGATCCGAAAATTATCTGATTATTCTGATGAAATGTAGAAGATTTGTTTGATTTATTTTGTGTTACAATTTGTATTAGATGTTTGATTTTATTCATGTGTGTGATGCGAATTTTAGTAATGTCATTTGATTTTGTTTGAAATGGTCTACAACTTGACCACCCCTGACTATATTGAGGTAGATTAAGACTTGTCACTGAAAAAATGTTTTCATCACTCAATTGCTTTTAAGTAAGAAAGGGTTGGGTTCAATTAGGAGTAAAATTGCTTGATTGACCGTTATTATTTGTTTGCTTTGTTGATTTTTTTAATAAGTGGGTTCCATTATTATGATAATTACAACTACCATTTAGGCATTTAATTTTAGGTAACCCATTGAATATGCTGAAAGGTTATAATCAATAAATAAATTTATAGAATTTCACTATTTATACAAACTCCAACGACATTATTTTTTTATTTCTTTTTTACATAACCAAAGGAAAATATTTTTTTCCATCATACTATAAAATGGAATATGAAATGTGATATTTTAAAAATGGAGGAGGAAAAATGGACAGTCAATCCCTTTTTTGTACCATTATCCATATTCCATAAAATGATTTAGAGGTTCCTCTATTTTTTCCCCTTGTAATCCATATTTGAATACTAGCAAACGTGAATTTTTTTTAAATGATGAATTTTTTGAAAAAGAAAAAAAAATTATTCACGACGATGGTTTAAATTAATTCTTGTCCTAGTCCCCCCTAAAAAACGTGGTGCTAAATGCCGCATTTCTTAAATGCGTTATTTATCACTATACGGGATACTGGCTTAGGATTTGGCAAGAGTCAGTGTTTAACAAACTTTTTCTTTTCATCTTGCAGAATTCATATGCGTGGTTATATATGCGTTATCCTGCCAATACTGATGAATGATTTGACTTGTCACTGGATAGACTTCTGGAAGATAATCGAATTCCGCATATATGAAATGCGATAACCCTGAGCATAATAATAGAAAAGTAGACAGCACATGTATAAGGAAAGGAAATGATACCACCATTTACTTTGGGTAAATAATGGTACCGTCATCCTCGTACTCGGGAACATGTTCGTTTGTTATGCCCTTGTTGTCCACAAAATGTGCAGGTTTGTGTTTGTGATGGTTGTGACTCCATCAAGTCCATCTCATTTCTGAACTATTTAATTTGTGGGCGCCCTCGACCCCGTGTCCAATCTTGGTTAAGTAGGATTGTTGGTCCTTCGTTCGGCAGCCAATACGGTCTGTCACGAATGGGAAAAAATGGTTGGGACCCATAAATGGTAATGTTTGAGTCGAGCATCCAAACGTCGTCTAAATATTGAAATACATCAACACGCATTTTCATGCATACCACAATAACGTGTGAGCACGACATCTTCCATTGATGAAATTTCCCGCAAGTGCACTTTCGTTGTACCAATTGGATTGTGTGCTTGTGATTCCCTTTACCCGGGCTTGTTGGATGCATTGGTGTCTACACTTCAGATGCCTTTCCCTCACGGTTAAATTCCACGACACAATGTCTTCTTGCCTTCTTCATCCAGTGTTCGAACTTATCCATTGCAAACTTGCTTAAAGTTTGGTTGTTGTCTTTTCTCTGGCGTGCTCCTTCGACCTTTGGAAAAAAATAGTCGACGGACTTGTAGAATGTTGTCATAACAGTTGTCGTTATGGGTAGATGTCGGGCTTCTTTAAGAACCTCATTCAAGCTCTTAGATAAATTTGTAGTACACGATCCATATTGCCTACCTCCAACGTACGCAAGTGACCACTTTGGTAGGTCGAGATCCGTAAGATCTTTATGGATCTTACCGTCGTCCCAGTTTATCATTTTGCTTAGTTGGCGCTTGCACTACCATTTCTGTCTTTCCATGGCAATAACTTTGACTTGGATGGTGACCTTTTTGTTGTTTCTCCTCATAAAGTTTGCCCCGATGTGGCGGGCACAATAACGATGGTAAACATATGGTGACCTCCATAAGGGGTCTGTTGGCATGTAAGACATGAGGCCAGGCGCCTTGTCGGAAATGAGACACAAATATTTTCTCATTGTAACAAAGCATCTAATGCAATTTAGAAATCATCCCCAATTTTCAATGTCCTCTTTCTCCATGATTGCGAATGCAATAGGCACACATTCATTTTCCGCATCTTGAGTCACAACAATTAGCATCACGCCCTTGTATTTCCCGTAAGAAATGTGCCATCAACGCTCAATATAGGCCGACAATATTTGAATGCTTCAATGGCGGGCCCGAATACCCAATATACACGGCTAAATATTGCACATCCCGGTATGTTAGACTCTGTGGTATTAATGACATACTCCGTACCCCGATTACGCAATTTCACAGTGGCCAAATACCTTGGTAGTTCTGCATACAACTCATCCCAGTTCCCATAAATATCAGCAATTTTTTTTTTGAAAGGCAAAATTTTATTAATCATTGAAAATACAATGATCAAAGGGGCAAGGAAATGGCAAAAACAACGGTGTCAAATCCAAGTCCCAAACCACGATTGGTAAGAAGCAAACCACAACACCCCAACGGCCGAAACCCACACCTAAAGAGCCGAAGCCCAAAACCAAAGGCCTAAAGCCCAGAAAAGGAAGAATTAAAGCACAACGCTACCACAGCCGCCACATGGAGAACCACCGCCGCCGCCGTAGCCATTGCCGCAACCCACCCAAAACAGCCACCAACGACTGAGAAGGAGCACCAAACAGCCGCAACAACAAACACCCTCCATAGCCCGAAAGGAGAACCGCCGCAGTCATTGCCGCAACCCACCCACAACGGTAGTAGCATGAGTCTTTGCCGCCCATGTTTTTGCGTACGATAGGTTGTAACTTTATGTTGCAATTTTGATAATTTCCTGCAAAACCTTGATTTTTGTACTGGTGTCTTTCTTAAGTATGGTGGTGATATGTCTCACCATATGCCGGGCGGTAAGACTAGCATGGTCTTGACTTACATTTCTTGAAATATAGTTATGCAGTCCTGCGTAACGAGTAATTTCCCATTCTTCAGTATCAGTGATCTTAATTTCATGATGTCGCCACAAGCATGGGTTCTCGTTATTGCATTTGTAGACCAAGACAGTAGGTGACGATTTTTCAGTCTTTACAGCACAATTCCGACCCATGCTATACTTCTGCACAAAGTACTTCACTTCTTCCTTTGAAGAAAACATTTGAAAAAAAAATACTCACTTATAGGTTACACCATGTGTTAAAACACATATGATATTTACCCAAAAAAAAAAAACGATAATTTTGTACTGTGACAATTAATTCAAATTAGTACTTGTCCCGGAATGAACTCAGAACCATCCCATCCAATTTGAATACCTGTGGGCATTGGTAGGCTTGGGTCAATGATGTTTGTCTATGTGTCCTGTGTTAACATTGATGGTGGCTCCAAAAAATTTGCTAAGTCTTCTTCGTCCGCAGCTTGTAAGCCTGCATCCACATCTTCTTCATTGTTGTTGGATGCGTAATCAACAACTTTGTCGTCCCCATCTTCGAATTCGTCATTAATGCCAGTTGCCCCATATTCGTGTTGGTCGGCAATGGTGGAATCTTCCTCCACCTCATCACGTTCATCTGCAAAGTTAGACATATCATTGTTATTTGACTGTCTAAGTTTACTTGATTCACCCTTCGATCACCGCGGTTGGGCGTGTGTACAGGGACAATGTCATACTGTTCATGGAAGCTTTCTACTAATTTGGCGTAAAGAGTAGGGGTGTAACCCGGGGTGGCATTAGCAACATTAAATATAGTGTTCACGCCGCCATCGTCAACGACTTCAACTCCGACATATGAAATTGGAAGAGGATGGTTAACAATCAGATAACAGTATGTAATTTTCATCAACCCCGGCGGTGTTGCAGTTACATTCTGAATAAGCTGTTGCAGAGAAGCAAGAGATGAATCACGTGGTACTTCTAACAATATAGGTCTTCCACCTTCATACAACGGGTTGTTTGAATTTCCAACAACACGTCCACCGACATAAACAAGTATGCAAATGGGAAATATGTTACTCATATTTCTTTTTCGTACAAGGCATCGAAAGTACCAGGGTGAGTGTATAGAGGAGTTTATAAAAATGAATATATGAGATCGCACGTCAAACATGCGCCATAATACACATGGTACTAAATACCACGAGCATATAAAAGTTGTCGCAAGGACAAGGCGCAAGCACAACAAACCGCATGTCCAAAATGCAGCCTTCCTTCCATGCCGCATGTCCAAAATGCGGCATTTGTTAATGTCCCTTCTGGACATCTGCAAAGCCTGTCCTGTGGGCCTGACCTTCAAACCTTCTGTGCCACAGATGCAAAATGCAGCATTCATTAATGTCCCTTCTGCACATCTACAAAGCCTGTCCCATGGGCCCAGCCTGCAAACCTTTGAAGCTGTAGGTGGAAAATGCGGCTTTTTAACTATGCCATTGGTCACCTATGCGGCATTTATACGGAGCATCTTCTCTGCAAAGCCTGTCCCAGACAAAGCCATGCGTCATTGATTCTAGGAAACACTACAAAAAAGCCCACTCCCACGCCCACGATTTCTGAAAAATTTCTTTCTTTATAGCTTGTTCAATGCGCAGGTGTTTCGATACCCTGACATATCTAGTGGTTTTTTGGTCATATATTAGTTTGTTAAAAAATCGGGTGATTGATTTTTTTTTTTTGAGTACGTACCATTTGAGATGATACTGTAAGTGTAATATATCGTAGGTGTCGCCGACGTGGTGTCCAACATTACCACACGATGACGAACTGCCCTACAATTGCAATTTGCAGGAAGCCCACATGGATAGATTTTGTTGATCACAACAATTGCTTTTCAAAAAGGAAGAGTTACATCTAGATCGCATCCATGCAAAGAGCTATTCCTCCACTCGAATTTCTTATTTTGTTAAACTAGATGCTAAATTCTATGTGTCTAAATAAGATTTATAAACATAGTCCTGACTTATAATGTAAACTCAAATGTGTAAATAACCTTCATTGTCGGAAAAAAAAAAAACCATTTACATGCCACATTTGAGACATACGGCATATAGACAAACTCCCACACTGGCCTTATAAATACTCTAAAGCCTTCTTGCCATTTTCTATGTGCCCAACTCCAATCCCATTTTTTGTTCAATGTGTCAATATTTGATTACTAGTAGTTGCAATGTCTAAGTGTTGCATTTGTAGTATTTTTAATAACAAATAGGGAAGAGTATACCATTTGTGATGATACTATAATAGTTATCTACCATTTTGTGATGATACTGTAATGTAAGATCGTCACAAATTAGATAGAAGTGTTACAATCTATGACTCGGGTTGTCAGAGTGACAAGACTCTCTCCTAATATGGGTGCAGCAAAACCTATCTACTTCCATGCCAGCTGCACAATTTTACCAGAAGCTCGAAAGAAACACCCGAGCATCAGGAGAGACTACTAAGAAGAAGGACATTTGTTTCAAATATAAGAAACAAGTCATATTGAGTGAGCACAACACAACTTCGAGGTGATTGTGACGCATTGATCGAACTTAGGTGCAAAACTTGATCGAAATATCCGTGAATCAGGAGAAGTTGTGACAGTGCAATCCCTTGAAAATTTGCAATCCCTTGAAAATTTACGGTGGAAAAATCGGGTGACGGGTGATTGACACCATGCAATCACTTGCCATCGGTGGAAAAATCACAAGATGGGTGATTGACACCATGCAATCACTAGGAAAAAACACAAGATGGTGTGATTGATAATGCATGCATTCACTATATAAAGAGAGAGAAGGAGAAAAAACAGTTTTGATGCTTTTAAAAAGGGTTGCCTCCGTCCATATTGGCATCAAAAAATAAAGAGCATTGACTTGATCCAAGTAAGAAGGCAGAACCGAAATATAAAGTTTTGGTGTTGTGTTCCAAGTACACTAAAAGTTGCATTGATATAAACGGATCAATATTCAAAATTAGCAAATGTCTTTGGTGTGTGATGCTTTTATAAAAATATATATATATATATATATATATATATATATCTCAATATTCATCTTAGATGGGGACAAAAAATATGAAGGGTGCACAGAGTTTGATAGATAAGATACGGATACTAAAACGTTCCCATATGGTGAAACAGAAAAAGTGGTCAAACTTTTGTAGTTTAATCTTGACTCCAAATAGCCTTTTCCTATAGAAAATTGTGGCCAGACTTTTGTGGTTTAATCTTGACTCCAAATAACCTTTTCCTACATAACAACCTTTTACACAACTTGTCTTGATATTGATGAGGCCCTTGAAAAATGACTCGACGGGTGCTTGGCAGCATGCCATCAGTGGAAAAATCACACGACAGGTGATTGGCACCGTGCAATCACTAGAAAAAACACACGACGGGTGCTTGTTATCGAGAAGTCACTTGAAAAACCACCCGACGGGTGCTTAAGATGTCCAATCAGTGAAAAAATCACCCGACCCATCAGGTGTTTTTTCTAGTGATTGCACGTTGCCAATCACCCGTCGAGTAATTTTTCCACTGATGGCATGCTGCCAAGTGCCAAGCACCCGTCAGGTCATTTTTCAAGGGATTGCATGGTCACAAGCACCCGTCGGGTCATTTTTTAAGGGATTGCTCGGTGCCAACCACCCGTCGGGTGATTTTTTCATGACATCCAAAACGATAACCGGTGTCCAAGAATTACATTTTGATGGGAGACTAGTAATAATTAAAAGGCATTATCATGCCTTCGCGTGGTTGTGGAAATGTCCAAGAACAAAGTCCTCGATATGGTGCACATAATAAAATGAAAATGATGTTGGATTGTAAAAGAACGAAATCAAGACGTGCATCAACTATAATGAGAGAGCTAACACCATGGGAACAAAAATGGGTGTGGGACCGTGAGAGTGAAATAATTGCTCTGCCCATGCAAAAACTGACCAGGATCAATCACATTCAAGTTTTCCAAACACTCTATAATTAATGTGACTATACCAAGAGAAAAATATGAAGTGTAAGGACCCGTATGAAAAATTACTTTTTGGAGAAGTTTTGATTTGGCCGATAAAAAGTCCCGGTAATTGTTCCTTGGATTTTTATAATCACAACGGTATAATCAGAAGTTATTTTTGAGTAAAACAAAGTCATCTTTCACCCATTTTCTTCGGAGAAAAATGTGTCATTTTTCGGTTTTGTACTAAAAGTGGGGGGATGAGATTTTGATGTAATTAGAATTTAAAATTTTTGGAAATGCCATTGTTTCCAAATGGGGGGTACTTTCTTATTTTCATAAATAAATTAAAGAAAAGAAAGTCTTTACTTAAGTTTGGTTTATGAAAATAAGTGGTGGGGTCACATATTATATACACAAGTGATATTTTGGTGTGAGGTGTAATTAGAGAGTTATATTAGAAGTGTGTGGGGAAAGTTTGTAATAAAAAGAACAAAACACTCTCTCCCTCCCTCCCCCAACCCGTCGGCTCCCTCTCTCTCCTCCCTCTCCACCATTTTTGCTCCACCAAGCTCAAATCTCTCCCTCCTCACTCAACCACTTCAAGAACCAAGGCTATTTTCACATTCTACGCGTCATGGGGAGCTCGGTTCACCTTGGATTCGCACCGGAAGCTCACATTTTGGGATTTGGGGTTTTCTACACCTAGGGTTTCATTTCTCCACAATTTTCAAGCAAATCCTTGAGGTAGGGGAACAATGTCTACTCTCTCTAGTTGTATGCTTGTGATTTGTTGCATATAATTGGTTCTTGGCCTCAATTTCCTTGAATTTCATATTTTCCCCAATTTGTGTGGGTTTTCCCACTTTGATTCTTTGATCTATGAAATTGCTTGTTGTTTGGTGAAATTGGGAGTGAAATTGACCTCCCTCCATGTTTAATTGTTGCCTAGCATCTCTAGTTTGTGCCTAAACTATCTCATTTGTGATTGGGTTGAAATTCCACACCTTAAAAGTGAAAATTGCACTATTCACTGTTCATAGCTGCTGCCTCTGTAATTTCCAGTAGCTATCCTTGTCCTTTGGGTGGCATTCGGCCACCCTTTGATGTCCGTTTGGTCCCCGATTGCTCAATACTTCATATAATAGACCTTTGGCATCATTTTCACCCATGTTTTGACTCGAGGACTATGGTTTTATAAACAAATATGTCATCTTACGTCACATGAAAGTTTGAAGGTTTTTAGAAAGCGTGCGTGGGTGTGTGCATAACCCCTTTTTATCGAAAGATGTGAAATGGTGAAATGAACTTTCAAAAAAATGGACTTGTCATGGAATTTGGATAGAATGTTTGGAAAATGAGTTGCTTAAAACCAATGCCATCATTTGGTAAATTCTTTTTTGTAAAGGCACGCGGGGCCTACAAAACCTAGCAGAGGCATGCGAGGCCTACAAAACTCGGCAAAGGCACGCGGGACCTACAGAACCCGGCAGAGGCACGCGGGACCTACAGAACCCGGCAGAGGCACGCGGGGCCTACAGAACCCGGCAGAGGCACGCGGGGCCCATAGAACCCGGCAGAGGCACGCGGAGCCTATGGAATCCGGCAGAGGGATTTAATCCCTAGTTCTAATGAAAATGATGGTTTTTCTTCAATGAAAGAAATGAGAAATGAGATTTTGGACTATCTATGGTGTTTTGTCGAAACTCGACTTGTGGACTTGGTTTTGAATTTGTGTGAGTAACTTGGGTAGTTTTGGTGAAACAAAAATGGAATCCTGGGTGGTGTTGAGTACTTGGAAATGAAAGTGTTCTGAGGTACATATGGTATTTTGGTAACAATGGACACTTGGACATGATTTTGGACACGTGTTATACTTGTTGGTGATTTTGACAAACCTAATGAATCAATGGCTACTTTGGGACACCTTGAAATCTTTTTGGACACTTGATATTACTTAGAACACATGAAATGGTGGGTGGATACTTGGTAGTCACTTGCGTACTTTGGAACTTTCAAAAATACCTTCTCTTTTACTTGGATACTTGGACTCGCACATGAACATCCTTTGGATATATCTTGCCTCCATGTGCATGCATCATATTTATACACCTAGCGTTAGTAGAATAGTTCTCCTACGAGCGCGTGTGCTCACCCTATCCCTTTTCAGGTACCCAGCTTTGATCGTGCATGGTTTGAAGTGCATGACTTGGATGATGAGCATACATGGCATGAAGTTATTTTATTCATTTTCTATCCATTAATTTTCTTTTGGGGAGATGATAATGTAACTCTAGTTTTTCACTATCTTTTTTTTTACTATGGATTTGTAATAACTTATAGGATACTACTTCGATTTCACCTTTGGGGCAAGGGTGCCCGAACATTTGATAGCCAATGGGCTAATGATGTACTTTATTTTATGGAAACCTTTTGAGATGGATTTATGGAAATCTCATCATTTGACTTATGTATTGTTGAAATTTCTTTATTTATGTTTTATAAAGATGCGGGCGTGACATGAAGGGTGCACAGAGTTTGACAGATAAGATACGGATACTAAAACGTTCCCATATGGTGAAACAGAAAAAGTGGTCAAACTTTTGTGGTTTAATCTTGACTCCAAATAGCCTTTTCGTATAGAAAATTGTGGCCAGACTTTTGTGGTTTAATCTTGACTCCAAATAACCTTTTCCTACATAACAACCTTTTACACAACTTGTCTTGATATTGATGAGGCCCTTGAAAAATGACCCGACGGGTGCTTGGCAGCATGTCATCAGTGGAAAAATCACCCGACAGGTGATTGGCATCGTGCAATCACTACAAAAAAACACACGATGGGTGCTTGTTATCGAGAAGTCATTTGAAAAACCACCCGACGGGTGCTTAAGATGTCCAATCAGTGAAAAAATCACCCGACCCATCAGGTGTTTTTTCTAGTGATTAAACGGTGCCAATCACCCGTCGGGTAATTTTTTCTCACCCGTCGGGTCATTTTTCAAGGGATTGCATGGTCATAAGCACCCGTCGGGTCATTTTTCAAGGGATTGCATGGTCACAAGCACCCGTCGGGTCATTTTTTAAGGGATTGCTCGGTGTCAACCACCCGTCGGGTGATTTTTTCATTACATCCAAAACGATAACCGGTGTCCAAGAATGACATTTTGATGGGAGACTAGTAATAATTAAAAGGCATTATCATGCCTTCGCGTGGTTGTGGAAATGTCCAAGAACAAAGTCCTCGATATGTTGCACATAATAAAATGAAAATGATGTTGGATTGTAAAAGAACGAAATCAAGACGTGCATCAACTATAATGAGAGAGCTAACACCATGGGAACAAAAATGGGTCTGGGACCGTGAGAGTGAAATAAATGCTCTGCCCATGCAAAAACTGACCAGGATCAATCACATTCAAGTTTTCCAAACACTCTATAATTAATGTGACTATACCAAGAGAAACATATGAAGGGTGCACAGAGTTTGACAGATAAGATACGGATATTAAAACGTTCACATATGGTGAAAAGGAAAAAGTGGTCAAACTTTTGTGGTTTAATCTTGACTCCAAATAGCCTTTTCCTATAGAAAATATTGGCCAGACTTTTGTGGTTTAATCTTGACTCCAAATAACCTTTTCCTACATAACAACCTTTTACACAACTTGTCTTGATATTGATGAGGCCCTTGAAAAATGACCCGACGGGTGCTTGGCAGCATGCCATCAGTGGAAAAATTACCCGACATGTGATTGGCATCGTGCAATCACTACAAAAAAACACACGATGGGTGCTTGTTATCGAGAAGTCATTTGAAAAACCACCCGACGGGTGCTTAAGATGTCCAATCAGTGAAAAAATCACCCGACCCATCAGGTGTTTTTTCTAGTGATTGCACGGTGCCAATCACCCGTCGGGTAATTTTTTCACTGATGGCATGCTGCAAAGCACCCGTCGGGTCATTTTTCAAGGGATTGCATGGTCACAAGCACCCGTCGGGTCATTTTTAAGGGATTGCTTTCGGTTGTCAACCACCCGTCGGGTGATTTTTTTTTACATCCAAAACGATAACCGGTGTCCAAGAATGGCATTTTGATGGGAGACTAGTAATAATTAAGCATTATCATGCCTTCCATCTGTGGAAATGTCCAAGAACAAAGTCCTTTTGTGGGAAAATAAAATGAAGATGATGTTGTAGTAAAATGTCCAAGAACAAAGTCAACTAATGAGAGAGCTGAATGATGTTGGATTGAAATAAAAGAATGCAAAATCAAGATCAATAACATCAAGTTTTATAATAATTAATGTGAATACCATGGAAACAAAAATGAGGTGATAAGGGACCGTTGATGGTGAAATAAAATGTCAAACTTTGTGGTTTAATCTTGACTCCAAATGACCTTTTCCTTGGATCAACCTTTTCACATTCAAGTTTTCCAAACACTCTATAATGCCATGTGAAAAATCACCCGATATTACATCGGCATCTGCAATCACTTTGACACTTGGTGCTTGTTACCAAGAAGTCACTTGAAAAACCACCGACGGGTGCTTACAATGTCCAATCTTTTTGAAAAAAACCCGACCCATGGTGTTTTTTCTAGTGATTCTTGCAAACCAATCACCCGTCGGGTAATTTTTTCATTGAAACGCAAAGCACCCATATGGGTCATTTTTCAAGGGATTGCATGGTCACAAGCACCCCGGGTCATTTTTTAAGGGATTTTTCATTTGTCTTCCGTAAAGATACCCAGAAAATTTAATTCTTTTTGAAAAATCACTTTTTTGAGAAGTTTCGATTTTAAAAAGTTAATTGTTCCTTGGATTTTTCTAATCAACATGGTATAATGGGAAGTTATTTTTGAGTAAGACAAAGTCATCTTTCGCCCATTTTCTTCGGAGAAAAATGTGCCCCCGATTTTGTACTAAAAGGGGGGGATGAGATTTTGATGTGATTAGAATTTTAAAAGGTAAATGTCATTGTTTCCAAATGGAAATATTTTTTATTTTCATAAATAAATTAAAGTAAAGAAAGTCTTTACTTAAGTTTGTTTTATGAAAATAAGTATTGTGGTTACATATTATATACACAAGTCACATTTTTTAGTGTACATCCAAAACGGGAATTATATTAGTACATTTGTGGGAAGATTTGTAAAAATTAAAACATTTCACTTCTCCTCCCTCCCAACCCGATCGGCTCTCTCTCTCTCCTCTCTCTCCTCCATTGTTGCACCTCCCAAGCTCAAGTTAACCCCTCCTCACTCAACCAATTCAAGAACCTATGTCATTTTCGTGTTCTACGCACCGTGTGGAGTTCGGGTTGCTTTGGATTTCGCAGACGGGAGCTCAAGTTTCGGGATTTGAAGGTTTCTATATCTAGGGTTCCATTCATCTTCCATTTGAGCTTAACCCATGAGGTAGGGAAACAATTACTACCTCCTCTAGTTATATACTTGTGATATGTTGAACATATCTTGTTCTTGGCTTCAATTTCCTTGAAATTCATGTTTTTCCTCTTTGTGTGGGTTTCTCTCAATTTAATTTTGTGATCTACGAAATTGATTGTTGATTGATGAAATTGGGAGTGGAATTGACCTCCCTCCATGTTTAATTGTTGCCTAGCATCTCTACTTTGAGCTTAAACTATCCCATTTGTGTTTTGGGTTGAAATTCCACACCTTAGAGGTGAAAATCTGCCATTTTCTGGACAAGGCAGCTGCTGCCCTGTTTCTATGTTGCTGCCCCTGTTTTTCGGGTGGTTTTCGGCCACCCTTTGACGTCCGTTTGACCTCAATCGTCCGAACTACGTATACTTGATATATAGCAACGTGGTAACCCCAAAACCATTTTGAAATTGTTAAACTACGACTTTGACACGTGTTTTTATTGGACAATTCGTTATATACGATCGGAACACAAGACATATTGGATTGGTCGCCCCTTTTGGCGAAAATTGTGGCATTTCAAAAGAAAGGGCACTTTGGTGAAATGAAATTTGGGAAATGAACTTGTTATAAAAGTTTTGATGAAATGTTTGTGATAATGAGGTGTTTTACACCAATGCCATCATTTGGTAAAATTTTTTGATAAAGGCACGCGTGGGCCTATGGAAAAAGAGGCAAGCGGGGCCTATAAATACCCAAGTAAAGGCGCGCATGGGCCTACGGAACCCGGAAGGCGGCGGGGCCTACAAATACCCAAAGAAAGGCACGCGGGGCCTACGGAACCCGGCAGAGGGATTAAATCCCTAGTTTTAATGAAAATGATGGTTTTCTTCAATGAAAGAAACGGGAAATGAGATTTTGGACTATCTATGGTGTTTTGTAGAAACTCGACTCATGGACTTGGTTTTAAACTTGCGTGAGTTACTTGGGTAGTTTTAGTGAAACAAAGATGGAAACTTAGGTGGTGTTGAGTACTTGGAAATTAAAATGTTTTGAGGTACATATGGTATTTTGGAAACAATGGATACTTGGACATGGTTTTGGACACGTGTGATACTTGTTGATGATTTTGACAAACTTAATGAACTAATGGGTACTCTGGGACACCTTGAAATCTTTTTGGACACTTGATATCACTTTGGACATGTGGGTACTTCTTGGACATGTATTCCTTGTTTTAGCTTCCGTTGTGTTCCTTTGAGCATCTCTTATCTTGACAAACCACATCATGTGCACTCATCATATTTATATGCCTACTTGTAGTATGGTTTTCCCTACGAGCTAGTGAGCTCACCCTATCTTTCCTGTACACAACATGGAGCATGAGATCGGATGCTTGTGGAGTGATGCATTATGTGAAGCTTATGCATGCATGAAGATATTTTTTTTCATCTCAAGTTCTGTATTTTGATAAATGATAATGTAACTTTTGGTTATTCAATCTTCTAACAATTTGGACTTTGTAATAAGTTATGGGATAATATTTGATTTCACCTTTGGGGCAAGGGTGCCCAAAATGCTTGATTTGCCAATGGATTAATGATGTACATTTTGAATGGAAACCTCTTGGGGAGGATTTATGGAAATATTTTATCATTTGACTTATTAATTGTAAGGAATTTCTTTATTTTTGTTTTTATAAAAATGAGGGAGTGACATCAACCACCCGTCGGGTGATTTTTTCATTACATCCAAAACGATAACCGGTGTCCAAGAGTGACATTTTGATGGGAGACTAGTAATAATTAAAAGGCATTATCATGCCTTCGCGTGGTTGTGGAAATGTCCAAGAACAAAGTCCTCGATATGCTGCACATAATAAAATGAAGATGATGTTGGATAGTAAAAGAACGAAATCAAGACGTGCATCAACTATAATGAGAGAGCTAACACCATGGGAACAAAAATGGGTCTGGGACCGTGAGTGAAATAAATGCTATGCCGATGCAAAAACTGACCAGGATCAATAACATTCAAGTTTTCCAAATACTCTATAATTAATGTGACTATACCAAGAGAAACATATGAAGGGTGCACAGAGTTTGATAGATAAGATACGGATACTAAAACGTTCCCATATGGTGAAACAGAAAAAGTGGTCAAACTTTTGTGGTTTAATCTTGACTCCAAATAGCCTTTTCGTATAGAAAATTGTGGCCAGACTTTTGTGGTTTAATCTTGACTCCAAATGACCTTTTCCTACATAACAACCTTTTACACAACTTGTCTTGATATTGATGAGGCCCTTGAAAAATGACCCGACGGGTGCTTGGTTTATGAAAGATGCCATCGTGGAAAAATCACCCGACAGGTAATCGGCATCGTGCAATCACTAGAAAAAAACACACGACGGGTGCTTGTTACCAAGAAGTCACTTGAAAAACCACCCGACGGGTGCTTACCAATGTCCAATCAGTGAAAAAATCACCCGACCCATCAGGTGTTTTTTCTAGTGATTGCGCGGTGCCAATCACCCGTCGGGTAATTTTTCACTGATGGCATAACGCAGCACCCGTCGGGTCATTTTTCAAGGGATTGCATGGTCACAAGCACCGTCGGGTCATTTTTAAGGGATTGCTCGGTGTCAACCAACCACCCGTCGGGTGATTTTTTCATTACATCCAAAACGATAACCGGTGTCCAAGAGTGACATTTTGATGGGAGACTAGTAATAATTAAAAGGCATTATCATGCCTTCGCGTGGTTGTGGAAATGTCCAAGAACAAAGTCCTCGATATGCTGCACATAATAAAATGAAGATGATGTTGGATAGTAAAAGAACGAAATCAAGACGTGCATCAACTATAATGAGAGAGCTAACACCATGGGAACAAAAATGGGTCCGGGGACCGTGAGTGAAATAAATGCTCGCCCATGCAAAAACCGACCAGGATCAATAACATTCAAGTTTTCCAAATACTCTATAATTAATGTGACTATACCAAGAGAAACATATGAAGGGTGCCTGAGTTTGATAGATAAGATACGGATACTAAAACGTTCCCATATGGTGAAACGAAAAAGTGGTCAAACTTTTGTGGTTTAATCTTGACTCCAAATAGCCTTTTCCTATAGAAAATTGTGGCCAGACTTTTGTGGTTTAATCTTGACTCCAAATGACCTTTTCCTACATAACAACCTTTTACACAACTTGTCTTGATATTGATGAGGCCCTTGAAAAATGACCCGACGGGTGCTTGGCAGCATGCCATCAGTGGAAAAATCACCCGACAGGTAATCGGCATCGTGCAATCACTAGAAAAAACACACGACGGGTGCTTGTTACCAAGAAGTCACTTGAAAAACCACCCGACGGGTGCTTACCAATGTCCAATCAGTGAAAAAATCACCCGACCCATCAGGTGTTTTTTCTAGTGATAGCGCGGTGCCAATCACCCATCGGGTAATTTTTTCACTGATGGCATAACGCAAAGCACCCGTCGGGTCATTTTTCAAGGGATTGCATGGTCACAAGCACCCGTCGGGTCATTTTTTAAGGGATTGCTCGGTGTCAACCACCCGTCGGGTGATTTTTTCATTACATCCAAAACGATAACCGGTGTCCAAGAGTGACATTTTGATGGGAGACTAGTAATAATTAAAAGGCATTATCATGCCTTCGCGTGGTTCATGGAAATGTCCAAGAACAAAGTCCTCGATATCTTTGCACATAATAAAATGAAGATGATGTTGGATAGTAAAAGAACGAAATCAAGACGTGCATCAACTATAATGAGAGAGCTAACACCATGGGAACAAAAATGGGTGGGACCGTGAGTGAAATAAATGCTGCCCATGCAAAAACTGACCAGGATCAATAACATTCAAGTTTTCCAAATACTCTATAATTAATGTGACTATACCAAGAGAAACATATGAAGGGTGCACAGAGTTTGATAGATAAGATACGGATACTAAAACGTTCCCATATGGTGAAACAGAAAAAGTGGTCAAACTTTTGTGGTTTAATCTTGACTCCAAATAGCCTTTTCGTATAGAAAATTGTGGCCAGACTTTTGTGGTTTAATCTTGACTCCAAATGACCTTTTCCTACATAACAACCTTTTACACAACTTGTCTTGATATTGATGAGGCCCTTGAAAAATGACCCGACGGGTGCTTGGCAGCATGCCATCAGTGGAAAAATCACCCGACAGGTAATCGGCATCGTGCAATCACTAGAAAAAAACACACGACGGGTGCTTGTTACCAAGAAGTCACTTGAAAAACCACCCGACGGGTGCTTACCAATGTCCAATCAGTGAAAAAATCACCCGACCCATCAGGTGTTTTTTCTAGTGATTGCGCGGTGCCAATCACCCGTCGGGTAATTTTTTCACTGATGGCATAACGCAAAGCACCCGTCGGGTCATTTTTCAAGGGATTGCATGGTCACAAGCACCCGTCGGGTCATTTTTTAAGGGATTGCTCGGTGTCAACCACCCGTCGGGTGATTTTTTCATTACATCCAAAACGATAACCGGTGTCCAAGAGTGACATTTTGATGGGAGACTAGTAATAATTAAAAGGCATTATCATGCCTTCGCGTGGTTGTGGAAATGTCCAAGAACAAAGTCCTCGATATGCTGCACATAATAAAATGAAGATGATGTTGGATAGTAAAAGAACGAAATCAAGACGTGCATCAACTATAATGAGAGAGCTAACACCATGGGAACAAAAATGGGTCTGGGACCGTGAGTGAAATAAATGCTCTGCCCATGCAAAAACTGACCAGGATCAATAACATTCAAGTTTTCCAAATACTCTATAATTAATGTGACTATACCAAGAGAAACATATGAAGGGTGCACAGAGTTTGATAGATAAGATACGGATACTAAAACGTTCCCATATGGTGAAACAGAAAAAGTGGTCAAACTTTTGTGGTTTAATCTTGACTCCAAATAGCCTTTTCCTATAGAAAATTGTGGCCAGACTTTTGTGGTTTAATCTTGACTCCAAATGACCTTTTCCTACATAACAACCTTTTACACAACTTGTCTTGATATTGATGAGGCCCTTGAAAAATGACCCGACGGGTGCTTGGCAGCATGCCATCAGTGGAAAAATCACCCGACAGGTAATTGGCATCGTGCAATCACTAGAAAAAACACACGACGGGTGCTTGTTACCAAGAAGTCACTTGAAAAACCACCCGACGGGTGCTTACCAATGTCCAATCAGTGAAAAAATCACCCGACCCATCAGGTGTTTTTTCTAGTGATTCGTGTGCCAATCACCCCGTCGGGTAATTTTTTCACTCGATGGCATGTGCAAAGCACCCGTCGGTCATTTTTCAAGGGATTGCATGGTCACAAGCACCCGTCGGGTCATTTTTAAGGGATTGCTCGGTGTCAACCACCCGTCGGGTGATTTTTTCATTACATCCAAAACGATAACCGGTGTCCAAGAGTGACATTTTGATGGGAGACTAGTAATAATTAAAAGGCATTATCATGCCTTCGCGTGGTTGTGGAAATGTCCAAGAACAAAGTCCTCGATATGCTGCACATAATAAAATGAAGATGATGTTGGATAGTAAAAGAACGAAATCAAGACGTGCATCAACTATAATGAGAGAGCTAACACCATGGGAACAAAAATGGGAGTGCTGGGACCGTGAGTGAAATAAATGCTCTGCCCATGCAAAAACTGACCAGGATCAATAACATTCAAGTTTTCCAAATACTCTATAATTAATGTGACTATACCAAGAGAAACATATGAAGGGTGCACAGAGTTTGATAGATAAGATACGGATACTAAAACGTTCCCATATGGTGAAATAGAAAAAGTGGTCAAACTTTTGTGGTTTAATCTTGACTCCAAATAGCCTTTTCCTATAGAAAATTGTGGCCAGACTTTTGTGGTTTAATCTTGACTCCAAATGACCTTTTCCTACATAACAACCTTTTACACAACTTGTCTTGATATTGATGAGGCCCTTGAAAAATGACCCGACGGGTGCTTGGCAGCATGCCATCAGTGGAAAAATCACCCGACAGGTAATCGGCATCGTGCAATCACTAGAAAAAAACACACGACGGGTGCTTGTTACCAAGAAGTCACTTGAAAAACCACCCGACGGGTGCTTACCAATGTCCAATCAGTGAAAAAATCACCCGACCCATCAGGTGTTTTTTCTAGTGATTCTTGTGGTGCCAATCACCCGTCGGGTAATTTTTCATTGATGGCATAAGGCAAAGCACCCGTCGGGTCATTTTTCAAGGGATTGCATGGTCACAAGCACCGTCGGGTCATTTTTTAAGGGATTGTCGGTGTCAACCACCCGTCGGGTGATTTTTTCATTACATCCAAAACGATAACGGTGTCCAAGAGTGACATTTTGATGGGAGACTAGTAATAATTAAAAGGCATTATCATGCCTTCGCGTGGTTATTTGGAAATGTCCAAGAACAAAGTCCTCGATATCTTGCACATAATAAAATGAAGGATGTTGGATAGTAAAAGAACGAAATCAAGACGTGCATCAACTATAATGAGAGAGCTAACACCATGGGAACAAAAATGGAGTCCGGGACCGTGAGTGAAATAAATGATATGCAAAAGTCACATTTGGGTGTGTAGTGATCAATAACATTCAAGTTTTCCAAATACTCTATAATTAATGTGACTATACCAAGAGAAACATATGAAGGGTGCACAGAGTTTGATAGATAAGATACGGATACTAAAACGTTCCCATATGGTGAAACAAAAAAGTGGTCAAACTTTTGTGGTTTAATCTTGACTCCAAATAGCCTTTTCTATAGAAAATTGTGGTTCCAGGACTTTTGTGGTTTAATCTTGACTCCAAATGACCTTTTCCTACATAACAACCTTTTACACAACTTGTCTTGATATTGATGAGGCCCTTGAAAAATGACCCGACGGGTGCTTGGTTTCTCATGCCATCGGTGGAAAAATCACCCGATTGTAATCGGCATCGTGCAATCACTAGAAAAAACACACGACGGGTGCTTGTTACCAAGAAGTCACTTGAAAACCACCCATTTGGTTTTGGGTTTACCAATGTCCAATCGGTGAAAAAATCACCCGACCCATCGGTGTTTTTTCTAGTGATTCTATGCGGTGCCAATCACCCGTCGTCGGGTCATTTTTTCGTGGATTGCATGGTCACAAGCACCCGCCGGGTCATTTTTGAAGGGATTGCATGGTGTCAACCACCCGTCGGGTGATTTTTTCATTACATCCAAAACGACAACCGGTGTCCAAGAGTGACATTTTGATGGGAGACTAGTAATAATTAAAAGGCATTATCATGCCTTGGCGTGGTGAAATTTGGAAATGTCCAAGAACAAAGTCCTCGATGAAATGTTTGCACATAATAAAATGAAGATGATGTTGGATAGTAAAAGAACGAAATCAAGACGTGCATCAACTATAATGAGAGAGCTAACACCATGGGAACAAAAATGGGTGTGGGACCGTGAGTGAAATAAATGCCCATGCAAAAACTGACCCGGGATCAATAACATTCAAGTTTTCCAAATACTCTATAATTAATGTGACTATACCAAGAGAAACATATGAAGGGTGAAACAGAGTTTGATAGATAAGATACTTGGTACTAAAATGTTCCCATATGGTGAAACAAAAAAGTGGTCAAACTTTTGTGGTTTAATCTTGACTCCAAATAGCCTTTTCCTATAGAAAATTTGGACCTTGAGACTTTTGTGGTTTAATCTTGACTCCAAATGACCTTTTCCTACATAACAACCTTTTACACAACTTGTCTTGATATTGATGAGGCCCTTGAAAATGACCGACGGGTGCTTGGCAAAGATGCCATCGGTGGAAAAATCACCTATCTTCGGCATCGATCATGCAATCACTAGAAAAAACACTTGTGGGTGCTTGTTATCGAAGTCACTGCATGAAAACCACCTCAACGGGTTTGATAAATGTCCAATCGGTGAAAATCACCCGACCCATTGGTTTTTTTTTGGGATAGTGATTTCTTTGGGGCAAGGGTGTGCCAATCACCCGTCGGGTAATTTTTTTCAGCGATGGCATTTGCAATGCATTAATCGGGTCATTTTTCAACCTCTTGGGGGGATTTTGCATATTTTATCATTTGACACCCGTCGGGTCATTTTTTAGGGATTGTTTCGGTGTCAACCACCCCGTCGGGTGATTTTTTCATTACATCCAAAACGATAACCGGTGTCCAAGAGTGACATTTTGATGGGAGACTAGTAATAATTAAAAGGCATTATCATGCCTTCGTGTGGTTGTGGAAATGTCCAAGAACAAAGTCCTCGATATGCTGCACATAATAAAATGAAGATGATGTTGGATAGTAAAAGAACGAAATCAAGACGTGCATCAACTATAATGAGAGAGCTAACACCATGGGAACAAAAATGGGTCTGGGACCGTGAGTGAAATAAATGCTCTGCCCATGCAAAAACTGACCAGGATCAATAACATTCAAGTTTTCCAAATACTCTATAATTAATGTGACTATACCAAGAGAAACATATGAAGGGTGCACAGAGTTTGATAGATAAGATACGGATACTAAAACGTTCCCATATGGTGAAACAGAAAAAGTGGTCAAACTTTTGTGGTTTAATCTTGACTCCAAATAGCCTTTTCCTATAGAAAATTGTGGCCAGACTTTTGTGGTTTAATCTTGACTCCAAATGACCTTTTCCTACATAACAACCTTTTACACAACTTGTCTTGATATTGATGAGGCCCTTGAAAAATGACCCGACGGGTGCTTGGCAAAGATGCCATCGGTGGAAAAATCACCGGATTGTAATCGGCATCGTGCAATCACTAGAAAAAACACACGACGGGTGCTTGTTATCGAGAAGTCACTTGAAAAACCACCCGACGGGTGCTTACCAATGTCCAATCAGTGAAAAAATCACCCGACCCATCAGGTGTTTTTTCTAGTGATTGCGCGGTGCCAATCACCCGTCGGGTAATTTTTTCACTGATGGCATAACGCAAAGCACCCGTCGGGTCATTTTTCAAGGGATTGCATGGTCACAAGCACCCGTCGGGTCATTTTTTAAGGGATTGCTCGGTGTCAACCACCCGTCGGGTGATTTTTTCATTACATCCAAAACGATAACCGGTGTCCAAGAGTGACATTTTGATGGGAGACTAGTAATAATTAAAAGGCATTATCATGCCTTCGTGTGGTTGTGGAAATGTCCAAGAACAAAGTCCTCGATATGCTGCACATAATAAAATGAAGATGATGTTGGATAGTAAAAGAACGAAATCAAGACGTGCATCAACTATAATGAGAGAGCTAACACCATGGGAACAAAAATGGGTCTGGGACCGTGAGTGAAATAAATGCTCGCCCATGCAAAAGCGGCCAGGATCAATAACATTCAAGTTTTCCAAATACTCTATAATTAATGTGACTATACCAAGAGAAACATATGAAGGGTGCCGAGTTTGATAGATAAGATACGGATACTAAAACGTTCCCATATGGTGAAACAAAAAAAGTGGTCAAACTTTTGTGGTTTAATCTTGACTCCAAATAGCCTTTTCCTATAGAAAATTGTGGCCAGACTTTTGTGGTTTAATCTTGACTCCAAATGACCTTTTCCTACATAACAACCTTTTACACAACTTGTCTTGATATTGATGAGGCCCTTGAAAAATGACCCGACGGGTGCTTGGCAGCATGCCATCAGTGGAAAAATCACCCGACAGGTAATCGGCATCGTGCAATCACTAGAAAAAACACACGACGGGTGCTTGTTATCGAGAAGTCACTTGAAAAACCACCCGACGGGTGCTTACCAATGTCCAATCAGTGAAAAAATCACCCGACCCATCAGGTGTTTTTTCTAGTGATTAAACGGTGCCAATCACCCGTCGGGTAATTTTTTCACTGATGGCATGCTGCAAAGCACCCGTCGGGTCATTTTTCAAGGGATTGCATGGTCACAAGCACCCGTCGGGTCATTTTTTAAGGGATTGCTCGGTGTCAACCACCCGTCGGGTGATTTTTTCATTACATCCAAAACGATAACCGGTGTCCAAGAGTGACATTTTGATGGGAGACTAGTAATAATTAAAAGGCATTATCATGCCTTCGCGTGGTTGTGGAAATGTCCAAGAACAAAGTCCTCGATATGCTGCACATAATAAAATGAAGATGATGTTGGATAGTAAAAGAACGAAATCAAGACGTGCATCAACTATAATGAGAGAGCTAACACCATGGGAACAAAAATGGGTCTGGGATCGTGAGAGTGAAATAAATGCTCTGCCGATGCAAAAACTGACCAGGATCAATAACATTCAAGTTTTCCAAATACTCTATAATTAATGTGACTATACCAAGAGAAACATATGAAGGGTGCACAGAGTTTGATAGATAAGATACGGATACTAAAACGTTCCCATATGGTGAAACAGAAAAAGTGGTCAAACTTTTGTGGTTTAATCTTGACTCCAAATAGCCTTTTCCTATAGAAAATTGTGGCCAGACTTTTGTGGTTTAATCTTGACTCCAAATGACCTTTTCCTACATAACAACCTTTTACACAACTTGTCTTGATATTGATGAGGCCCTTGAAAAATGACCCAACGGGTGCTTGGCAGCATGCCATCAGTGGAAAAATCACCCGACAGGTAATTGGCATCGTGCAATCACTAGAAAAAACACACGACGGGTGCTTGTTATCGAGAAGTCACTTGAAAAACCACCCGACGGGTGCTTACCAATGTCCAATCAGTGAAAAAATCACCCGACCCATCAGGTGTTTTTTCTAGTGATTGCACGGTGCCAATCACCCGTCGGGTAATTTTTTCACTGATGGCATGCTGCAAAGCACCCGTTGGGTCATTTTTAAAGGGATTGCATGGTCACAAGCACCCGTCGGGTCATTTTTTAAGGGATTGCTCGGTGTCAACCACCCGTCGGGCCGGTGTCCAAGAATGACATTTTGATGGGAGACTAGTAAAAATTAAAAGGCATTATCATGCCTTCGCGTGGTTGTGGAAATGTCCAAGAACAAAGTCCTCGATATGGTGCACATAATAAAATGAAAATGATGTTGGATTGTAAAAGAACGAAATCAAGACGTGCATCAACTATAATGAGAGAGCTAACACCATGGGAACAAAAATGGGTGTGGGACCGTGAGAGTGAAATAAATGCTCTGCCCATGCAAAAACTGACCAGGATCAATCACATTCAAGTTTTCCAAACACTCTATAATTAATGTGACTATACCAAGACACTTGAAACATGTGTCTCTATTGAAAGATAGGTTCTTTCATTGTAAAAAAAAATCTCAACTAACTACCACGTGCATGACCAAAAGTTGGGGAGCATATGTGTGGGGTGTTTCACCAAAATCATAGAAGTTGTACGAAAAAGCTCGTCGAAGATCACCACGTGCCCATGCACGTGGTAGATAGCATGAAGCAGGACGAGGATGACCACCAAGCCCACGACTCGATATTAACTCTAATGGGTCTGCTCGTCAAACGATGCAGTTGGAACGGCCCAGCAAGGGATAAACCCTAAAAGCAGACTTTTCTTGCGAAGATAAGGAAAGGAGAGAATATTCGAAGATATTCCCTGAATCAGTTGAGCTTGCAAAGATAAGCACAAATCTTATTCAGAGATGGAAAGCCAGGTAGCATACCAAACAAGGAGCGAACTCCCGTAAAGGGTAAAGCTCCGAACTAGCAAGAAGTGGCTGATTTGGCAAGAATCCTTATCTACTAAGGAATCTAGAACCATACAGGCTTCACTGCCTAATAAGGAAGAATTATAAGCTTGGAAGGATTCCAAATGAAGAAGAACTCCACAAAGAATGTAAGTGCAGAATAATCGACTATATATGAGGTTGAACCCTAAATACAAGAGGTATGCATTACACCACTCTCATACTCATACACTCGTTAAGCTTATCCTCCAGTTCGTCAATACTAACTTAAGCATCGGAGGGCTCTTGCCGCCTAGAGGCAAGGGTGCTCTGACAGTTTGTTCGTGCTGCAGGATCGAGGTTGCTCTATACGAAGAGGATTTGATCTCCTAAGAGCAAGGAAATAACTTCATGAGTTTTTCCCCTCTTACATTAAGTTTCAAGTAAAAGAGATATCAAATAATGAAGAGCCCTAATATTGTAACGCTAAAGTAATGAAGAGAGCCCTATCAATCTAAACTTAGATGATATTAACCCATATGACAATTACTAAACCAATCCCATGCCTTCAAACGACATTGCAACATGTCTAGGTTGTGATGGGGGCCTAGGGGGAGGCTACACAAACCTGTGGGACCAGACGGTTGTCCATTTGGGTTACCGGTTGGGGAGATATGCCCTTATTTGCATGTGCACCGTATCGACACGTGTTGGATATGATATCACAAATATTGGCTATCCAAGCATGCGCAAGTAGATTGAACAGAAATAATATGGATAGAACAACCCATACTATAAGACAGTAGTCAATGCCTATGTTTGCCCTTGCGCAATCCCTTGTGGCTATCAGTACCACACTGTGGTCGGCGACGTGTACGGAAAATTCCCTACATAACTTTGGTACATTAGCTTGCACCTCATGACTTTTGTGGTTTAAGACACATCATCATGTCCCTCATGCATGCACCTCATGATGCACCTCATCATGTTCCTTTTGCACCTCATCATGTCCCTCCACTTCACCTCATCATGTCCAAAGTGCACCTCATCATGCACCTCAGCTTGCCCTCAACTGCACATGTTCATCTTCTTCACTTGGTATTGATTGATATTGAGAATCTCGTTTGCTCAAACGATTAAACACATCCTTATAAAGGAGGGATGTTTGAAGCATTAAGAAAGTTGAATTCCACCTAGTTGCACAATCAAGTCCTAGTTTCTTAGTACAACTCACTTTCATTTGGAACAAAAAATGGTTTGTTTCTTCAAATTTTCCTCTCTTTTAGGTTTTGTCAATAAGCACGCTATCCCGGATTTTTCAATACCCACCTTTATAACATCCAACCCATCTTTAACAATAAGATTAAGAATATAAAGGCGCACAACAACGCATATGAAACAAATCCCCACCCAACATAAGCGATGTCATATCAAGTTTGTCCACCAAAAGTCCAATCATAGCATCATTGGTGGAGCAATTATCAAATTGTGGCAGAAATCTTCCTATCGATGTTCCAATCCATCAAACAATCCAACAATTGGTCACACAATACTTCTTTTGTATGCGGGCATGGCACAATATGAACCTAACATGCAATATTGATGTTTAATTATAAATGGACAAATTAAGATTTACATTGAATAACATAATAAAGATATCAATATAAATTAGAAATACCTCAAAATGCGGGTTTGCAAAGCCCAAGAATCATCAATGAAAAGTGTCTTTGTGCCCATGAAGCCTTTCTTTTGATTACTTGAAGTCCACATATCGTTGTGATAGCTATTCTACTAGAATTTTGCACCACCAAACTCATTGTCTTCCCCTTTGGTATTCAAAAATCTTAAATATTTCACTCTTTATTGTGTTCCTACAGGCACCTTAAATAAAGGTTGAAGGGATTTTGAATACCTCCTAAATCCAACATGCTCGACAATTGAAAGAGGATACTCATGCATGATAATGGCATTTGCAAGTTCGTCGTAATGAAACCTTGATCAAAACTATATGAAGTTATTTCCATAATACGGTCTCTATTCATGAAATTGTTTGTTAGAACTTGTTGCCTCATGCTTTCCTTCTTTAGGTGTTTTTGGGATTATAGTGTTGTTGCAAGTGTGAAGTGCCATTTTCTGCTTTTTCGAAATTTTGGGGACAATACACAACAAGCCTTCCACTCCCCATTAATTTTCACCCTTTTATAATGAGCCCAATACTTACTCCTTAATTTGGCCTCTATTGAAAGATGTCTTGCGACTTGATCTCAACGAACAAAATTCAAATCAAAGCAACATCCACATTTTCACTTGGATGGTCGAGGTGATGATGATGGAATCACCACGTGCCCATGCCATTTGGTGATTGTGATGGTCCAGGAACTATCACCCGGATATTAATTTGTTGAATGAGCACTCGAACCGATAGGAAGACATGATTAAACCCTAACAAAATGCAAAGAACAAATTACATCAAATATTCAGATTGCAATATACAAAAAAGCAACATACTAATCAACATGTCTATTTATCCCAATTTGATTCAAAAAAAGTGCGGACTACAATCTTTTGAAATGAATCAAAATATGGAGAACATTTCAAAAAATTATCATTCATATCTCAACTACCCTCACTTCTATAATCTATATGCATTTTGTTATCCAAGGTCTGGTCCACACAAAACAAAATTGAGGGTAATTAAGTCTGAAAAAATCGAAATGCACGTTGCTTAAAACATGAATTTACCAATATGGTACATAAGCCATTTGGGCTTAATTTCATCATGAAAACACTACTATTGAAATTACTTCAGTTTAGGAAAAAAGAGATTACTTCAAGTATGCAAATCTTGATTCCTTGAGGATATCTACCCTACTTATAACTAAGAAGTGAAGCAACCACTAGCATCATTACATCCATGGAAGTTCCCAAAAAGCAAGTAAAAGAAAAAAATAACCTCAATCTTCCATGCACATTCAAACGATCTTTCGGTTCTTATTAGGTTGTGAGAGAGAGCCTAAAAACGTACGCAAAGTAAGAGGAGATTGCAGATCAATCCTAAACCCAAAGGAGGGTTGATCTTTGGGTCTTTAAATGTATTAACCCTAAAAATAAAAACATAGATCGGCGTGAGGAGTGGATATGAGGTGAGTCTACAGAGAGAAGAGAGAGAGAGAGAGAGAGAGAGAGAGAGAGAGACATTACTGGGTGAGTCTACGAGAGAGAGAGAGAGACCGAGAGTATGAGAGAAATACGAGAAATCGCCTCTCGAAGTAGTGAAGTGTGTGACTAGAACCCTAAATGTCAAAAGAGTTGTATAACAAGATATATATAGAAGGGGGTAAATGTAATTAACGTAAACTACCAGGGTAAATGTGTAATTACAAATTTGGGGACACCTTCGGTTTTACATTGTTCGGTAACGGTTCTTGGTATCAGTCCACCTCGATCAATGCAACCATCATGTTAAGGTTACTCAAATCGAAACCATACCCACCTCGGGTAATATTCCGGTTATGTTCAAAAAAACCTTACGGTTAGGTTCATCCTCGCACATTATGTGTCACCTCCCCATCACCAAGGGTACGAAGGGTACTCGATTCTCAACACACTATCGGCTCATCAGCCTGCATATCAACCTGCATTTCATCGCCCTGCGCCGAGTCCAGTCTCATCCTCTTCGCCGCTAGAGCATCAACCAAACTAGTTTCCCCACCACTACCTGGCTCCACAATAAGTCCACAACAAAGTAAGTCCAATACTAAAGTAACGTGTAAAATTGTATAATAGTAAAAAGGGACTAAGGAAGTACAATACTAAGCTAAAGGTCTTATCCCATTACTTTCACCATAAGAATATTTCTTAACATAGCATTTACCAAAATAAAAGTAAATATTTTCGACACATCATGTGTAACCGCTTTTGAAATTTAATTTTCTTACCTAATGGCTCCACGATAAAGTCAGTCCAATCGCTAGTGGTGGTCTGAGACTCTGACAATGACCCTGCCTGCGAGGACGACCCAATACCATCGTGCATGTTCGTGGGCGTGGTGAAAAATGGACTCATCACGATGCCCGGGGAGATGTGTAACATGGTCATTGGATGGTCCTCTTGTTGTGGGTGTGGCTGTGTCGAATTATCCTCCCCGTGTGCATGTGCATCATGGAGCTCTCCCTCTGCTGCCTCTACATTCGCACCAACCCCAACCTCCTCATCAGCATGTACCTCAACATTCCCCTCATCCTCCAACCCCTCCTCCTCCTCAACCACCACCAACAGACTCCATACACCGTGCACCAGATGTTCCTTCCGTAGAAATTTCTCCTCGGCACAAATGCACATCAACCCCCGCTTCCCCACCGCCTGTATAGCCTCTGACAAGTTCGGCCTAATTAGGCTCCTGATTAGAATCATCTGCAAATTAGAAATTTCAAGATCAGATGAATGAATTTATATTTAACCAATGTAAAACTGACAAAACATTATTACTCTCACTGCTTTGTCCAATGATGCACTCATTTGACTAACAAATGGAACGGTTATTCTCTTGTACCAAGTGACGTACTCATCCGAGTCAGGGTATGCTCCTACAATGTCGGGCTCACCTTCTAGTACATTGTGTTTGACCCTATTATTCCACCTCACTACATGTACTCTATGCTCATCTGCCCAATTCGTCGATGGTTCCTTCATTTCCATACCATGTGAACGGTCTCGAGCCCGAGAGGCCTTTGGAGGCAATTGTCGATATCCAAACTGTCGCATCGCTTTCTTGAGTTGATGCATCTCTACGATATTAAAATTTATAAGGGGGACCTTTGCCCTCCAAATATTCCTCCCAGCAGAGCAGAATGGGGGCAGCAACTCAATCAAATGGTCGCTGTAGGGCTGCCAAATAACCTGCACAATTATTGGAGATCCAAAATTTATTGTCACATAAATGTGTTTAAATGAAAGGGAATTAATTTAATTGAAGTGATACATGAGTTTTACACTAATGCTATCACTTTGATTCGTATCGATGGTAATGGAAGTGAGACAGCCACAACATTGCAGGTATGTATTTTTGAAAATTGTTTTTATTAATGTGAATACGTGCATATATTTATTTGTTAGTTATCATCGTTTTTCATTTAAAGTGTTTAAGTGGTGTTATGAGGAAGAAAACACATAAAGGCCGCCCTGCTAACCTCATCAGGCCTTTGCATGTCCAGTGAATGCCTATAATGGCCAATGACGTGGGTCGCTAGGTTGGGGGAAGTGGAATTTGTCATCCCACCTGCAATGAAATGATACCAACTTAAATAAATAATAGCATTTTTAAAATGCAATATACAATAACTCAATATTTCATTTCACATATACATGTAAATGCAACAATGTGAATGAAGGAAAAAAAATTATTGTCCAACTAAGGCAGCTCCCTGTCGAGCGGTCCCCAACACGTGCATGGGCAAGGTTTGGTAGCCTCTCCCACGCCCCACACTTGAAGCAAGACAAACAACCCTCCCGCGTATTTACTATTTGAGGCCGAAAGATGGCATAACCCTCAATGCATGGAACCTAGGCCCGCACTACCCCAACTATACTGTCCCGCAACTTTAAGGTCCCGAAAAAGTTTCAAATAGCATAAATGCACGCGGGATGACGACTGGTCGGGCACTAACACAACCCCTATTAGCTGCATAATGTATCCACTTGCCTTCTGCTCAATCTGAACTTGCGTATCAGTCTCTTCAACTTCTCCATTAAAATGTTGCTGCAACCATTGGAGTGTAACCTTGTTCCCTCGTCTCCCTACTGCATCTTCAAGATTGAGACCCAATAGGTCCTGCACCATTTGCTCCCAATTCAAATCTGTCCTCCCAATTACCAGTCTACCATCGACCGAGAGACCAGTTATTATTTCAACATCTTTGAGAGTCACCGTGGCCTCAACAGAAGTGAAATGGAAAGTGTGAGTCTCTGGGCGCCAACGCTCCACTAGTGCCGTCAACAAAGTAAGATCTAACTGAATGTATTGCATATTAAGTAGGCCAAAATATCCTGCCTGCCTAACCAACTCTACAATAGGAGCCGACGGGGGAGGCAATGAACGAAACTCCTGTTCGCAACGCCAAATGATGATCGTATCAGACTCGCGTGGACCCCTCCCCTGAAATAAAGAAATCTTATTAAAACTTGTACACGCATGACATTATTTACTCTAAAGGGAAATTGGCACTTACATTGGCTTGCCAAACCGCACGGGAGCGGTGGCCTTGTTGTAGCACAAGGACTGTGTTGTCAATGGGCCTCTGGCGTAAATCTTCGACCTCCAACATATATATAACCTACAATAAATGTTGTATCATATTAATATGAACCTCACATTCACCAATCTCATTCTAAATTTAACAAAACCATCATACGTATACAAGGCCAAAAGTGCATATACATGTTCAAGCTTAATTCGGCCATTTTACTCATCAAAAAGAGGTTAGGCATTCTACTTTGGCCAAAGGCTAAGTGGTTTGTTGAACTCCAACATAGACCAGTACAACGGATTATATGACTTGGAGATTAATACATGCTAATTATAATGCTTCTCTTTTTTCACATGAACCTATGGGATCATAGTCATTTTTTTTTTTTTTTGTACACCTTTGGTATCATGGTCAAATGCTAAAAAAAAACATAAATCTCCACCATACAAAACATAGAACTAGTATTTGAAATATAAATGATTTTCATGCCTCTAAATCAGCAAGAAACAAGCCTATTTTCTTTTACTTCGACACATGAAATATATGATTTTGAAATTAATTGCCAATAGCAAGCATAACAATCTCATGCACCATTTTATACTCCCGAAGTTTTTCCCAGTAGGTTATACTCCATAGATTATTAGAAATCCGAAAGGCTGGTGTTCCCAAAGGAATTGCTTACCAAAAGAGGAAAAACGTAATGCAACTCTTTCAAAACCTTTTATATGCGATAAACTGTAGAGACATATACTCCTAGCATAATAATATGTTACTAGTATAATATAGATAACAACTCATAAAAGGATAGGGAAAACAATTAATAATCGCTATCATAATTCTAAACCAAAAAACAATCCCTAGTAAACGGAGTGGCATCAACACTATGTAGACATCATGGGAGGCTTACCGCTTATAGGACACATCCCTAACATTTCCCCGCTAGTCAACATGAGTACCAAGGACTTGCCCTATATTGCTTCTCGAAGCACGCAATCTAGGTCGATATAGTCTAAAGGCCAACCCAAACCTCAAACTCTCAAGTCGTTCATATAGTTAAAAAGGTTTCAAAAGGTTTTTTCAAGTCCAAATCAATTGGTCAATTAGGGGACTCAAAAACTCAAATATGACCAATCTTTTGGGCCTAAACACCAATTCTTTGTGATTGAGTCTCTATAGGTTTTTTCAAGTCCATATCATTTACTCAATTGAGGGACTTACAAACTCAACTCAACCCAATTCTTTAGGCCTAAATACTGAGTATGTGGGACTAAATATGAAATCCTAAATTCTTAAAAAGTTGGTTATACTAACTGGCATTGCAAAGGCAGATCAATCCTTGTAATCTTTTGGCATCGTAACCAACCAAAGCATAACTTTAACAATGCCATTTTGGAACCAATAGGTAATCTTGCTCTTACGTCCCTGTCAGCGGGGCTACATAAGGGTGTTTATATGTGTGTGTGTGTGTGTGTGTGTGCGCGCGTGCGTGCGTGACTGCGACTATGCCCATAAATATATACATGCATGCAGACATATATGCAGTATATAAGATGAAAACGACAAAGGTTTCTAAAACCCAGCATTTTTTAAAGCCTATCAAACTCTCTATTAGGAGAGCAATTGCTGAAACCCAGGATTTTCTACCAAAATCCACACAAATCCAAATAGTACACGAAAAATAGTTGCCATATTTCATTTAGTGTTGTAGTACTCTACAAAGCCGCTATAGGAAGACCCCAACTTTTGGACAAAAAAATGACAGAACCTTGACGGCGACACAATTCGAAAACACAACTTGGACATCCCAAATCAAAGGAAAAGCACAAAAATCAAAGGACTTACACACACACACACACACAGACGCCAACAAAGTGGTTGAGGGGAGACACGAATCCCATGAACGTCGCCAGGAGAACGACTGAGGGCGACACCAACGTCGGCGGATGGAGAAACGAACGTGATCGCCCAAGATCGGCCAATCGCCTAATCACAGAGCTCTAATGGGGAAAATAGCGAAATGATGTATGCTTCTCTGTGCGGTATTCAAAATTCAAAACCCTAACAACACAGTTTGGATATGCGGTAAATGCTTAGGTGGACAAAGTTGCCATGTGGAAGACGACTTAGTTTGCCAGGTGGAATGCCACATGTGCTATATGCGGCATGGTATATTTTTAAAATTAGTTTAAAAAAGAGGATATTTGGCTTAATAAAATGAAAATAGGTATATATCGGCCAAAAATCCATGTAATAGGCTGGGTGAGGTAGAATTGTTCATGAAGATCTCATTAGGCAAAATTGCACTAATGGTCCCCACAGTTACAATAATACTTTTTGGGTTCGCGTAGTATTTCACCAGTATTAGCTTGAACTTTCGTTTTCATTTTAGTACTAGTAAATATCTTTTGGGAAAATATGAAATAAGAAATTAGAAACGAATAAAAGACACATTTAGGCCTTGTTTGGTAACATTTTTGTTTTAGTTTTTAGTTTTTATTTTAAAAATTTCATAATTTAAGAAAGAAATTTTGTTTGGTTCACTACTTTTAATTTCAAATTGTACATTCTACTTCCGCTATTTTTGAAATTTGTGGAAGTAGGAATTTTACGCTTTTCACTTCTTGTTTTTTTGCCAACATTGGTTGCCAAAAAGGCATTGTAGCGTGCACTACAGTGCATAGCACGTTACATAGCGTCGGCCTAAGATCGAAACTTGGTTGAAGAGTTTTTGAGAATTTTTTTTTTGTACCGTTTCATGGGCTTTTACAAAAAAAAAAAAAAAAAAAAAAAAAAAAGGGTAACTAACACATCCAGATCTTTTCACCTACATCTAGATCTTTTCACCTACAGTGAGAGCCATTGAAGTTGAGAAGTCCATTGAAGGTTCTCTCTCTCTCTCTCTCTCTCTCTCTCTCTCTCTCTCAATTTCGATCTGGTAAAGACTATACATAGAGCTCTCTTGATCTCTTTCTCTCGATCTCTCTCTCTATCTTAAAATCTGGACATTGTTTAAATCTCATTAGCAAGTCAGAATATGAGCAAAACATTTGAAAATAATCTAAGGACCACTAGCATAGTTTTTCATTCTTATTCTAATAAAACAATTAGGTTTGGGAGAAAAAAATAAAAATAACTACTCATAACTACTCATAAGATGAGGTGGTCTTAAGTTATTATCATAAAATTTTGTTTTTTATGAATCTTCATGAGTTTTGTGTTAAACTTCTCGTTTAAGTTATTTATTTCCTTTGTAAATTTAAAAAGTAAAAATTATAGCAAAATATTTCAAAAAGTTCTCTAAAGGCACAATTGGGTCATGAGTAATCTTCTATTGGGGCCAGCTCAGGTGTTGTCAAAACCAATTTATTAGGAAAAATGTAAAATAAAAATAATACTGTAATAATAATAATAGGAAAGGATTTCAACGGGCCTCTAAGCCCCAACTGGTAATAATAGCAAAGGATTTCAATGGGCCCCTAAGCCTCAACTGGGCCTGCACTTCCTCTATCGCTGGCCTATACCATTACTGCAACCACTCCACCGCTGTCGACACTACCACCACCGCCATTACTCCACCTCGACCACCACCTCCATTGCTCAACCACCATCGCTACCGCCATGATCTCTCACCACCACCAACAGATTGCCCCTGACCTCCATCTCTCCATTTCTCCATTTCTCCACCTCTTTCAATCTCTTTAACACCATGATTGCAACAACCCCTCGCTATTATCATGACATACACCACTCACCACCACGATCTCTCTTGCACCACCATCATCACCATCCTTTTACAATCACCACATCCGCCACAACACTACTGCCTACTCCATCATTGCACCGCCGCCACCGCTCTAATCATCTCAATCTCTCCACCACCTTTTACCACTACCATTAAACAACGCCTTCACCACCATGACTATTCATCACTCATTAACGTTACCACCATCACCACCCCACACCATTGTCATCTATTCAAAACAGAACAACTTCAAATATAAACACATATAAACCATTTAAAACAGAACAATTTCAAATATTGTAACCATTTTTTCTTTTTTTTGGTATTTGTATCAAAACAATTGTTTTAATTCAGCTCTTAACGTTTCTATCAAACTGCTTTTCACCTTAAAAATTTCAAGATTCATTCTTGAAGGCAGCTTTATATCTTGAAGGCAGCTTTATTTTGTTAAGGTCAATGGATTATGTATGTATGTTCTATATGGTTTTTATCAACATAATCTGCATCTGTTGAGTTACTTAAAAAAAGAGGTATTTTTTTAATGAAAATTCAATTAATATAATGCCCCAGGTAAACGCTTTTGATATCACATATTTATGATAAAATAATTGAATCAACTAAAATACTTTATAACTTCTATGTCGCGTTTATCCTTTTAACTGCAAAATTAATTTTAGGTATAAAGTAAGGAATTTAAGAAAATGAGCTGACATCACACATACACACATATACTCTACTCCAAATACTTGGGGACACATTGCACAGTGCAAGATGTGTAGGAAGCTGAACATATTTTCTATACAAAACCAATGAAATGAATATATCCTGACATCAAATTGGAAGCCTATGAAAGGCTAACAAGTCTCTCATTTGTACTGCTGTGGTTTTCAATGAACTTTCCTATTCTTCTTTCTAAAACTTGAAATTCCTATCCTACTTCGGACGCAAAATGATATCAAGGCAAATGAAACAGAAAAAAGTGACAGGAAATATCTAGGCTTCAATTACGAAATCAATCCATCATCGATGCCAGGGGGAGACAATGGTGGCACAGCAACTTCCTGTAACACAGAAGCTGTGATTTCTAAAACCCTCCTAGCAGTTGCATGAGATGCTTCGCTTCTACCCATCTTTCTAGAGGGAAGTGAATGCGAAGCAGAAGCCCTAGATGAGTTAGAACTCTCGATTGAAGCCAAGAACTTGTCTCGGGAGAGAGTTGTGGGGGCCGATTCAATAACAGAGCGGAAAACACCAGACTCCCTCAAACCTTGTATGATGACCTGAAACATGAAAAACAGGGAAACCAATAAAAGGTGGAACAATTGGAGAGGGAAATAGTCAAACATAAAGGGAGTGCATATTTGGACACATCCAGAGAATAAAATCAGTTTATTGAAGTACTAAATTGAGCATATATGCTGGGGGTTTCACTCAGGAATTGTTTCATGAAAGAAGCAATTAGACGAGACAACAGAGAGACAACTACAATCATTGGCGAAATTGTAGGATTAATAACCAGCCTACGTGCATAATAAACTGTCCATTTGCAAAATGGGACCCGAATTTGTTATTTTAATTCTGTTTGTCACACAAACTATTTTCTTTGTTCTTCTCAAATTACCATACAAAATCTCCGGAAACCCAATGACCCTTGCTACATTTTTCAATCAAACTCCTCTTAATAGGAATGGACTTGCAACCTCGCACTCCAATGTGATGCTAATCTTCTTTTTCTAGGATACAATGCCCGTTAAAAATAATGTCGCTCATTTGATTTTAAAAGGAAAGGAACTATTCATGAAAATGTCAAATAAAAATTGCTCCAATGCTTAAATTTGTCTCTTAGTTTATACACAGACAGAGGAGAAATTAGTCTCGGATATCCGTTCTCCATTGAGCATTTTTTTAACAAATTGAAATCATGCTTACCATGGGAGCATATATACGAGTCAAAATGCCCTTCTTCAACAGCTTATTGTTTACAGTTTTGTCAGTCCAAACAATGTGCTCACGGTACCTACAGGGAAGCAAAAGGACAGAATTCAATTTATTATCGAGAACATTTCCAAGCAATTGTAAAGCAAGATAGTGGAATCTAGTTGAAACATGCAAGACAAGAATAGTCAATGCAATTTATATATTACCAGGTTAGCATTTCCTCCTCTGTTGCAGTTGAAGCAATTACGAAGGCCTGCAGGTGACAAGTACTTGGTAAACTGGAAGATCTGCCGGAATGAACCAGGATCACAGGATCCACGTAACCACAAAACTCACAAAAGGGCTCAATCCTAGCTACTAAATATGAATTTATAAGACATTAAATTAGGGGTGGATATTTAACAAGAAAAGGACAATCTCATTTGGCATTTGCGAAAAAACCAGAACACGAAGTTGAGAGTTGAGACACGTCAATAAATACTTAATAAAAATCATAATATGACTACTTGATTGTCACAGCACGAAGGAATTTAAGTGAGTTGAAGAGCCTCATATGATTCATAAGACTGGATAAGCACACACCAGCTTTTCACTGATAAAAAAATAAATAAAGCATAGCCACGCCTACCAATTCACAAAAAAGAAAAGTACATATTTGCCTTGTGTCTAATCCTCAAGTGAAAAAGCAAACTCATTACCATGTTAATTCCCTCTACTCGCGATTAAATTGCGACATGCACATATGACTGTGGTATTCTGAAGTATCTTACAGGTTATAACATTATTTGCAATTGCCTGTCACTCTTTATAGGAGCTCAATAAATAGAACTTTGCAAAGTTAGTTTCAGATAATAATGTGAAATACTAGTGAAGTTAAATTGTTTTCACGAAGTTCACCTTGATGTATATAATCAATTGTGGATGGTGGGATTACGTGTATCTACGGTGGTTTAAGGTGATGCTCTAATACCATGTTAAAGCATCAAATGCAAAACCAATTGACAATGAATGGAGAGGCCACCCATGATCATATACTAGTTTTGGAGGTTATAATTAACCAATGTGGGACAAGCTCTAACAAAGACTAACTTTCATCTCAAAGTACATGTTTACAGTAGGAAAAAAAAATCCCCTATAACAAAATGAATAAGGATTAGATATAGAACAAGGATCGAAGATAAAAGAACAAATAGAGACAAGTAAGAAACAAGAAATAAAACTCACAGATCTGTCAAATTCTAACATAAAGCATCTCTTGACATCCTCCTTCGTAGGCTTGCAGCCACATCGATCTCGTCTGGAAGTCAAGTCTGAAAACTTGGCGTATGTATAATGTAGAACAGCAGCCTCTTCAAGCTTTATCTCACTGCAAAATAAACAAGCTGTTAATTAGGCCTTCCAAAACAAGGTAGATTTTTCCCCACATAAGTATAACTTCCAAAACCCTGCAAGAGACCAAGCAAATAAACATGTTTCACAGATATAAAATCATGTATGCACTCAACTAACCAAAACAAACCAAACAAGCCTCAAGTCGCAATCAATTGCCAACTGCAACATTAATCTTTTTTCTCCATTAAGCGCAGCTGAGGGTGCTCCTTTCAAACTACCTTCTCTACAGTCAACTTCTGGTCTACCCCTCCCCATTGTGCTAGCCTCTACAGTAACAATATCACTTCTCCTCGCTACTGCATCGGCCAATCTACGGTAGACATGTTTAAACCACATTAATCTGTTTTCTCCAATTTTATATTCTATTAGTGCTACCCCTACCATTCCACAAAGCTTTTTTGTTTTTTATTTTATCTGCACTTACAACACATCCCTCGCAACACTCTCATTGCAACTACACTCATCTTACTCGCATTTTGTATAACGTATGCACCAAACTACACAAGATAAAACGTTCGTATGAGAATAGAATTAGCATACTTTGGGGATTTCATATAATTGTGCCATCTGTGGGCACCATTAGGACGAAGATGATCCTGAATCCGAGCAGCTGATTTCCCATTTCCGTAAGTCAAAAAGTAGTTTGGATTACCACGTGTTGATTCTTTGTACATGCCAAAGTAGGTATCCTTTGGAAGATGGTCATAATTCTTCTTGAACATTGATACCTATCAGCATATGTTAAAAAAAGTGTTAGATCCAAAAATACATCCTCAAATTTAAGTGAAGGTAAAAGCATGAATTTCTTATTCCCAGCAACAAATAAGGTTATTTTTCCTTTTATACCTTAAACTATTCGAAAAAATGTTCCTATATCCTCCCTAAACTTTTAGATCATCCTTTCATCCTTAAATTGTTGGGATGGTTGCAATCAAATCAAATACATAACTTTGCGTCTCAAAACAGACGGCTCTATCAAAATTGAGGGCAAAAATGACTTTTCCCTAAGTAGGTTATCAAGGGAAAATCTCAACCCAAGAAAACAAAGAGACAAAGAAGATGATAGAAAAGAAGAATAGCAGAAGACAAAGTAAAAGCAAAGGCATAATCTAAAATCACAAGAAAAAACATTTCACACATAGTTAAACAAATCATTAGAGTTTGAAAAAGATTACAAAAACCACCACAGAGATTGTAGTTCCATCAAAATCAGCTGCCAATCATAGAAAATTTGGTCTTACCATCAAAACAGGTTCATGGTACAAATGTGAGTTGGAGAGATTTTCCATTCATAACTTACCTATCAAAAAGCCAATTTTACCCTGGACTTTGATGGAAGCAAACCGTTTAAAGACGGAACGTTATGTAATGGACATTTTTGCAATCTCAAATTCTCAATAGCTTAGGGATGAAATAAGATGGTCTAAAAGTTTATGACATAAAACCATTTTGGATAGTTTAGGGGGATATACGGAAAGTCGGAAATAACCCCGACAAGCAAATTAACTCAAAGCACCCTAACTCAAGATGTAACAAAAGGGGAAAACTAGAATTACTTAGATTTGTAAAAATGCCTGAATTCCATCCTCTTAGCCCAAAAATATTCCCCCATTTTCTGACTGTTAAATTTCTACCATAAGATCCAGAATGACATTATAGGCTCGTGGTTCATGCTTCTTAAGCAACTCAAATGTTAACCATAATCCAGGTTCTGGATCACTCTATATACTTCTATTCCATTTCCTTTTATTCTTTGCCAAATTAAAGGAATATATCAATTATCTTTTTAATCTAATCATGTTTCTCTGTTCATTCATGTGCTACTCAATAATCTATCATAGCTGTCGATCAAAAAAAAAAATCTATCATAGCATTCTTTGATTCATTATATGAAGGTCAGTATGGTGAGCTGTTTAAAGAATCATCATCAAAATTCACTCCTTCTAGACACAATAAAGCATGCTCTCATATATCCTAAAATTCACTGCTAGAGTTCTCATTCGACGATTTAGCCTTGGGACAATGGTTTTAGTATCCTACAAAAAGTCGGGATAATTCCAAAGTCACTAATCGAGTTTGAGCTTGCAAGAGAGGTTCAAATATGAGACCAAATATTCCTTAGAATTTGTAAATGCCTAAATTTTCAAAGCTATAAAAGGTAGTCTAACCTAGAAAGCGAATGAACGCATATAGTGTCCATGTCCCACACATACAGGCCCCAACACCACCAGATAGGCGCCACCACATATTAAACGTACAGGTTTGCTACGGGCACTAACATTGTACCAATAGTTATACAAACTCTCCCACATGGGATATGTGGGACCCACACATGAGTGGTAGGTCCCACATATCACATGTGAGAGAGTTTGTGCAATTGTTGGTACAATTGTTGGTGTCTCTATCTTTTCTCTTAAACATAACTCCAAACATACGCTTTCTTTTCTGTGAATTTGTTCACGATATTTATTTCCTCTACATTCACTCCTCAAAATCTTTTATTGGTGAATAAGAAATGAAAAAAATGCATATTATTTGTCTTTAAAATACTTTGCATTCTTGTCTTGGCATTCTGAGTATTGCCAACAAATCATGCCACCCATTTTATGCGTCCGTATACATCCCCTTAGATCATATCGATGGCAGACAAATACGATTGCCTACTCCAGTAGTGTGCAAATGCATCATTATATATTAGCTAGACAATTTGTATTATGCCAATTTTTTTATTAGCAATGCCTTTAGCTTGTGGAAGTAAGATTACCTCCATGAAAGGTTCCTTGATATCGTCTCGTTCCACACTGCTTTCCTACACAATTTATGTAATGGAATCAATCTTAAATGTTACAAACGCAACTAATCTTATTGTCCAATTGATAGAAGCAGACAGAAGAGACTGCCAATAGGAAACAATTTAATTACCATTTACACATAGCAAAAGGTAAATACTATACAATGCAACCAATTTTGACAAACTAATTACAGATTCACTCACATAGTTCGGGAACACAACCATATCCACATTCTCAGGCACATCAAGCAGCAATTGCCTTAAAGAATACTCCCGACCACCTGCTGGGTGCATTAACTCATCGGTGTCGAGATGAATTATCCAGTCCACACCAGAATCCTACATAATATACCACACAAGCAGTCCCAGTAATGAAACAAACAACTATAGTTAAAAACAACAAATAGATATAACGATGACAGACAAAATGGACATGACAATGGATTCATACCCTTGCCATTGAAATTGCCATCTCCATATTGAGAGATTGCTTCACAAAAAGCTCATAATTGCACGGTTTGTAAAAGAAACTTGACAACCATGTCTCATTCCAGATCCGGCTGAAAGCAACAAAAAATTGCATATATAACTAAGTAAACCTATGACATACAGATGACTAAAACTATAAATAACAAAAACAAGAGTACACCTAGGAAGCTGCATAATACATCTCACTAATATTTTTTTTATGAATATAAGTAAAATATTTATTCTACCAAGTACTTGAGCTATCAGTTACTAATATTTTTGTAGTCTCTTATCATTACTAAATATTTTCTCTTGCTTGGTATCTTTTGTTTTGTTTCTTTGGGGATTTATATGATTGAGAGGTTTTATCTGATTGGAAGTGGAATCCTTTCTAGATGAAACTAAGGTTTCTAGGAGATTATAACCTAGGATCATGCCTGCAGGGTTCTGACTTCTGAGGTGGCTTCCCACTGAAAATCACAACAGATAAATGGCAAAGTGACTAACCTCTTAGCCTGTTGCTCTTCCAGCTCTCTTGTTCTGTATACGACTTTTACTCCCTGAGAAAGAATACATTTCATCATGGAAACAGCACAATGAAAATCACAACACATAAACTAAAAGATGAAAATACAGGCAAAACAAGAACATAGTATACAACTCACAGGAATGGATTCCAGGACTTTAGATACACTAGGAGATGCAGCCTTCCCTTCCACATAAAGAAAAAATGTAGTGACGCCAATAACTTTATGATAGAACATCCATGGTAGAATCTGTTCCAAGCCTGCTGATGTACTTGTCGTGATACAAATCTGTGCATTGAGCAACACAATAGCCCAAGGTTCTAAAATATTAGCATAAGTGAACACAATTTCTCCGAGAATTAGAAATGCAGTGCTCACATTCTACAATTACAGCCACAACCCAAAATGATATGCAGGATAACCAAAAAAAAAAATATCAATGGAGAATTCCAGATTATCACTTTCATTAAAATGCAGCAACCAAACCTAGACACTCTACAATAGATAACAGAGAAATAGTAGGCAAAGTCCCACTTCTCTGTGAGGCTCATCTGACCTTTATGGACAATCTAGTCTTGCAATATACTTCCAAATAGAAGGCCCGGCAGAGTATTTGATAATTTCCTTACAGCGTAACTGACACATGTTAAGGGCCAAGTGATCAAATGGGATGAAATACTCTCAAAAAATTCTTACTTAGTAGTTCGATTAAATGAGGGCGAGGAAGGAATGAAGAAAGAAAGAGAGATGGATGTAATAGAAGAACAACCATGATGTGATTAGAGGCAAAAAGATTATAGAGACTTCAATTATTACTTCATTACTTTTCTAATGTTTTGTATAGCTGCATTTTATGCTTTAACAGATGGTAGGCATTGGATCTTTGTGAAACTTGGTCTTGCATCTGCATATACTGTATTTCTTGTAACTATCTGAATGGACTCTTCTAATAATTTTATGAAGTACCCGTGTCGAACACTCTTAACACTCAATAAGGTTATGGGCTCCGTGCTCACATGTGTAGTAAGATATTCAAGTAGCAAACATATTTTACAATCCGAATTTTGAATGCAACCCGAAGCAGACATTTAGGCTTACAGTGATTGTGGACTTGTTTCCCGTTTAATATAATTCCGATACTTTGTATTCTCCAACCGCTTGTAAATTAATTAAAAACAAAAAAGAACGGCGTCAAATAGAACACTACTACAAGGTATGGTTTTCTTAACTCCATTCCGCACTGTTTTTATCAACCAAACAATCCCCAGCGGCCAGCAGCAAGAAATTCAACTTAAGCACCAAAGCTTACCAAATCAAGCATTTGATAACTAATTAAAATGAAAAATAACCAAATCTCGTAAACCCACAAACAGATGAAACCGAAACCGCAGATCCCGAACAGAAACCAAACCTTGGGTTTGAGATCGGATTCAAAAGTGGACTTCCAATCGCGATAGTATGGGAAAGAAGGCGAAGAGCTACTATGGGCGAGAAGGAGGCAGTCGGACGCCGAAGAATGACCGACGGCGGTAGCTAGAGGAGAGCTGCTGTCCATTCCGGGAAATTTGTGCGATGCTTCGGGAGACCAGCGAGATACTGGATCGTCGCCGTTGACGCCACCGCCGCGCCATTGCAGGATGAAAGCGAAGGCGGCGAGAGTTAGAGGGAGAATTGTGAGTAGGAGGAGGAGCTTTGAGGCGAAGGAGGGTGGTGAGGGGCGGACGGAAGAAGAGTAGAGACCCGCCATTGCAGGGTGGTGAGGCGAAGGAGGGTGGTGAGGGGCGGACGGAAGTCAGCGAGAGCTATTGCAACAGCAAGAGCGAGAACGATTGAGTAAATTTTTATTTTTATTTTTTTTTCATTTGGCCCCTTGGAACCTTTTCCCCCCTTCTATTTTCTTTTCTTTTGAAACCCGAGGAATTTATTTTTATTTTCCCATAGAGATAATCAATTTTTCAAGATAATTACACATTGGGCATATCAAGATTTTTTTATATTTTTCTCACACTTCTCCCCTTACTTATTTGGGAAAATGACCAATAAATGATTTTTAAAACTAATAATACCAATTACATGGTAAGGTTTTTCAAAATGACTGAAATCATGACAAGGAGAAAAATATTTCCACACACATGGTAAGGCCAACCCGAAATGACCAAACTATCTTCCATTGGCTTAAACCCTAACATATCACAATGTCACCCTCATCGAACCATTTTTCCCCTGGGATTTGAAAACGACGAAGAAAATTTGGAGGTAGGAGAAATCTCCATCATCCTCCTCTCTCAATCTCTCAAAACTAGACCACACAAGAGAGAGGGAGAAGAGGAGAAAACCTATTTGATCAAAATCGGCACAAGCACCACCCCAAACAATCAAAATATTGAAATCTGAACCAAGCCAAGCCAACATCATCCTCCTCTCTCAATCTCTTTGAGCGCCAACTTGATCTAGTCAGCAACTTGCAGAGTATCTCATCATGAGATTTTCTGCATGGGAGCGTCTGGGGATGATCTTATACGATCTCTATACGTACAATGTACTCCACTAACTCCAAAAATACACCTAAAACTGCCCCTACCCCTTTTCAAATACAAACCCACTCCCTCTCTCTCCTCTCTTCCCTCCCACTCACTCTATAAAAACCACCCTTTACCCCTGGTTTTGGGGTTACGATTGCTCACACTTCAGCATTCCCAATTTTCTCCAGAAAATCGATCATCTCTCTCTCTCTACAAAACTACTCTTTCACCATCAAAACCACTGGCAAAACCACTCTTCAAGTCCAGAAATTCAGTTCTTGATCATCAACCAACCACACACATTGTCTAATTCGTCCAGAATATAAACCAAAACATCCACAATCATCCATCCCCAAGCCCAGAATCAAGTTCAAACTACAAGCATTTCCAAAAGGTAGTAAAACATGTGATGAACTCACTGTTTTGGTTCATCTGAGGAAGACCAGTGAGTTCAAGCAAGTTCATTGCACTTGCATTGAACTCACAAAGGTCTAAAAATTGTTTAGAAAGAGTTTTCAAATCTGCAGTCACAACAGGGGTTGAGCGCTCAAGCTTCAGGCTTTGAGCGCTCAAGCCCAATTCCAAAAGTTTATGGTTTCTGATTTTTGTGCCTTTTTTTGGTCATTGATCGTCATTTAAAAGTAATCTATGTTCATGGGACTCTCCAAACAGATTGTTTCTATTTCAAAATCACATGCATGAACATTGGTTAACTATTTTATGATGATCAAAAATCAAAACCTTTGCAAATCTCACCTTTGAGCACAAAATCGAAATCGTATTCATTTGTTTTTTGTTTAAAGTCTTGAAGGTCGACAATCATCAATCATCTTTTATAAGTCAGAAATTAGAAAACCAGTGGATTATGGCTTGAGCGCTCAATGTCATTAACTTGAGCGCTCAAGCAGCTTCGGGCAGTTTGCTGATTGTTTGTCGTTTCGATGATGGACCATGGTTTAGCATATTAACAAAGTTGTGTGTGGGTTGTTATCACTTTGTGTTTTGGATCTAGATCCCTCTCTCACTCTTCCATCTTAAAGCATTTCTTTATTAAATTTGCGGTGATTCAACTCTTTTCTCATTCTTTTAGGGATCAATCTACTTGATTTTATTTGATTTCCTTTAAAAATGTTTGACCAATGTTTGATCTTGTAAAGAATTGAGGCTGGTTTGAGCACTCAATCCATGAGCATTGAGCGCTCAAATTGGTTTAAAAGGTTGAGCGCTCAACCCTTTGTCTTTGAGCGCTCAATCCCTATTCTGGAATCAAGTTTGTAAAACAGTTTAATTAGGCTTCATGTTCGTAAATTGCTGAAATTGTTGTACAGTTGTTATAATTTCTCATTTCTTGTAAATATTTGTGGTAATTTTATTTGTTGTCATCATCATCACTCATGAAAAATGTCATGCACAAGCATCCACTTAGATTCACATTTTATATTTTTGTTTCTTACTATTTATGTGATTCCCATTCCCGATCCCCTATTTCGTGAGCAAATTGAATTTCAAATATTTATAAAATCCCACAAAATGTCGAGTAGAGACCGGTTCACGGACCGGGCGAGAGGGGTGCCGTAAAACCCTTCCCCTCTCGTAACCAAACCCCCGAATCCGAGAAATCTTTGGTTCTGCTATGATCAGTGAAATCTTTTTCAAATGGGCAAACGAGTCATGTTTTCATCGGTTTCTCGGGTTCGGACCAAAAATCCGGGTGGCGACTCAAACAATCACAATCTTTTCGAAACGCGAACCGCACCGAAATCCAGTGGGCCGTCCACAATAGCTATCACTCCATTCTCTGTCTCTCTCTCTCTCTCTCCTATCTTAGATTGGTACTCCAATGGTTAATGTACCTATTCTCACTCTCTTCCCTGTGTGATTTATGAACTTTTTTATGAATTTTTGATAGTTTTGGGTACAATGTTGTGAAGAACACAACAATATTGTTTAGGGGTTGTAATGTGAATGATATGGTTGCCCAATATTATAGTTATTTATGTTTTCTGTCAGCGAAAGAGAGTTCTACTCTTTGCATCATATGACATTGCTCCATCTATGAATATCCGTTGCACTATATGTCAGAATACAAGCACTAGAGTGGCTTAGTTTTTGAAGTCTAATTTGCCTCTGTAAAAATGTTTGTTTGTGTAATTTTTAGTTGTATAATTTGCGTGTCTCTTCTGTAAAAAAAATTGATTATTTGTGTAAATATTGTCACTGTGGGTTTCTTTATGTTGAGACAAATAAGAAGTGTATAGAAATCGAGCAACATACCCAAACTATATAATATGAGGAGATGTGATAATTATGGATGTATTTTGGTTTACTAACAATAAAACTTGATGAAGGACATGTCCTCAAGCTCAGTAAGTTCGGATGGTAGAAGGGTGGGGTCGTCGATGGAGTGGCCCAATTGCTATTGTTGTGACCGCTATTGTTGTGAACTAAAAGCTGCTTTCAAGGTATCTGGAACGGATGAAAACCCTGGTAGGAGGTTTTTTGCGTGTGCTAGATACCCGGTAAGTGTATGTGGTAGTTGTTAGTGTAGGTGAATTGATAACATAAGTAGCGCGCTTAGCATGATTTGATCATATTATTGTAGGATCCAGAGCGATGCAAATTTTTCGAATGGATTGACAAACCCATATGCCAGCGTGGGAAGGCGGACATTCTCAAGCAAAAGGAGAAGATAGTGAATTTGCAGAATGAGATGCAGTATTGGAAGCAGAAGGCCAAGTTGTTGGAAGAAAAAGTAACAGAGTTTGAGAAGAAGGCTGAAGATTTTGGCAAAAGGAGTCAAGTCTACGATAGAAGGAATAATTGTGTCAAACTGTTGGTTGCTTTGGTGGTACTTATTGTGGCTTGTATGGTTGTTGGCAAGTTTAACTATGGAGGAGAGATTTGCATTCGGCGCTGCCTCGTTGAGCAATGTCGTTGAAATCCCAAGTTCGTAGGACTAGTAGACGTTTGGCCTTAACCTAACTTTTGAGTAACCAAGTTAATTGTAAACAATGATCGTGGATATATTTTGTAGAGGGTGGGATATATTTTGTAGATCACAGCCTATTTTGACATGTACTCGGTTTCTAATTACTCTCGCTCTATTTTATGTATTATGCTATTTGATACTCCCTCCAACATTTGGTGGTTCTTGTATTCACCTGGATGGTAAATTAAAGGCAATAGTGTCTGGACATGTTAAAATACTTGAACTGTCCATTGTTGTCACTGTGACTATAATCCTTGCTCCTTGTGTTATACTATGTTGCTCTTCCTGTGAAGTTTAGTTGCACTCTATGTCAGAAAATTAGCACCTGAATGCTTCAACTATTAGAAATGTAATTCGTTGTCTTGTACTCCATCATGAAATAAATACATATGAGATGTATAGCAATGTGATTGTGCACAAAGATATTACATTGTCCAATGACTGCCCAATTATGGTTCATGATACTTCATCTCTGTTTCAAGTTTCTATGACATGTATGAATTGAGGTGATGGAGATGAAACATGTTGCATGATAGTTGAAGCGTAGTATGTACTTTGTCACAAATGACAATAATCAATTGGTGCTTGCATTACACAATGTTGCTCCTTGTGTAAACTTAGGATGCATTGTCTGTCCCAAAACATGCACCACGCTGTAAGTTAGTTGAAGTTCAATTCACTTAGGTAGTGTTTGATTTACTGGTTTCCTTATTTGGATATTTAAGTGAGTTGAAAGTGCTGCGTTTTTTTTAAGTTAGTGAACCTCCTTATGGGACTTCAAACAACACATCATTTACATTGAAAAAAAAAAACATAATCGAAGCGATGCAAGTATTACAACTATCACAATGATTAGCAACAGGACCTCAGAGCCATATCAGTTGCATATTAAGATTCAACGAAGGTAATCATAATAGATGCATAAAAACATTATGATCAGAATGAATAGAATCCTTACTCTTTCATGGCTTTGGTCGGTCTCAGGATAAGATAATCCAATATCTTCTTCTTGTCCTTCGTCATCTTCTTTACCTTAAAAGCTGGTTGTGAAACATACGGATGCTGAGTAGATTTACTTTGTTTTATAGGACGATTCGCTCGTCTCTGAGTTGGTTGAGTAGACACTGCTTTTGTTTCCTTGGTGGTGGGTGTATCGCCAAGCATATTCTTTGAAGAATTTTGAATAAGTTGACAAATGGGTGTTTCCCATTCGTTGCCTCCATGGGCAACATATTCCCTCTCTTCTTCTTCTTCATCTTCATCATCTTCTTCTTTATGTTCTTTTTCTTTGTCTTTCTCTTTCTCTTCTTGTTTGTCTTTCTCTCTCTCTTCTTGTACTTCTTTTTGTTGTTGTTCTTGTCTCTCTCTCTTCTTCTTCTTCTTCTTCTTTAGAATGAGAATCTTCTTCTTCAGAATCTTCAGATTTATAAGATTCTTCTTCTTCTTCTTCTTCCATAATAATGTCGTCATCTTGTTTTCTCTCTCTCTCTCTCTCTCTCTCTCTCTCTCTCTCTATTCTTCCTCCTTGTCCTCATCTTGTTTTCTAGATGTTTCTTCTTCCTCGTTGTCCTCATCTTCTTTTCTCTCTCTCTCATATTCTTCCCCATTTCCTTCTCTTCTCCTTCTCCATCTTCTTCTCCTTTTTTTTCCTTTCCAAGGCCAGAGAGTGCGCAACATCCATGCACGCAAGTTGTCCGCATTTTTATGAATTGAAATATATAATTATGGTACTGTTGAATATAGGCCTGCAAGTGTAAATTAATAATAGGTCAGTATGTGATATGAATGGATCATATTTTGGGTATAAAAGTACAACTTAATTAAAAATCACCGGATTTTTCATGTTGTGAGGAGGAAAGTCAGCCAACACAGCCTCCTTAGGTGGGATGTCCTCCGGCTCCATTCTTATGCGCTTAGCTATCAAATCCTTCGTCCACAATGCAATGGGAAGCTGATGTTAGACACTATGTTCACCGCTGATAACATCCATCGGGAATTGGTCAAAGTATATTATTTGCAAAATTTATATACCGACATGTTAGAAAATAACTCAAGTACGTAAAAAAGAGGTAAAAGTCGATCACATAATGTTGTTCAACATAACATTAAAAGGAACAAACATCCCCCAACACTTTGGCCATGTAAGGGACGACGCTTTTTCGATGCTCGATCCTTGAAACACTTAATTTGGTTTACCAACCACTCCATAATGAAAGCCGGCCACTTGTATGTCTTGATTTTGGCCATCTTAGCACATGTGATGGCGGGAAACAACGCAAGCCCGATAGCATCCTTGGTTGTTGGGGCACAAGAAAGAGCCCAATGCAAATAACATGTACGCCCTTTGAAATTGATTACCCGATGAATCTTGTTGTAGGATGACTTTTTCCAACTGGGCAAAGCTCAAGCCCTTAAAAGCATTCTTAAAAGCTTCATCATTCTCCTTTGTAAACAACTTGTCAATTGCTACTCTATGTTTCTCCTCACATCTTGTTGGTACGCGCTTGCTTCCACTAGGCATCCCCAAAACCCTTTCGAAATCTTCCTTTGTTATGAGGCAAACTCTCCCATCCCGAAATTCAAGACTATGGGTCTTCGTGTTAATCCGCTCCACCAATTTAATACAAAACTCCCTATTTAGCCAATCACAATTGAGTTGAAGAAGATTATGAAATGGATTTCTTTTCACCAATGCATCCCTCCGCTCTTGACTTAATGCCTTGTTCAAATCGACAAGTTGCTTCGGGGTACATCGAGTGCGAATGGAAGCCCAATTCTATAAGTGAAGAACAAAACATAATGGTTAAATATACATTCCTTGCTTCAACTTTGATGCATCATGTCCCCCATTTCCCCCATTTCAAATTTCATTACTTGTGTGAAATGACACAAAAATGGAATTACAAGTATCTGCACTTGATCACCCTTCTTCCTCTTTCGAGTGCGAGGAAGTTCTCCGCGGGCTGCTTTTCTATCAAAATATATATTTTTATACATGGCTTGCCAATCATGGCACGTAGGCGGTTTATCTTCGAGCCACACAATTCCAGCTTGTTCATACGCCTAGTACAAGGAAATAATGGATGCGGTTAATGGATGTAAAAGAAAAGTTTGATGTAATGACAACAATAAGACCAATACATGTACCTCCGATCTGCAAACATGTCCAATGAATCCGCGTGGCCCTTCTCCGAGACCAAAACGTAGGCCCCTAATAAAATCGGCTCTACAAAAAGTTAAGGGATAGCAAGTCAGACGGGGGAATATAAAATTTCGAAGAGATTTGTAATCCTCCATAAAAACAGTCCACATTTTTTCAACTACACATATGGAAGGTAAAATATATGAAAACTGACACAAAAATATTATATCCATAGGTTGGACGCTTGGTGGGAACATCATCCAAGTCTTCAATTGGTATAGTAGATTTGCGTGCAATCGTCTTGCTTAGCACCATATTCCCTACAATCAATTCAAGAAACAATAAAAAAAATGTGAACACGAGGATCATATGCACATTCTTTTTGTCTGATTACAATAATGTATATTGAAGAACACAAAAATATGCAATTACATTAGCACAATAGGATACAACAACGCCAAGCCTAGACCTTGGTTTATATATCTCATTTGGTTGTCCTGACGACTTAAAGCAACCTAATTTTTTAACAAAACTATCTTATGATTCACATGATGTGGTTAGTTCACTTCCCTCGGTTATATGATCCATGCATTATATAATACTTACAAATTCTTTGCTTTACTAAATTATGATTCTTCTATTGTTTTGGAAGATGCATATTCCATGTGATAGATACAGTTTAATTCATCAAACATGTGCTTTCGATCTTTGATTCTATATACTGCTTCATTTAGGATCTCTCCCTTCAATAGTTGCAATGATTGCTATGGTTTCTGTACGGTAAGTAGTCTATAGTGTTTTGTTTAGACCTTCAATCATAGATCATGGACCAAGGGCAAAAAAGAACTTCAACTACAAGTCTACATTGTTTCTTTGTAATCTCTACTGATTCATTTCACTGTTTCTTTGTATATATTATTCACAAATGTTGCAAATACGGCAAAATGTGACATAAGTAAAGATTATTGGAAGAATTGGCTGATGTTTCCCTTCTTGTGTGGTGTTACCACAGCTTAACATTCCGATACATACAACAGAGGTCCCAATTTTGTCATGGGCAAAATAATAATCGATTAAATACACATTTGTGAAAACCACAAATACAATATCCACAACCGTCCTAAAGATTAATGTAGACACGTAAAATTTCTGGCCTATCAAAAATCGCCACGTGTTGCTAGGGCACACAAATTGGCTAATCAAATGTTGCCAAGTGTCCATAAGTCAAACTCAAAGTTCTATGGACAAGCCAATTAAATGTTGTCAAGTGTCCGTAGGTCAAAAGTCCAAACACAGCAAGTAGCCAATCAAATATTGCCACGTGTCTACAAGTCAAAAGTCAGAGGTATGCGGAGGGACCAATTAAATGGTGCCACATGTTAAAATGACACAATAATTTATTTATCAAGTTTGGCCAATTAAATTATGCCACTTGGTGAAATAAATTATTTATCTCATTATATATAATTATCTTTCCCAAAATAAATAAAAGAAAGATATTTATTATATTTTAATTATTTTCCTTTAAATCAAATAAGGAAATAATTCACCATAACTCTTCATCTCCCATCCCTATAAATAAAGGTGCTCTCTCATATTTTAATACACATTGAGATCAAGACATTGAAGCTTCAACGGCTCTGAAGATCAAGCTTCAAAGCCCTTCAGAATTTCTTCAAGTCTTCAAGCATCCAAGCTCTAGAGCTCTGAAGATCAAGCCTCAAAGCCCTTCAGAATTCTTCAAGTCTACATCAAACAAGACGGTTCTTCGATCACAGCCTCAAAGCTCCAAAGAACATTCGGACATTCAAGCTCCAAGCTCAAGATCAAAGCTCCAAAGCCCTTAATTCATTGAAGTCATCAACACAAAGCTTATTTTAGCTCTGAAGATTCAAGCATTTAAAGCCCTTCAGAACTCTTCAAGTCTACATCAAACGAGACGATTCTTCAAATCAAAGCTTCAAAGCTCCGAAGAACATTCAAGCCCTCGTTTCAACACACATTCAAGCATCCAAGCTCCAGAGCTCTGAAGATCAAAGCCTCCAAAGCCCTTCTGAATTCTCTAAGCCCACATCCAACAAGACGGTTCTTCGATCAAAGCTTCAAAGCTCCGAAGAACGCTCAAGCTAAATCCACAAATCATCAATCTCCTTCTACCAAATTGAAGAAGATCTCAAATTCCGATTTGAGACCAAGCTCCAAAGCCCTCAAATCAACATCTGCAAATCTGCATCTCCTTCAACCAAATTGAAGAAGATCTCAAAGATCGATTTGAGAAGAAGCTCTACTGCCCTCAAGTCAACGGTCACAAATTCGTCATCTTTTTCAACGAAATTGAAGAAGATCAAGTAAATCAACTTGAGAAGAAGCTTCAAAGCCCTCAAGTCAAAATCCGTCAAATTCACTGTCATCTTCGCAAAGATCAAAGAAGATCTCGCCGTTCAAATCGAGAACAAGTATCAGGCCCTCGAATCAAACATTCAAAGAGAAGAATCAGAGGATAAAATTTTTTAAGTAGAAATTGTTACAGAGATTGTAAACCCTAAATTTTTCAATCAATAAAATCGATTTTGGTCAACATCTTTCCGTCTTTTTCGCAGACTCGAAATTTGTGTGATACAATTACTGTTCCTTGTTTGTTTACCATGGAAACTACAGTCCACGAACCCAACATGTCTTGAGGACAAGTTAGGCAGTTAGGTAGCTGATACAACAGAGCTGCTAAAATCTTTGTGTGCACAAATTTAGTTCTTTCACTCTCCTTTCGTACGATCAAGTATCAACCAAAAGTCGCACCAACATAACAATTTTTTTGGCACAATTTCTGGGCACAAAACCGTAATAACGAGACAAGAGGGATTACCTTATCATAGAGTTGCAGTCGATCGTTGTATGAATGCTCCTTTCACATAGTTGTACAAACTCGTTCCAGATCGTGGTTCGACTTCGTGCGAGATCGATTGCTGCTTTCGAGAGCGAGGGGGAGAGAGAGAGACTGGTGAGAGAGAGAGAGAGAGAGAGAGACGGATGGAGCAGAGAGATATCGCGTGATGGGGAGGAGGGGAGCGGATGTTTTAGGGTTTGACGTAAAGTGGGTTTTTTGGGGGGAAATTACACAGGGGGGTAATATGGGTACTTCATCTTTAATTTACCATGTATTGGTCATTTTAATTTTTCTTGCCATGGTTTGGGTATTTCACAAACCATGACCACCTTTTTGTCATTTGTTTGAGAAAAGACCATGTATTGGTCATTTTCCCTACTTATTTTCTCTTATCTTCTTTTTCTCACGATTTCCCAAAGACTTGTTAGAGCGTCCCTAGTACTTACTCTCTTAACTAGCTCATAAACAAATATTGAAAAATATCCTGTCTAAAGTCGTTCTAGTCTTTCAAATGAACACATGGCATACCAGCTTCAAGAGGGAAGAAAATCATAAACTGTAAAAATATGAAATAGAAGTAGAGATTCAAAAAGTACCTCTCTCAAATGCAAATTGAATTAGAACCGTGATCAAAATTATGCATCGATCATTCACCGTGGTACTTTCTATTGATGATTAGCTTGCAAAGTGGGAGTTCAAGCTTCAAAACTTCAAATGCAGTGAGATAAAGGGGCATTATGGACGCATAAAGGAGGTGGGTGTAGAGACGTTGTGATTAAAAATGGGTTCATGGGTTATGAGGAGAAGGGTGCATTATGTGTAAGGACCATCATTTTTCATGCATTATTTAATTGCACATTTCATTTTCAAATATTTTAATTCAAGTCATATGATTTTGGATTATCAGCGTTAGGATAAAGTATGTTTCGTGGAGTAATTACCCTACTGCTACTACCGATTCGAATCAAACCGGGCACCCACCTCTTGGACAAGGTGGGTGTGGTGATGTTGTGAGATAAAGGCGCATTATGGATGCATGAAGGAGGTGGGTGTGGTGATATTGTGAGTAATAGTGGGGTTATGGTTTCTCAGGAGAGAGAGGGGCCCGGGCATTATGGGTGCATGAAGAGGTGGTTATGTAGGTGACATTGTGTGAGATAATGAGTTTATGCATTAAAACGAGTGAATGAGGCATATGTGGTGATGCTTTGAGTCGTGAGTAATAGGCGGAAGATAAAAAGGCCATCAAAATGAATATATCCATGCTACTCTAGTAAAAATTATTTTGTTGGGTCCGACGCCATTCTCCCCTACGTTATGGATAGCATAGACTAGAGAAGGGTCTGGTTTAGTTCATCAACCTTAAATGACGATTAAAAAAAATGAAGATAGAATATTGAATTCATTTACTTATGTCAAAAGGGGAATAAGAAAGAAAAAGAGAAAGTCTATCTTTAGCGAATGACACGTAGAGATATTGATAAGACACATAAAGTTTATATTATGTTGTGTTATTACTTTTGCTTCAACCCGTCTCTCTTACAAACTACTTTAAAAGTTACCTAGTGGCGACTCCATAAAATATTGTAGGTGGAGACATTGACTTATTCAAATTCTCATTGTTATATAAATTGAGTAATTACTTCATACTAATAAAAAAATAAATCAATTTGGAGCGAATTTCATAATCCATGACTATATACCCAAGTTTTTAGTGAACGAGAACCCTAAAAATATATTACTTACCACATTCAAGGTTTGTTACTACTTTAATACACTGATAACATTCAAGGTTTTTCTGATAATCTATTCCCCAAATTAAAAACATAAGTTGTTGCTAAATTTACATGTTTTTTTCAAGGTCAACATGGAACTGTGGATACCCCGCCTAGGTTTTCACACCCGAGGGCGTCGCCACACAATTTCAGCTCTATCAATAGCACAACACTTGTCAGAACTCTCAACAGTGTTGAGGTACCCATTGCAGCATACCTAATTTGATTTAGAGTAGCCACTTGGTTTTGGAAAAACAAGAAAACAAATAGAGATTCTGGATTCGGGAAAATAAGGGTACAAGGAGGGGAAGATGTTAAGCACCCCTCTCCGCCTAGACACAGAAGCTAGCCCATACTTGTTTGACATAAAGCTGCTTCAGTATCTCAAAAGATTTTGCAAACAAGCTGATTATTAAGCTGTTAACAAATATGGGTGATTTGCACTGCAAAATAAACCACACGGGGATACGGGACAAGGAGCATGCAACAAAATAGAATATACAACAAGAACATAAACTGTACCGACAATCTGATTTGTCGACCGACCAATGAATTTGGCGGCCGGTAGATCTCGTCGTTCAATATACCGGCTGGCACATCAATGTGTCCACCAATGTTCTTCCCAATGCCAGAAAACAAAGAACTAAGTACGCAAAATTAAACAATGAATTGAACAGATATACGAGATTAAACCGATCAGAAGGTGTTAACTTCGTAACTTACTCCCTCAGAGGTTGATTTGCTCGAATTTGTTTGCTTCAGTGTTGAACTCACGGAACCCTAAACCCTAAGTTCGAATTTGGGAGTTTTGCACTCGAGTGTTTTCGCTCACTGATAGGTCAGAGCTTTTGAAGCTCGGGATTGTGGGAGTATTTGCACGGAGTATTGGAGTATGGGATTCTCGAATCATGTATTGATTTTGGGGAGCCAAGGGTCCTTTATATAGGCTAGCTAGGGGGCGTCCCGAGTCGATTAAAACACGAATCAGGGGAGGTTTGATCACAAGAAAACTATGTCCTTTAGAGTCCTGATCTTGCACACTACGCATATCGGAGTAATCCGATCTCCAGGGAAGAATTTGAGTCCCAATCAGGCTTTGGTTGCAAAATTTACGGAAGAAGTTGATTTGCCGATCGGTTGATGCATTTATCTGGAGGTTTTTTTTTTGTTTTTGATAGGAGATTGGTTTCTGGCAGCTGGTGAAAGGATTCACCGGTCGGTTAATGAATGTACCAGCCGATATTTTGGGTGGGTTTTGAAAGGTTTATGGTTTGGCTGCTAAGTCTTCACAAAGGTTCTAAGATCCACGTGAGTCCACCTAAAGCATTCAGGTGTCATTTTCATCCTTGGGAGCCCGCTTGCAGCAATATTTAAAATATCTACCGAACCAATTTAGGGTGTCTACGCGGAACAAAATATAAGAACAAAAAAAAAACAAAAAAAAATACAAGAAAAACTATAAAAAAAAAAACTACAAGAAAAGTCGCTTAGCTCAGATCTCGAACACAACACTCCACTCGTGGAGGTGGGTGGAGGATTGCCATTGGATCTTTTCCCCATTGCATTATCATCACCGTATTTGAAAAACCGATATCTAGATCAGTAATAAAAAAAATAATGGGGATTAAAAATATGGAGAGAGTCTCAATCATTTAACATCCATGGAGGCAAGAGAGGAGTAGATGCGAGAAGAGAGGAGGGAAAGATTCTAGACCAGTAGGGGACTAAAAATAAAGGAAAATTAAGATATCTGAAAAGAGGGGAAAAGAAGAGGGACGTGGGGACTGGGGTGAAGGGGTGGAAACCCACCACCCAAAAGCGTCTCTCTCGTTTAACTCTTATATATGCTCTCCCGAAGCAACTTGCCATTATACAAGCATCCTATTTTTGTTTTGGGTGTTGTTTGATTGAAGTGCCATAGTTTATTGAGGGAGGGGTAGGGGCTAAACAACTTGATATGCGCACCAATCTTGATAGATCATTTTTTTATTGGGCCCACTTCAGGTCCCACACGAATGATCCAAACCATTTATTTTCTTGAAATATTTTTCTATATGTTCTAGTAAAAAATCAATTCCGATGGATATCTGTCATGCCCTCGATTTTTAACATAAATAATAAACCCTTGCCAAAAGATAATTCATAATATTCCATATTTCCAGTTCCACAAATCCTCTCACAAGGTTCTTGTGTGGGGTGTTTTCCCGAAACCATAGAAGTTGTACACAGAAGCTCGTCAGGACCTCCACGTGCCTACACACGTGGTAAATAGTACAAAACCGAGCACGAATGACCACCAAGCCCATAACTCAATATTGGCTATAATGAGTCTGCTCGTCGGACAATGCGGTTGGAATAACCCAGCAAGGGATAAACCCTAGAAGCAGACTTTCCTTGCGAAGATAAGGAAATGAAGGAATATTCGAACATATTCCCAGAATCAGTTGAGCTTGCGAAGATAAGCACAATCTTACTCGAAGATGGAAAGCCAATTAATATACCAAACTAGGAGCAAACTCCCATGAAGGGTAAAGCTCCGAACGAGCAATAAGTGGCCAGCTTGGCAAGAATCCTTATCGGATAAGGAATCCAGAATCATGCGATCTACACTGCCCAATAAGGAAGAATCCCAGACTTGGAAGGATTCTTAATAAAGCGAAATTCCACAAGGAATGTAAGTGTAAAATAATCGCCTATATAAGAAGATGAATCCTAAACACAAGAGGTATGCATTAACCTATTCTCATACACATACACTCGTAAAGTTCATCCTCCAGTTCGTCAGTACTAACTTAAGCATCGGAGGGCCCTTGCCGCCTAGAGGCAGGGGTGCTCTGACGGTTTGTTCGTGCTGCAGGATCAAGGTTGCTCCATTCGAAGAGGATTTGATCTCCTAAAAACAAGGAAATAATTTCGTGAGTTTTTTCCCTCTTATAGTTCTAAGCTCATACAAACTACCAAATCCAAACAAGGTACCCCTACCCACAAGTAAATGTAAGTAGTAGCGTTACGTCATTACATTTTCCCTTCCAACGTCAAAGATATAAAGAATAGATTTATAATATCATCTTTCAAAAGAATAAGTTTCATGAGATGATGAGAAAACTCCTTCTCATTAAGCTTTCAAAATATGCATCTACTCCAAGCATTCCATTTCATGCTCCACGTTGATTACCTGAAAATGATAGGGTAAGCTCACTAGCCCAATAGGAAAACCATCTACTATTGCTAAATGCAAATGAAATGATACGAGCATGAGGATTTATCGAAGTACAAGAAATTACAAGGCCAACAGATGATCAAGTAGGAATCAAAGTGTCTATGTACTCTTAAAGTCTCTTTTTGTCAAGTGAAACCCTTTTAAAAGTCGTTGTGTCCGTATAAGTTTTATAACCATTTAACTTCCTTTAACCCAAACATTTCACTTGTTTCCACAATCTCAGTAATTTCAACCTTTGGAATACGATATCCCCTGCCGAGATTCACGGGCCTTGTCATCCCTGCCAGGATTCACGGGCCCTAATACCCATTCCCAAGATTACATTGAATGATGACCTAGTATCCGAGATTCACGTGAGTCGTCACCCATGCCCAGGGACGCACCGAATGGTGGCCCTAGTATCCACAGTTCAACCATAAACCAGTTACTTTCATTATTACAAAGACGTTCAAGTGTATATGTTAACTCACACCAATCAACCTCACGTGTCCAACAAATCCTATAACATAGGATATACCAAGGTGTTTACCAATATTGTTCTTATTCCACATTGAGAGTAAATGACAATGACGTTACATAATTCAATTTGAAGAATCCAATAAGTTATAGAAGGTTAACCAAGTACGATATCAAGATTATACAACGAAACAATGCATCGGGGACTGAACAAGGGTCAAGGGAACGCTACATAGTAAAACGGGATTTTGGAGAACAATCTACCAAAATCGTTCGGACGGACAGGCCATCGCATCCTAACAAAAATTATAGACAACCAGAACACGAGCAGATTTGCAGATTTTGGTGGATTTCACCCAAACTCAACAATTAATGCCCAAACTCAAAACTTTATGTTACAAGTGATCAGATATATATAAGAAAGGATAGATTTGCACAAATCAAAGGAACCCAACAGCCAATTTACAAGATCTAACAGAGTTTCAATTCAAAACCAAGAAAAATGGTGGGTTTTGTTACACAATCAAGATTGGCATGATCAATATCAAAATTGGTACCTGAAATCAAACATTTATACTTAGAGATAGGAGAAAGAAGTCCCTACCTCAATAGATCAAGCTCCAAACAACCCCAAAAGCAAACCCTACCTTTCTAATCAAAGACCCAACCATAACTTGCTCTCCCACGTCAATGCAAGAGATTCTCGAGCTCCAAACGCGTGCAGGTGATGGATTTGAGTGTGAATCTACAACAGTTTGTGGATATTTCAAGTGTGGAGGATGAATTTTGACTGAGGAGTGAAGAAATTAGAGAGAGAAAAGAGAGAGGGGGCTGGCTCATGTGAGGGGGAGGGAATTGATCTCTCTCTCTCTCTCTCTCTCACACACACACACACACACACACACAACCTATTTATAAGCTAATTGCACATACACACCCCCAACTAGCAAAGGTGCTACCAACAAGTCTCACACAATTTAATTTTGCACATTAACTCCATGTGTAGTACTAAAAATGAAATTCCACACAATTCTCCAATTTAAATCTGAAAAGATTTTTGTTAAATTTCCGGGTCTTTACAATATCAGTAAGGATTTATTCAAAATTTGTAGGGTTAACTACTCATATTTACACTGCAAATTCGAAAAAAGCCTTTTATCGATATTTCATTGAGATGATTTTTACAAGAATTCTTAAAAAATATTTTTAAAAATAAATGGTTTCGAATTATCCTTGTGGGACCCTCGATGAGCCCCACAAAAAAATAGTTTGTGCATGATTTGTGCATTGGGTCCGAGCACATAGGACTTTTGGGTGATAAAAGAGTCTCTTTGGGAGAGAGAGAGGGGGTAGGCAGAAGTAATGGAGCCTGAAGCGGAAATTATCTAGTGGGTTGGACATGGGTCATACAAAAACTTTACGTACAAACAATTGTACTATTGTGTTTGGATGATCGGAATCTTGAGCAGGAATAAGAATATGATTATCGGGAATAAAATTTCCTGCAAATTTTCTTGGGTAGGAATAGAAATATATTACTAGGAATCCTAAGAATTTGATACCTGGAGTAATTTCATTTTAATATTTAAATTAATTCAGTAATCTTACGCAGGAAACAATGATTTTGAAAATTTATTATAGTCAACAGTTCTTTTTCTAAATAAATGAGTTAGGAATCTGAAATTCATATGGGGTAAGAGAGGGATAAGATTCTCACTGAGTTTGGGAATATAATTCCTGGTTGAATATGTCATCAGGAATCACATTCATAATCCTGTATCTTTCGAACATTAAATTCATAGAAAAAATGTATCATATTCTCATTCCCCTAAAGATGACTATCATCCAAACACAGCCTACAAGTAATTTCTTGGGAAATTTTCCCAACGGTCCCATAATCTGTATGCGTGCACCAAAAAACTCAGTTCTGGTTGGTAGTGTTGAGATAAATTTTGAAAATAATACTTTTTTTATTGGAATATGTAATTTTTCATTTTTAGTCAATTTTTTTAACATTTTAACAAACTTTTTTACTTTTATTTTATTTTATAAAAGTACGCAATATACATCTAAAAAGTAAAAAATAAAATAAAATAAACAAAAAACCATTAAACACACACAAAAAAAAAAACACGAATGATGAAACATTAAAAACTTGGGTTTTGGAAATAACTTTTTCTAAACTTACTACAAACAACAATTGTATTCCTTAAAGTCCTTTACTTGCGATCATACCAAATTTACCCTTCTAGTCTAGTCATTGAATTGTTCCCTGGTCATTATTCCTATAATTTTGCTAGTTAATTTCTCATTCCTCATTTATAAAGATTCAAATCATTCCACCACAATATCCACACAATTTTTCGGGAAAACAACAAGAAGAGAGATTCAGCTTAGGGTCGCCGTTTGCTTGTGCTGCGTCACCGGTTGTCGGTATCATGTTCTGTAACGCACCGATTTTTGGACACGTTAATTTAAAACATTTAATAAAAGATTAATATAAATAAAAGGATCTCATTAATAAAGCAGCGGAAATAACATAATTGTCTAAGTTCAAGTACAAATAAACATAGTACTTTTCTTGGAAAAATTAAATTACATTTGTCCCACAAAATAAAGGATGTGATGGATCTCTAGAGGTTCAGGTTTAGATCCCACTCTTCTGCTGCTATCTGCTCAGTAGGGAACTCCTCCGTCTAGTAGTACGCTCCTCCTTCTTCTTCAATACCTGGCGTAAAATGTCAGGGCCATAATAGCACCATGAGTGATAAATCACCCAATAGATAACTCCTACCCACCAACCCTTACATTACAATTAACCACAGTTCATGCATATTTGAAAGAAAGTACATAATTAAATAATAAACAAATGATTTCATTAACTAGCCTTTAGCTTATATTTCTTCTAAGTTCTCAACCTAGAGAACAACCTCCCGAATAACCACCAAGTTTATGGCCATTTCGTGATTCAACTCCTCCTTGCTTGCCCTGACTGGGAGCCCAGATGAAAAGCCTAAGTTATTTACTAAGGTCTTGTTTGATAACACAGATTCAACACTTAAAACTGAATGAATTAAGTAATAAGTGATTAAGTAGGTTTGATAACCACATTTTACATTATTTAAAAGATTAAAGCTCTCTTTTTCTCACTTGTTTTTGCTGAGTTGCAATGTGTATTTGTAGGTGGAGGAGTAGTAATTTCGGATTATGGGGGTGAGAGACATAAGGGAGTGGTTTTAAGGCATAGACTATTGGACTAAGAGGTGACTCACGGCTCAGGGGTTAAAGGAAATTCACTTGTGGCTGAGATAAAGTAGGTGTCATATTTGGTTAGACACAAAATGACTGGGAGAGGTGATGGTTTTAGTCTTATTGGTCTAAGTTAGGGAGAGTTTTGTTAGAGAGTAATTCGGTTAGGGTAATTGAATACACTTATACATATTTAAATATGCGAAATAAAAAAGTAGTAATCAACGAAGCTAAGATAAAACAATTTATCCCCCTTAAAACAATTTCTTCCTCGAAATTCGCTAATTGAAATTTGAATGAAATCAAAATAGCTCAGAGTATAATATATATGTAAAAAAAATTATAATTATATATATATTTTTTGTAAATTCTATTTTACGAAAATGCGGGCTATTACATGTTCAGATGACATTGAGAATTTCCTTGTATAAAATTATAGGAATTAGAAAACATCGAAATGACAATAAACTGGCATTTCACCGCTATTAGGAAAACGGGAAAATTTCTCGTTATTGTGTTGAGAGTAAAGAAATATGAGGAATACCGTAAAAATATAACTTTTCAATCTTGAATTTTGAACAATAATTGAGAATTTCTCAATCAAGATCAAATGAGATTTTCAATTTCAAAAAAAATGAAAAGAAAATCCTCATTAACGTTTAACTTGAAAACTCTCAAACTTACAAATAAAATCAACTAGACAAGCTGTTAAGGAGAAGAGTAAAGGATTTTTGGAGTGCCTCAAGTAAATCATAGAACTTGCAAAATGGTAGTTTTGGAACACCACTGTAGCTTGGAGTGTCTGCATCAAAATTGGGAGTACGAATATCAATTTCCTAACTTTATTGCTTTCAAAACATCAAAATTTCCAAAAAAAAAAAAAAAAAACCAAAATTTACCCTTTCAAAACATCAAAATTTCTCACACAAAAAAAAAAAAAAATTAACCAAAAATCAACTAGACAAGCTATTAAGTATGCATCTTGTTTAGTTAAATAAATGTACAAACGTCCATTAATCTCGATTGCATTTAAATGCATCTTGTTTAACGCAAAATTTGATTATCTAGTTATTTAAAAATACTTGCTTGCAATGAACCCGTGCAAGCATGCTCACTTCATTAGTTTTTGCAACTTTTCTTCTTTTAATGTGTCTTTAGCTTCTTTTTTTTTTCCTTCCTCTTCCAAGAGCATGGCAAAATCCCTCCTATTAAAGACGTTTTTCTTTTCCAATTAATAGGAGGGATCTTTAATTTGGTTAACTTCCATTAAAATCCGCAATTCAAGGGAGTATAGACGATTTTTTAATTTTCTATGTTTATATAGAGTGAATATACAGTTTTTAAGAATGGATTTTGTTAATTGAATGCATGCATTTCCAATCGAAATAGATTATTAGGCCCATGTATCCAGTTCAATCTTCTTCAACTTGGACATGCCTTTTCAAATTTGAGTTATGAAGGGTCTTGTAAATAATATTAACTTAATTCTCTATATCTTTGAAAAGCTTCCATTATCATCAAGATACTTGTGCAACTGAATAGAAATTGTACAACTAAAAAAAATTGTTCTCACACGAAAAAAAAAAAAAAACTAATGGAAAAAGAACACAATTTTTTCTCTTTCTACCGCATGGCAAGATATTTTGAGCATTTCCAACAAGCCTCAACAAATATTGAGCAAAAAATATTAGTGAACAGTGTTTTACCTACTCACGTCTTTTTCACCACTCCAACAATACTACCTATTGTTGAGGAACTTCCATTTTTTCCTTTTTTAAATATAAATAGAGAGAGAGAGAGAGAGAGAGAGAGAGAGAGAGAGAGAATATTAGAGAGAGGGTTTGGGAGTGTATAGTGCCTTGCCAAATCTCCTTCCATTTATTGAGACACTGTAGCACAAACTAAATTGTTGAGGAGTTTGTTGTACGTGGATGCTCTAAGTGAAAGATGAGCATTTGTAATTACTGAAGTGGAATCAAAGCACCCAATCACTAAACAATATTTGGTGATCTTAGGGTACAATCACATGATGTCCGATTCTCTAAGCGTATCTTCTTCTTCTTCGTGTGGTGGATAGAGGGTGTTGAGAGAGAACGTACAATGCCGCCAATCGCACATGGGACATTGCCAAAGGAGAAGAATTTATGCCTTCCTATCTATCCTATGATGTTATGATAGTATGTGTTAGGAGAGAGAGAAGAGAGAACTAGATCTCCTAAGGTTCAATTCCTCTCTCTTCCCCTTCATTTCGAAGAGAGAGAGAGACAGAGAAAAAGACATGATTTTGATCTCCTAAGGTTCAATTCCTCCTCTTCTTCTTCATTTGAGAGAAAAGGAGGAGGAGGGAGGGAGGAGGAGGAAAAATCGGATATCGCCACTCACCATCGGCCATCGTTAGAGGAGAATCGCATGGGTCAACGCCACTCCCACTGAGTCAAATTTTGCAAGACATGAAATACAAGAGATTTCGTAACATCAAAAGGGGGGAAGAGTGGGTTTGGGAAGATTGGGTAAACTAACTAACTAATTCCAAATCGGGGGAACCGGTTTTGGGGACACATGAAAGTCACTTCATCTCGGCCCTTGAAATCAATGGCAAAAAAAAAAAAAAAAAGATTAGAAGTTTCACTTTTTTATTTTCCCCCTCCCTCTCATTTTCACGAATATGGATTCCTCTCCCCCTCCCTTATAGAGGCAAGGGTGGTCACATGACCCCGAAATTCCGAAATCATATTTTTTTTTTTGAGTTTGTGAAAAATTTGAGCACATCCATGCCTTGAGACCCCAACTCGCGATTACCCTATTGCGAAAATCAACTTCACCCTTCACATTAGTTGATCGAGGATCTTTCGATTTTCTTTTATGTTGGGGGTGAGCTTTGAATGAATTTTAGAGAAGAGTTTGATAAATGAAAGAGAAAGATCTAAAGTAAGGGGTCTTATTAGGTGTATTAATAGAGAGGGAGGCTCTTGATTTCAAGGGTTGAGATAGAGTGTTCACATTTTTTAAATAATGTTTGCGTTTTGATAACCAATACAGTAGATATGTAAAATAATTTTATATATAAATCCGGTTTGGTCAAGTTCAAACCGACTTAAAAACTCTCCAAATACCGAACCAAATCAAACTTGTTCTCCATTTTTGGAAGTCATTTTAAACCGGAATGAAAAATTAAAGGATTTTACAAAAAAAATTCAATTCGGGTTGGTTCTACGATTTCATTCCGATTTTCTATTTTTATTTTCACCCCTTAATTTCTACGAATATGGATTGCAACTTTTTTTCTTTACAAATTGTCATTATATAGCCTTCCTTCGGAAGAGCATGGGGAATTTTCTCCTATTTACCGGGAAAAGAAAAAAAGTCTTATTACTAGGGTACTTAATTACTTTTAGGCTTACAATGATTTGTAAATGTTAATGCACTAGGCGCTTAGTAATTTCTTTTTGTGCCATTTTTTTTTATAAAGAGATAGAAATACTTTTTGTGCCATTTATTTTTCAACGTATTATAAATTTGATCGTTACACTAGTTCTTTGTAGTTAGTCAAATAAATGCAATCATCTATAATCAAGAAAATTAATTACGCGTTCTATTCGGCGGAAAAGTATTAGAATCCTTTTTATTATTTAACCGTTACACTAGTTCTTTTATTAAATAAATGCAATCACACATTATAATCAACTTTCCAAAATTATCGTTACATCTTGTTACCCATTAATTTTCCCAAAATGCATGTATATCATATTACCTATTAGGTTGCAAAAATCCACATTTTTCGATTCAAAATAGAAAGTTGCTACTTTAATAAATCATAATATTAGATATATTAGATATAACAGTGAACTCGTGCTATGAACGATAAACTTTACTAACTGCATTAGTACTTGTTTTTATCCTAACTCTGAACAAATTGAAGTAAATAAATAAATAAATGTTAAAAGGCGGAAAAGAGAATCCATATTAACTATTTCTACAAATATGAAAAAAAGTTTTTCCATTTTGGTTAGGAAACAATTCCATAAAAATTGATTTATTTTGAGAGAAGGTTAGGAAACAATGTTTTAAGAATTTCATAAATAGTGTTTTTGCATCAAAAATTTATTTATATTTTTATATATATATATATATATATATATGAATATGGAGTATTTTTTTTGAAAGAATGAATCTTTTCCAAATAAGATGCAAATAAGATCGTGAATATTGATTACTGATTTTGTTAATATATCCCTAACTAGAAACAAATTATTTTGACCCATTATCCAGAAAGAAATCTTCTTCCAAATTGAACATGCCATTTCAAATTATTTTGACCCATGTATCCAGTTCAATCTTCTTCAACTTGAACATGCCATTTCAAATTTGAGTTATGAGGGTCTTGAAAATAATATTAACTTGATTCTCTATATCTTTGAAAAGTTTCCATTATGATGAAGATACTTATGCAAATTAAATAGAAATACCTTAAGTATCCAGAGAAATAGGGGTTCGATACAGTTAATCACAACTTTATCTTTGTTGTGATATCCTGCATCTTTATTATTTTTCTCTTCTCTGCCTCATGCCAAGAGATATTAATGTATAGTGGATTCAAAGCACCTAATCACACGAAAAATTATTCAACTCGGGCACCGCCACGTGATGTCCCGAGCACGTTTTTAAGTGTATGGACCTCACATTTCTTTTACTTTCATATATAAGAGAAACGGTTGCATTTTGAAGATTACAAACGGGTAACTGAGTATTCTAACAACTGATATCCGATAAAATTGGAACGATACAGAATACTTTAGTAATTAATAATGAGACATCCAAATACGGAACACTACACTTTTTTTATATTGCATGTGCATATAAGCTCTTCCAAGAAACAAGCTCTGTCATCTCTTCCTTATTTGCTTAGATAACGCAGGAATCATTACACAACAAGATATCTTACCATATACTTGAGATTCACTTTCAACCCTGTTATAGTATTTAAGAAGCTAACCTTGCTCTTTGTCATTCCATTCCAGATACACCAAAGCCACAACAAGCTGTGATATTGGCAATTTGGCATGGAACCAACAGTACGCGGTGCGAAGCCATGTCCCTCGGATGATGCCTCCAGCATCTTGTCATCATCCGACGGGTCACCGCAAAGAGGCGGAGATGAGAAGAAGATCGTGACCACTACCAAGAGAGACAAAGGTGTGATTGACGGAGGTTTTGATCATCAACCGGATCAAAAACCCCGCCAGTCGCGCCTTTTGCTCGATCTCAAGCTCTCGAACGACGATAACGCGAAGCTCGAACTGAATCTTTTCAACAACCACCCTCTGAACGCGGTGGATAGTTCTTCGGTTCAGGCAAGCGAATCGTCGAACGAGGGTGAGGGAAGTGGGGGCCGCGGGGACAAGGCAACCGGCGGCCGAAACTCGGGTTTACGCATGCAACTTCTGCAAGAGGGAGTTCTCAACTTCGCAGGCGCTGGGAGGGCACCAAAACGCCCACAAGCAGGAGCGGGCCATGGCGAAGCGGCGGCAAGGCATGGGGATGGATTCCCCGGCGGGGCCTTTCGGGCATCATCATCATCATCCCCCACAGCTTTCGTACAGCAATTATCTTGGTGCCCCCCCATATTATCCATTCACAGCTAATTATCCTCCTTATTCAGGGTACGGTACAAGCTTCAACAGACCGTCGCCGCTCGGTGGTGTTTCGATGAATTCCATGATGCACAGTACATCTCCTTCATCTTTCCCGTGGCCTAGGCCGTCGTTAGCCATGATGAACCCACAAGGATCCTCTGATCATAACAGACTAAGAATGCTGGAACGCTTGGATAACAGTGGTGGTGAAACTAACTTGATGGGTTCTGCGAGGCTATCATCTTCTGTGCCGGGTGATGGTGATCAGAATAATCTTTGGACCCGACTCGGCCGCGAGGAAACCAATGATGCGTCTCCCGAACTCGATTTGAGTCTCAAACTTTAATCTTCTTCAACTTCACAGTTCACATGTTACATTTACTATGTTTTCTTTTTCATTTTCTTGGTTGGTTTTAATTTTGTTTTCCAAGTTCCTTTGACTTGGGACATTTGGAAATACTTAGGACTCTGTTTGTGTCTTTACACATCCATCATTTTGTTGTTATTTGTATGTTTGATATCATAGATTTTTATCCTTGTCTCGCAATTGCTTTTTCTTCTAAGCTTCAAGGAATTCGATCTGATTTTTTGTTGGGAGTGCTTCAACGCTAAGTCGCTAATAAAAAAGTACAACTGTGCTATCACCATTACCTAAAAAAGAAAAAAGAGAGTAGGCGACGAGCGAAGACCAAGAGAAGGCCTAAGAATAGAACACAACGTACTAATCGGAAAACACAAATGACACAAAAACTATGCTATCGCCAATAGATATGAGGGCGTCGACGACAAACGAAGGCCAACAAAAGGCCTAAGGAACGGAGCACAGTGTGTGCATATGTGTAGTGGAAAATACAAAATAAACATAAACATAAACAACAAACTAAAATTAAGAGATGTGCATCTAACCGAAAAACCATAACTGTAGAAAGGGCCACCGACATCGAGCAATCCAAAAGCAGATGGCCATGGTTAGCGTGTGAGAAACCTCAGCACGAGCTTGCCACAACCTTAATGAGTCAAACCTGCGACAACCGAGCCAAAATTAACCAATTTATTAGTTTAATTTTGGCTTTATTTAAAAAATTAGTTTCGACCATAAGGGTTTTTTTTATATTTTTTTGGATTGCTCTCACCTTAATGAGACAAATCCATAAACCAAAAAACTTATTAGCAATATGTAAATTTTTTTTAATAAAAACAAATTACGAAAAAATCAAAAATTTTTTTTTGTCTTTTTTTACCAAATCACCAATATGTAATTTTTTTGAATAAAGACAACGAAAAAAATTCTCTTTTTGTCTCAATTTCTGCCTTCTCATTCAGGATCCCTCCACTAATATCAGTAATTTCTCCACACAAAAAAAAAAAAAAAAAAATTCCTCACCCCCTTCTTTTATCTCCTTCCTCTTTTTTTTTTTTTTAAGTGTAAGAACTTCATTAATAACAAAAAAAAAGTACAATTGTGCTATCGTCATTACATAAGAGAGCAGACGATGAGTGAAGACCAAAACAAGGCCTAAGAAGCAATGTACTGATTGACAAAATACAAAGGACACAAAAACTATGCTATCGCCCGTAGATATGAGGACGCTGACGATAATTAACCGAAGGCCAACAAAATGCCTAAGGAACGGAGCACAGTGTGTGCATATGTGTAGCGGAAAATACAACATAAACATAAACTTAAAGTCATGACATAAACAAAAGTCATAAACATAAACAAAAACAACAAAATAAGACTGAGTTTTCCAATTGATTTTATCTCGTAAAATATAATTTTGATAAAATCTAGGATCTAAACGATTTTAGCAAAACTAGATTTTATCTCATAAAATCATTTGGAAAACACCTTTATTAATTGAGAAAATGACCTGTTTTAATTTTTCATTTGATTGTTTCATTACTAATCCTAAAAAAAATATTACTTTATGTAATCAATTGGAAAACTCAGCCTAAAATTAAAGACTGCATACTAACCGAAAAACCACAACTGTAGAAAGGGCCACCAACATCAAGCAATCCAAAAGTAGATGGCCATGGGAAGCGTGTGAGAAACCTCAGCACAAGCTTGCCACAACCTTAATGAGTTAAACCTGTGACAACCGAGCCATGCAAAACCCTGCATTAATCGAGCCATAAACAAACCCTAAAGCAAAATCGAGAGACATGCGTGCGTGTATTTGACCCGAGAAAAGAAAAGCCATGCAATCGGATCGGACGGGAAGGGGAAGATTGAAGCGGGGAGCCGGATCCGGCCGCCCGAGAAGAGCAGAGCTCACCGATCTTTGGAGCTTCGCCAATTAACAAACTTAGATCCACTAGAGTTTTCTCACAGAGGGTATCCGAGAGATCTCTCTACAAGTTCTCTCTAAAAATGGTATTCAAGTACCGAAAGAGAAATCGCTTCCTCCTTTCAATATATAGTACTAAAACAAAATGTAGCATACGTCATCGATCGGTCCATATAGTATTAAAACAAAATGTAGCATACGTCATTGGTCTATATATATTTGCGGTAAAAGTCAATAATGCATAGCTTGAAAAAGTAAATAAATACATATTGGTGTGTTTCGTATCATGTACATGCCTCTATTTTTTGTGAATTCAATTGTTAAGGTATGAAGCAGATGCAGTGAATTTTTTGCAAAAATCATGAATCCATTTATACTACATGGGAAGATGCTACAATGTTACCCAAAAAAACCATTAAAAAACATAACAAAAATCATTAGAATGCATAACAAAAAATCATTAGAAGGCGAAGCATGGTAACGGTGTAACATAAACCATTAGAAGGCATAACAAGAAAACCATTAGAAGCCATAACATTTTTCAAAACGGCATAACATGTTATGGCTCACTTTTTTTTTTTGGCAGTGTCCCCATCATAACAAAAACTATTAGAAGCCTAACACAAACCAGGAGAAGGCATAACGTGTTATGATTGGGATACACCATAAGGGGTAACATTGTACCATTTTCCTTCTATATATTTTAGTAATTTCGCACTCTTTATTTATTGAGGGTCTTGCTAACTTCCACCTAATAGGTAGAGGTTAATATACATATAATGACAAACTAATTCGGATATCAACGCACATTTCATGGACATCAATACTCCCTCCGTCTCAAATTGCTTGTCCCTTTTGGGGAATCCAACTTTTTAAGGAGACAAAATTATTGTCTTAGAGTTCCAAAATTATCCTTCAAAATTGTAAAGTTTATTAAGTGGTTTTAAATTGTTTATATCTTTTACTATGGATCTCAAAAAATATGCAATATGGATCTTGTTTGATAGATCTCAATTAGATGTTTTATACAAATTTTTAAAAATCATGAAAAATATTATATATTAAAAGATATAAACGATATAGAAATGACACGAATTTCAAAAACTGCGAAATAAATTGGCAGGGAAAGAGTACTTTTAAGGGTAAAACTGGAAGTTTGACATGTTTTGATTGTTGCTTTTAGAAATAGGACCAACATTTTGGGACATTCCAAAATAGAAAGAAGAACCAGCAATTTGGGACGGAGGGAGTACATTTTTACGATATTAATACAATTTTCTCGGATATTTTCACACTTTCTAACTTATTATCTTACATCGATTGGGTGGATGTTAGCTTTTTCTATTTTTTTTAATTAATGCACTTTATTTCTTATTTTTTAGTGAAGAAAATTACACATAAAATTTCACTACAAGAAAGTGCATTAATCAAAAAGTGGAGTTGTCCCAAAATTGTTGTTCATTTTGAATAGTCAATAAGAAAAAATTAAGCTATTTTCTTTGTTACCCTTCATTTCCACCTTCAATTTCAAACACAAAAGTAGGGGAAAATAAATTAGAGTTTGAAAAGTATTCATTGCACTTTCAAAAAGGAGGGTAATTTTGAAAATTAATTTATTTTGAAGAGTAATTATTGTGCTTCGTTAAAAAGTTGGATTCGTAAAGAGGGACCAACTATTTGGGACGGAGGAGAGAGTACATATATACATATTCAATGCATATATCCTAATTAGGTGGTCGATGTTTCGTCCATGGGCCTTAGCAGAAGATTATTTTATTCGATATACTACCTCCGTCCCATAATTTTAGACCATTTTTGGGATTCTAACTATTTAAGGAGATATCATCATTACGTACGCTTCAAAAAGTATGACTTTCCAACATTGCCCTTTATTTTGAAAATAAGAATTATGACAATACTTCAAAGAGAGAAGGGCAAAAAGGGAAATTTATCAACTTTTTTCTCTTTGAATTCTCAAAATGGACATCCATTATGGGCTATCCAAAAATGGAAAGGTAGATTAAAACTATGGGATGGCGGTAGTACTATTCTTTTTTTAAAGAAAAAATTATATTAAACCTGTAACATCCCATATCGGGAAAATATCAAAATTGAATTCGATATCTAAGGAAACCCAAATAGCTAATATATAACTCTGTTAACCTTTCGAGACATGTGGTTAGGCTACAAGCATGTCAGTTTGTGCGGGTCGTTACAAAACCCCTCAACTATGACCCATTTTCATTTAACTTCGTTAAAGTATAAATCTCAACACTTAACCCCCCTTTAAACAATACGAAAATCACAATTTACAATCTTACATGTCAATCATCAGGCCACCATGTTCTTTTCACCTTAACCTTCTAACGTAACCTCCCTAAAAGCACTTCGTCGAAAACCAAATTCAATCACCACACTGGCACATTCCAGCGGAAACTATCCAATCGCAATCACCTCCTATCCTGCGATCCATCCCCCCAAGGCAGTTGCTAATGGGAGGCTGAGGATGTCATTTCGTGGCGGCTGTTGCTTGTCAGCATGGTTGGGTGGTGGGTGGCAGTAGCTTGTTTCTATACATACATCTAGGGTTTTGGTTCCATTGGTTTGGGCTTCCTTGTTTGTATTGGGTATGCTCTTTTCGGGCTAGGCTATTAGGTGTATTGGGCTTGGCCCTCTGGGTGTTTTTTGGGCTTTGACTTAATAGATGTTTTAATTTGGAGAAATTCTAGGCCGGTCCCGTTTTTTTGTGTTTTGTCTCATCTAAGCATTTTAATGTCTTTCCCTTCCATAAAAACCCTCACACTCACACGCGCGTCCCCATCCTTCAATAAAAGCCGGTACACTTAAGCCCTGTACGCGCATGATGCTGACATGGGCAATTTTCCCTCCGAACTTCAATTGCAGTCTCTCCCTCTCTTTCTCTAATTCATTGCCCAGTTATTACTCTCTCTCTCTCTCTCTCTCTCTCTCTCTCTACAATCATAATCGCCACTCACTCACTTTCTGTACTGCCTACAAATCTCTCTCTCTCTCTCTCTCTCTCTTTTATTTTTTAAAACATCAAATGTTCATAACTTTTAAATTACATATCCGATTTTGGAAAAAAATAATAATTTAGAACCTACTCGACGAGATCTGTCAAACAAGACCCATATTGAATGTAAAATTATGTATATAAAAAAAAATTAGAGTGTGAATTGTGTAAATGATGTGTGAATTCTACATTTAAATGGTGTGAATTTTTTTATTCTAGAGGGTGTTAATTGTTCAAAAAGGTTGTAATTCTATCATTTTAGAATATGTGAATTCTACATTTGAGGGTGTGAATTTTGAATTTGAGGGGTGTGAATTTTTCTATTTGGAGGGTGTGAATTCAGCATTTGAGGGGTGTGAATTCTTTCATTTTGGAGGGTGTGAATTCTACATTTGAGGGCATGAACTCTTCTATTTGAACGGTGTGAATTGTTGCATTGGTGTGAATAGTGTGCATTTGCGAGTTGTGAATTATTTAGAAGTGGTGTGAATTCTGCATTAAGGGCTGTGAATTTTTTTTTTTTTTTGTGAATTGTGTATTTTGGAGACTGAGTTGTGATGTGTGTGAATTCTGCATTTAAAGTCTGTGAATTCTTTCATTTTGGAGGGTGTGAATTGTTTAGAAGGGATGTAAATTAGTATTAATTAATGGGTATGAAACAACTTTTTTTACATGTACAAAATTTCATATTCAAATGGGATCTTATTTGAAAGATCTCATCAAGTAGATTTCAAATATATAATTTTTATAAAAAATAATCGTGTATAATAAAAGTTATTTTATTTTTAAATCGAAAAATAAGAGAGAGAGAGAGAGAGAGAGAGAGAGCCTACACGCCTACTGTAATTTCCTGTTGACTGCACCAATCAATGCCACTGCACCAAGCAATGCCATGATGTGGATTACCGGTGATGTGACCTATCCCATTTATTAATGCCGAAGACCAGTACTTTTGAACTTCCAATGGGCGCGCGCGTGACAAGGGACGCCTGACTACACGCCTGATGCCTACAAGCGCCTACGAGCCTGATGCCTGTGTGATGTGACAACTGTACTTATTAACTTCCGCGCGTGGGAATGGGTTTAAGGGAAATGTGTTTGACATGAGGTGGGCTTAGAAGGAAAACTCTTGACAAAATAGGGCCGGCCAGTAAGAAGCCCTTTTAATTTCTCTAACCTTGATTGAAATCCCTCCCTTCTTCCCCCCAATTTGATGTACCATTTGTCAAGTTTTCATCAACAACTTTTTTGCCCATCATAAAAAAATAAAATAATAATAAATAGTTGCACCTTGCAAGGCTAACCCAAATGATAAGGGCAGTGTGAATTTCTTCCATCGGCTTCTTTATGGTAACTTCTCCATTTGTCTCTATTTATTGTGTCTGTTTTCTTTTTTGGACATCTCTTAAAATTGTCAGTATCTTTTAATTTATAATATTTTTTTATATTTAATATGGATCTTTTATAGATTTCAATTAACTTTGTTAAACAAAGATTTCAAAATCATAAAAACATTATAGATTATGAAACGTAGACAATTTTTTGAGACGTCCCTAAAAGGAGACAGACACAACAAAGTGGGACGAAGAAAATATTAAATAAGGTGGGTCCCAATTCTATTATAGTACTCATTTAGTTTCAAATTATTCATTCATTGATTTGTTTGAGGGTCCCAATAAGAGGGGATATTATATTTACTATTATTTTAAAAGTTTCTTTGTTTGTTTTGTTGTTTGTAGAAGAGGGATATAAAGAGTTGGATAATGTAAAATACCCTTTTTGCCCCAAATAAAAAAAAAATGAAAAAAGTGGTGGGCCACACCCAAGTATTGCACCTCTGTCTCTTCCTGCGCCCTCTCTCTCTTTTTTATGCTATCACACATGGTGGGCCAAAGGGCAGAGTGGAATTCTGGGGAAATTAATGAGGCCAGATTTGGGGAGGTCCCAATTTTATCCTTCCGAAGGATGATTACATATCCCTGGATTTTATATCCAGGTGGCCAAAAAAAGTAACAAACGCAGGATAAAATTACCTGGATATATATATTTAAGCTCATATCTTTTATTTACCGGCAACAAAATCATTGATTTAGGTCCCACATCGCCTACCTCATTTAATGAGAAAAAATGGCATGTTCATCTTTTCGCTGTTGGTAACTCGATTGCTTCCATCAGCTTCTTTATGGTGACAATTGAATTATATTTTTAGTAGGGGTTACAAGAAAATTGAAAAAGTGGGTCCCACCAAACCGGTCTAATTGGATTGGTTCTATGGTTTAATGGATTCCCAGGTTCTAAAAAATGAGAAAATATTTTGGTTTTTCACCATAATTAGGAACGTGGTTTGAACCAAAAGTTATATAATATAATTATACACTCCTATATACCCACACACACTTGATAATTTTGTTAGTTTTACTTAAGTTTTAATGTTGCATTTTCCATCTATATCAATAATGATATTTTAATTGTCATTTTAGCTATTGATGGAATTAATCTATTTGTGGGTTGGTATAATGGTAGTAGCTTTTGAAGGAGTTGCAACAATTTTGTGGACAATTTTTTTAGGGATGGCAATCGCAACCGAACCGATTACCTTAAAATCAAAATCGCTTATTTTTACCCAACCATAAGAAATATTCCCGTGGGTATGGGTATGGTATGGGATTGAATGGGTATGGTTCGGGTATGGTTTTTTTGACCGTTAGTAAAAGTTAAACGAACCGAAATATGAAATTACATATTTACCCCTAAATTTTTAGTAATTGTGTATTGGCTATATATATACCCTTATTTTATATATACATACTACATAAACCCCTTAGGTATATTTTAAAATTACACTTTACCTCTCGTATATATATGTAAGATATTCAAGGTTAGGTTTTGGTCTCACATTTGTGTTTTGAGACTCTCTCGATTGATATTTTATATATTATAGTCTTGAGTGGATATTTTTAGCCTCCTTTTGTTATTTTTTCATGTTTTTTCAATTTTTTGAGATAATAAAATATCCTAAACTCAATTTATTCATGTTTTAGTACGGTTTGGGGTGGGGCGGGATGGGTTCAATTCGGTTACCCAAATGGGTAGCTATTTTTCCTTCACAAAATCGGTTACCCGAAATTACCCGAACCCCGAATGGTTAGGTTATGGTTCATCCTCTCCCTTTTTCTAACCGAAAGACAAAAATAAACCGATGCCCATTGCCATCCCTAATTTTTTTGACAATTTTTTAATGCTAACATGGTTTAGAACGAAACCGAACCATTCGAGCCTAATGGTTTGGTTTAAATTTAAATTCTTTGGGAGGTTAAATATGGTTCGGTTCGAATTTTACAAACTTTTTTGGATTTTTACACCCCTATTTTTAAAATTTTGTGTTTGGTTAGATCGATTTTTAGTTTTGATTGTTTAATGTGGGTGTAATGAGTGGAGAGAGAAGAAATGAGAAAAAAATGCCATCAAAACTAAAACTAAAACTAAAGCGAAACGAACAGGACCATATTGTTTTTTTGGTAAGCTAGGTCAAATATTGCTATGAAAAGTTTAATCTTCTTAGTTTTAATATTGGATGATCCACAAAATTTAAAACATTGAATACAGTGGGTCCCAATTCTATTATACACTCATTTAATTTCAAATTATCATTAGTTAATGCAAGTCCCACACCGTGTACCTCATTTCCCGAGGAAAAAAAGGGTATATTTGTCTTTTCACCTTTGGTAACCCGTTTATATTGTATTTTAATAGCTACGTGCCACACAAATGTACACTTGGTCGCCGCCCACGTACCCTCATTAAAGGATTAAACAGTATTTTAAAGTCATCTTTGTGTTTTGGCTAAAGAAGTTGACTTAATTTTTTTTTTCCGTCTTTATTTGATTTTTTTTTGCGTTTGTTAGTTTTACATCGATTTTTTTGTGTATTATTAGTTTGTCTCGAAGAAAGGAATCCAAAGATGTAAAGTGTTTTGGCCTAAAAAGTTAGCTGACTTACTTTTTCGTCTTTACTTGATTTTTTTTCGTGTTTTTAAGTTTTGCATCAATTTTTTGTGTATTATTGGTTCGTCTCGGCGAGAGGAATCAAAAAAGTAAAAAATTGTGATCGAAAATATTTTTTTGAATAAAGACAAAAATAAGTCAAAAAAGTTTTTTTTTACACTTTTTCGATCTTATTCAAAAAATTGAGGGTTAATCATAATCTTTTACCTTTTTAGATTTTAAAATTTAACCAATAATATTAAAAAAATCGAAAAAAAATGAAAAACTAACAAATGTAAAAAAAAATCAAATAAAGACAAAAAAAGTTAAGTTGGCTTTTACACCCCTAAAGTTCTGCAAACGCCGATAGGATAGAAAAACGCTCTCTTCTTTTACAGAGAGAAGATGCACCTGCGGCCTCGGTACGCAACTGGGGACATACGTTTCCACAAGGTCATTGACTCATTGGTGGTATAAATATAACTGTTGGAAGGATTTTGGGGTAAAGCTGTTATATTTGAAAATTGGAGGGCTGCAATTTGTGAAATTAACAATATATATCGGTCTGCAATCAAGAGTACTCTTACCCAAGAAACAATCGGCAGCTCGGGCCACGACCAGATTAGGTGCGTCGTCTCCTCTCTCTCTCTCCCTCTTCGTCGTCGTCTCTCTCTGGTTATCTCTCTCTCTGTTTGTTGTTTTTTCATGGATAATTTAGATCCTTAAAACATGTAACAATCGTTGGTGTCTTGTAATTGAACCTAGTCAACATTTAGGCGCCCTTCTTTTTGCTTTTTCTGGTCATCAATTTCTCTTTCTGTTTTCTGTTTTTGACTTATTCTTCGCTATTATATTTTTTGTGAACCCCAAATTGTAGTCCCCCCGACAAAAAAGTGATCACTTGAAATTAAAATTGTGGGGGCGCGCTTTCTTTTTTTTTCCAATCAGATGAAATTAAATTGCGTAGAAGTTGAAAAAGCAAATAAAGGCTGAAAAAGCCTCTCTTCTACTTCTTCGGATCGACCACACCTCTGAGTTTCGGTATTTCGATTTTATTTAATTCGGTGGGGGAATTTCACTTAATTGGAATGGAAAATATTGGATTATTTTTCTTTTTGGCTGCAACTTAAAGGTTGTTTTTATTGATTTGGTAGTCAATCTGATGGATACCAATAATTGGAGGCCTGCTCCTGGTGGCGTTGGCGGAGGTGGTGGTGGTGGTGGTGGTGAACCCACGATGGACGCAGGAGATTGGAGATCCCAATTGCAACCTGATTCGCGACAAAGGATTGTCAACAAGATGTGAGTTCTTCCTTAAGATTTTGTTATATGTGTTTGATGCACTTATATCCGTTGATCTTTTATTTGGGAAAGGAGAAAAGAAAAGGGCAAAATTGTGAATTAAAAAGATATGGAACTCTTTCAAATGAGTAAAAGTTTTGGGTAATGCTGGCGACCTTTTGTATTTGTCTAATTCAAGAGTTTATTTTCAAGTTGAAGCATTGGTGGTGTTTGTCTATTCACATAGCATATTCAAATGTGTGCTGGTTTTAATTCTCGGAATTCATCTGAGTTATAAATTGCATCTGATGAATATGGTTACTTCTCGGGCAGTGGCTTTATGAGTCGACTTAAGCGAGTTTGTACAAGAAAAGCTGGATTCTGCTCTATTGTCAGAGATTTTGGCATGACCATCGATTTTGAAATTTTTCGTTTGGAAGTTTGTGTTGCGAACAACCGTCTAGTTGACATGATCCCTTTTGGGCTTTGTGTTGCTTTTCTCACACTGATAGTTGAGGATTTGTAATTGAGAAAGCACACAGGTTAGTTTCAAAGATATACCTCTGATGCGTTCTTCTTCATGTACATGTTTCTTTCTTAGGGTTTGGTGGGTCGGATTTTGAATCACATGGGCCCTTATCCTCCCTTTTCTTGATCGGCAATTCTGGTCGTCTTGCACCATGCTTCATTCCACTTAAACTATATGTAGGAGAAGGTCCCTACATATAGTGAACCCAACTATTACCCTTGTCCCCAGAATGTTATACCTCCAACCGAATTTGGCCTTAGGGCATGCATTTGTCCTGGAATACGGTAGAAGCACTCCCTTAAACCGTCTTTTCTAAATAATTTATCACTCTCTGGGTTTTCCCTTTTCCTCAATGATTAAGTTTGACATCTAATTTCTTCACTCCTTGATATTCATTAGTCTTCGAGATTTTCTAGTTTCTATTCACATTTCTATTGCGTTTGCGACTTATTTGATTTTCTAAACAGACAGTGTACTGTGTCTAACAAGTTAGTGATCGGTTCATATTCTTGACTTTTTACTCGAGTATATAGCACCCTTCTAAATATAATTCTTCATCTCTCCCTTACCTTAAGTGTCTTTTCAAGCAATAGAGAATAGCCCCTTCTCTGGTCAATTCCAAAGAATTAAGAACTTCCTTCTTATTTTCATAACAAATTTGGTCACCTCATCTTCTTTAATTTCAAATCTCCAAATCCTTGTTAGGTTCTTTAACATTTTATTTTTGACGCAATTATTATCTCTCCAGTCCGTCATAATTGCGAGTTTCTTAAGCTCTTTAGCTTCTTTCTCATTCATCTTATTCTTTAATTACATTTTTAATATCTTTATGCGCTCCTTTGCAATAAGCTCACAATCTCTAAATATTGGATTTTGACTTCTACAACACCAACAATAACAGAACCCATCTAGTCCCCAATCATTGGGGGTATGAGCGGGGATTATTGGAGATAGACCTAACTTTTGGCAATATATGCACAGAGTGGCTGCTCTCAAAATACCCCTGAAATAGTCCTCCCCCCGGCCGCCCACCCACCCACCCACCCAAAAAAAAAAAATGAGTAAGCTACATGGACGTTTTGCTCCAGAACCATGCCCCCAAATCAAAGCTGAAAGGCATCAAAGAGGGCAGATGTAGACACCCAAATCAATTTTTGTTCTCATTACCATGCTTCCTTTATTCATGGTTTAGAACATCTGACTAATGAGCACAAAGATTTTGACTTCTCTAGTTCAGAAAATCTGTTTTACTGGTATTTAATCCACTTTTAGAGCTGTTAAGATGTTAATCGTATTGTTTCATGAAACAGTTGCATAGTCCTATGATAAACTTTGTTATTATACTTGCCATTTTAACAAAGTAGGGGATGGGTATGAAAGGAGAGTTCTGAATTATATTCCACACAATTAGATACAAGTAGATATTGGAGAGGTCTTGTTGGTATATAGGCCTTAGTAAATTGATACAGTTTGTATGAGCTCTATGTTTTTTCTTTTCCTGATTATAACTCACCAATTTCATGCAGCAACTCAATCATCTGGATACTAAAAATAACACCCTATCGCATGTTAGCTGATAGAAAAAAGACACGTATCTCGTGTTACTCTGGCCCTATGGTCTTGCCAAATAAAGTAACCGTATAGATACTAGTGCTTAGCACGTGTCGTATGGTTACTTTTCTAACTTTGGCAAATGTGGAGCCAAGTTTCTTGTTTGAGGCTTGACTAACATGTTTCTCGAACAGTTGTGTGAGTTTCCTAGCAGAGAAAAGATAGGGGCACTAAGACTTTGCACCAACTCTCTCACATGGAATATGTGGAGACCCACATATGAGTGGTAGGTCCCACATATCCCATGTGAGAGTTTGTGCAATTGTTAGTACAAATGTTAGTGCCTGTAGCAAACCTCTTGATAGTATTTCTTCTACGCATGATGAGTTACGCACGGATTATTTTTTGTCCATGCTTTCTAAGTTTAGCTACCAATGCAGTGTCTTTACTTCTAATGTGCTAGTAATCTTGCATGGTCAATAAACCCTTTAAACTGGAATCGTTTTCTTGGATTTGCTATTTAACATGGGCAGAATGGACACTTTGAAGAGGCATCTTCCGTTCTCCGGACAGGAGGGACTGCAAGAGCTGAAGAAAATTGCTGTAAGGTTTGAGGAGAAGATTTACACTTCTGCCACTAGCCAGGTATATCCATTAGGGGGCCATAATATTTGTGTAATATAGTCGAATGTTTGTTGTCATTCATTTGATTGTCCATTTTTGCGAAAGACTGTTGTGTAAGACGCTGTGAAAGGATCTTTTTTTTTTTTTTTTTTACTTTCAGATTTTACTGTTGGATAATAAAGGCCATCTTTGTTGTCATGAATTACTTACAAGATATGGGTACTTAACTGTTAATTGCAGCCTGATTACCTGAGGAAAATATCTCTGAAGATGCTTACTATGGAGACGAAATCTCAAAATACTATGACCAATGCTCTGCCATCTAACTCTGGCAATACAAGCAAAAATCCTTCAGATACAGGTATAACACGGAGGAGGAACTTCTTTTGGGCAGAGTAACAATTTATAATTATGACTTGGCATAATTGATATGCTAAGCTGTTTTGCCATCATCTCTTATTTATATCATTGATGAGCCGGAGTGTGGTTTTCAAGATTGACTGTTGTTTTATTTCTGTAGTTTGGGGTAATTAACTACTCCCTCCGTCCCAAATTGCTTTGCCCTTTTTGGGTTTCCGTGCATTTTGCACGCAGAATCTATTGTATCAGCGTTCATTTTTTTCAAAAAATTTTATACCAATTTAAAGATCTCATTGAGTAGAAAAAATTGGTGTAAATTTTTTTAAAAAAGTTCTCATAAACACATCATGTTTTGCGTGCAAAATGCACACTTCCCCAAAAGGGCAAGCAATATTGGATGGAGGGAGTATGTTACAGGACTGTCCTAATTATAAGAAATACCTTTGTCAGATACTCGAGACTTGGGTAGGGTATGGGGTGCATTAGACATGCATGGTTGGACATTGCTCAGAAAACATACTTGATAATTTTTACCTTAAAGCAGCGTATGTGACTCGCCTATTAATGATGAAATGCTCTATTGTGCTTGTAGATAAAAATTTGCGGTAGAGAGCCTCATGAGTGTATTATGTAAACATTTGGCTGTATCCAAGTGCTTTAGCTCTTAGGACATAGGAATTAGATGAATTTGGCACATCAACCGTACCATATAGTTGTACTTGTACCCAACACCCATACCTTTGTGGATTTAAGGCAGTAGTGATGCAATTGTCATCACTTTGATCTTCTTTTTTTTTTTTTTTGTAATGGAAGAGTTTGCTGTTCTTTATCCATTCTCACTCATGAATATTTCTGGCCAATACATGCCTAGTTTTGTTTCAATGTTATTTCTCTAGTTTTTTTTGGCTTTACATCATCACTAATAACCTATCCTCCACCACCACCACCATTATGTTTGTTATACTTTTGTTTAGTTTTTTTTTTATTGTTACTAATTTTTTTTTTTATCAATTTGTTACTATTGTTTTTATTATGGTTAATATTGTTTTCTATATATTTGTAACTTTGTTTGCTCATTCTGTTTGTTTATGTCATTGTTCTTCTTTCTTTCTTTTAGGTGGATAATTCATGGGAATGTAATCGTTTTTGTCTCCTTTGAGTCCTTCAAAGCACATGCAAAAAGTTTATAAGTGGAAGGATTACATCGTCCAAGTAGTGCCCAGATCCAAGGCGGTCGATATTTTCTGATATCTTACACATTTTTTTTTTTTGAAAGGCAAAGAAAGTTTCATTAATCTTGAAATTGTTACAAGACTAATAGGAGCAAGGAGAAAACAAAAATGTCTAATCCGAGACCCAATCCAAGATTGGTAAGAAGCCAATCAATGGAACCAAAACCGGCAAGCCCGCAAAGGACCAAAATCCTACACCCAATGGGTCAAAATCCAGATCTACAATATGAATCAAATGACACCTAGAAACCCTCGAAGGTCAGAAATAGGCAAAGCCCAAACAATGAAGCCCTAAGGTGCACACAACTACAAAACAAGCAATCACTGCCACCATACCGGGGATCAAGCCCCTGTGTGCTCCCCGATGTACAACACCGCTAGCAACTACATGCCGCCACAATCATGTGAACCCGCCAGCCACAACAAGGAAAGGAGCAGCCAACACCAAATCAAAGCCCGAGGAACTAGCCCCAAAATGCCCCAAAAAGGAACCGGCTACACAGATCCAAGGCCGACAACATACCTGCTCCGACTACTGGCAACAAACCCCGCCGTCAACTCCAAAAACATCCAGCAACACCAAGAGCCCCGCGATCCGTCGAAACCCACAACCCAGTGACCGGAACCATAGCCTCCAACCCTCGAGCAGTCGCCCCACGCTGTTAGGCAAAACCAAAACCACCCAAGAATGAAAACGGCGGGTAAACAAGACAGCCGCGTCACCACGAGAAGCCACGAATACCTTGTCGTTAGGCAGAACCGGATACTCCAAGTGAGGAATCCGGCGGAGATCGGAAATCCCAAGGAAACGAGGAGGGGAGGAGCAAGGCAGATCGGAGGGTAAGGGAGAGAGGAGAGGGGAAGAGAGAGCCCGGGGGGAGGAGGAAAGGGAGGCCGCGTCGCCAAAACCCTAGCCGCTGAGTTGATGGGAAAAGAAACTAGAGAGAGATATATTTTAGAGAGAGAGAGAGAGAGAGAGAGAGAGAGAGAGAGAGAGAGACCGCTATTCTCGTTTCTGATATCTTACACTTACTGGAAGTCCATGGAGATATATTTTGAAGATTGGATATTGGTTAACGGTTACCAGAAATGATTTTCCTTATGCTTCAATTAGACTTGTAGTGAATACAATGTGCTCTCTGTTGTGTTGAATGGCTTTCAGTTTAACTTCATTACACCCTTATTTTTCAACCTTGTACTTGTTTTCGCTTATATTCTTATAAACTAGCATGTGATGCTTGGTTTATTTCTTGTGAGCAGGATCCCTTGGCAACCCTGGACAATCACTTCCTATTCCAATGGCCGCTAACCAGGTTCAAGCACGCCAACAGCTGTTGTCTCAAAACATTCAGAATAACATGGCATCAGCGGTACAACCTTCTGCTAATTTAGCATCAGCGCTGCCTAATAGTGGAGGTTTACCACCTACTACCATGCCAAATGTGGTTGGCCAGAGTTCCAATTTGCAGAACATTCAGAACGTCTCTGGGATTTCGCAGAACTCAGTTGGGAACTCATTGGGGCAAGGGGTGTCTCCCAGTATTTTTGCCAATACTCAGAGGCAGATGCCAGGTAGGCAACAAGTTGTTCCCCAACAACAGCAATCTCAAAATACACAACAACAGTATCTTTACCAGCAGCAGTTGCAACAACAGCTTATGAAGCAGAAATTTCAGCAGGGCAGTATCCCAAACCCACAGATGCAATCTCCCTTGCAGCAACAGCAGGCACAAAATCAGCAGAACCAAATATTACCACCATCTAGTCAGCAATCGGTTATGCAGCATTCTGTCATGCAACCAGCTCCGGTATCTGGCCTTCAACAGAACCAGCAGTCTTCTGTTCAACAATCAACTCAACCAATGCTCCAGCAAAATTCTCAGGCAGTCCTCAGGCAACAGCAACAACAGCAGCAGCCTTCCATTATTCATCAACAGCAAACACCTATGCAGCAGCAGCAGTCAATGTTGCCTTCGCAACAGCAGCAGCAGCTAATGGGGCAGCAGCCAAATTCTGCAATCGTGCAACAGAACCAGATGGTAGGGCAACAAAACAGCATGCCTGACATGCAACAGCAGCAGCAAAGGATGCTTAGCCAGCAGAATGGTCTAAATAACATGCAACAGCAACATCAGCAGCAGATGATGGGTCAGCAAAACAACTTGTCGAATATGCATCAACAGCAGCAGTTGGGTGCCCAAAGTAATATGGGTGCTCTACAGCAACGGCAGCAGCAGCAGCAATTGCTTGTGAATCAATCTGGTAACTCCAGCATGCAGACTACTCAGCACTCTGTACACATGCTACAGCAATCAAAGATTCCACTGCAGCAACAAAACCACCAGGGTGTAGCAACCTTGTTGCCAACACAGGGTCAACAGTCAGAACCACAGCCACCACAGCAGCAATTGTTGTCGCATATTCAATCACAGCCTGGACAGTTGCAACAGCAAGGTCTTCAACAACCAAATTCATTGCAACGTGATATGCAGCAAAGGCTTCAAACATCTGGTCCCTTACTTCCATCACAGAATATGATTGATCAGCAGAAGCAGCTCTTTCAATCACAAAGACCCATTCCAGAAGCATCATCAAGTACGTCATTTCATTCTTACATATTTTGATCTTTCAGTATCTGGTTATTTGGAACTCTAAGTAGTTTCTCTTTGTCCTTGCTTTAATTTAATTGTCTTAGTTACAGAAAAATGTGTTAGGGAGTTTGGTGAAGTTATTCCCTGATAATTTACAAGACCTATTCTTGATTTGAAGCTAAATGGAAAAGTACTCTAGCGACCCACGAGAGCAGTGTATTCGTTTGAGCTCCATGCAGTTCAAATTTGATATAAGTGCTGTATGTATGAGTACCTCTGCCAACTAGACTATGATGGGTTGATCAAGTTGCTTTCCTGTAGGTAGGTGTTTTTACCTCTGGAAAACTGTGAGAGTTTGTGTGTCCGAGACTAGAATGGCGATCCCATTTCCAGAAAAATCAATTGAGTTCTATCTTGCTGTTACTTAGTAGTTGTTTCGGTCAAGTCATAATCAATTATAATTCCAAGGGCTCAAGGTGCAAGTGCTGGGAGATGGATAACAGAGACACTAATGTAGCCTTTCTAAGTGACTGCTCAAATGCTTGAGCGGTAGAAGACACTATATATGGTTCCATGTTTAGACACTGCAAGCCATGTTTGGATCTCTGCTCAAGTAGAGAATGTTGGAAATTGCCTTCTTGATTTCCTGAGACCTTGGTATACATGCCAAATTGGTTCTTAAGTGTTTTCGGGCATTTCCGCTTGCAGATAGAAGCCAAGAGGGAAAAGGTAACTTGCTCGGAGATTTCACATAATGGCTACCTATGTTCAACTTGTGACCGGTAAATCTTCAAGGCTCCTGAACAGCAGAATCCACAATTAAGGACCTTGGGTGGACTTTGAGGGCAGTGTTTGCCCCTTGTGGATTTGATGCATAGTTGATCAACCCTAAGGGCTTGTTTGGATGAGGGTTTTCACCCATGACTAAATCATCCTCCTTCTCCTCATCCCTCTTCCCCTCCATATCCCTTGTTTGGGAGCAATTTTTTACCCCCGACTAATTAGCCCGTCGGCTAATTAGTCAGCCTTCTCCATGACTAAATATAAGTAGGGGAGGGGGGTGCTTATGTTTAGTCAGGGGGGATTAGCCCCCCAATTTACCTCCCTACCCCTATGCAATTTTCTTCGGATTAAAAAATAAAGTACTTCCGGACATAATTTTTTTTATTTTTTAGTTTGCACCAAATTAAACTATTAATAGAGATCTTTAATTCGATAAAAAAAAATGAAAAATTTTGTACTTCAGAATTTTACATTGTTGGCTTGTTGAATAGTATATAAAATAAATAAACGAACAAATAAAAAAACGTTTTTTTTAAATAAAAATATTACAATTAAATATTGATTAGTATAAAATCAATTAATTTTGGTATTTATATAATTATATAAATACATAATTTAATATATGCATTACCAAGGGTAAGAAAGTCTTTTGACATGATTTTACATCGTCCACCCTCCTTATCCCCTTTTTTATCCCTCATCCAAACCATGGACTATTTAATCCCTCTTTCTTAATTGTGGGTCCACCCTTCTTATTTAATCTCCTTGACTATTTTATCCTCCCTTACTATTTAGTCCCTCCAAAACTAATATGCCATCCAAACGGGTTGTAAGGGTGCACTGGTGCACATGGATGTGGTAAGATCATTTAAGTCCATTGGTTGTGGATTCAGCAGTCCTTGTGTATCGCTTAATGTTTGAAGTTATAGTTATTGATTTACCTCTGATTTAGGCTCACTCCATGGTACTATCCTTTTGGATTTTTCGCTGTTAAAAATTGCTAATCTCGTGTGGATTTTTAATTTCGAGTTGCAATTATTCCTGTGTTGAATGGTGATAATGGATCAACTATTCGTTTTTCAAAGTGATCTATGTTTGTGATCTTTTCCTATTCGTTGGAAATGGCATATTCTAATTCTTATTTTACATGACTGTGTTGCTTCAATTGAGAGAAATACTTGGGGATAATATAGTGGTGGCTGGCGTAAAGCCACAACACCTTGGCTTATTTATCTCAACTTTCTGACGTTAGCTCCAACATGCATATATGCCTAGCCTGGAACCACTTGATGGAGAAAAATGTGTTTTACTTTTGTTTTTTCTTTCTTCAGTCTTCACTATTTGCCCTTCCCTTTGGAGCCTTTTATATTGAGCCTTTTCTTTCTTTAGTCTTCCAATCAGGTATACCTGATGGGCTTCCCATCAGGGACTCCTCCAATTCTCCGATCAAATTTTCATGATCCGAACCGTTCAATGTGTATAAAATGTGTTTTTAAGGGTACCCGCGAGAAATCAGTAAAAAAAAAAATACGGGAAGGGCTTGATCCGAACAGTTTTCGATAAAAATGCATATATATAGAAAACTGATCGGATCAAGCCCTTTCCGGTATTTTTTTCACTAATTTCTTGCGGAGACCCTTAAAAACACCTTTCAAACACATTGGACGGTTCAGATCATGAAATTTTGATCGGGAAATAGGAGTCCCTGATGGGAAGCCCATCAGGTAAATATTTCGTGTATATATATATACAGAGCGGATCAAGTCAGGACTCCCTGACTTTAAAAAAATCCTGACCTCCCCTCTCCCAGCCTTTCCGGGCCAAATGGCCAGGATCCGAGCCGTTGGATGTGTTTAAATGTGTATTCAAGGGCCTACGCGAGGATTCGGCAAAAAAAATGACCGGGAAGAGCTTCATCCGAGCAGTTTTTCATACAAACCGTAGGATATATATTTCATGAAAAATTGCTCGGATGAAGCCCTTCCCGGTCATTTTTTTTGCCGAATCTTCGTGTAGGCCCTTGAAAACACATTTTAAACACATCCAACGTTTCGGATCCCGACCATTTGGCCGGGAAATGGCGAGGGAAGGTCCGCATTTTATAAAATGCGGGAGTCTGACCGGGTCCTCTCCCTATAAAATGCGGACCTTCCCTCCGGAAATCCCAAATTTTGATGCTTTTCCCGATATTTTTTTGCGATCGAGCCGTTGGATGTGTTTAAAATGTGTTTTCAAGGCCCAGGGCCTCGGAAATTCGGCAAAAAAATGACGGGAAGGGCTTCATCAAGCGATTTTTTCGCAAAAAAATGAAATATTTACAGTTTTGTTATGAAAACTACTGGATGAAGCCCTTCCCGTCATTTTTTGAAGATTTCGCGTAGGCCCTTGAAAACACATTTTAAACACATTCGGATCCCGACCATTTGGCGGGAAATGGCCGGAGAGGGGAGGTCCGCATTTTATTAAAATGCGGGAGTCCTGACCAGATCCTCTGTGTATATATATATATATATATATATAGGGGAGGATTTGTGGAATGATCGTTAGTGTGAAAATTAGGAATTTCGTTACATATTTCGCGTTTGATAATTTTACTGCATTTAGACTTTGCTTACCTTTCCAGATGGAAACACTTGATTGTTGTTCCACCATTCAGATCTCTTAACCCTAGAAGGTTTCCAATTTCAACTTTCACGCATGTCCTAAAATTTACTAAAGCATCTTTACATGAGCTTCTGTTTTGTTTTCCCTCTTCCTTTGGTCTCTTTTGTATATCTCTTTTTGTTTTTTTCTTAATTTCAAGTGCTTGATAGGTGCATAGAAGGAAAGCATGTTAGTTACATCCGAACTTGTTTCCCTAATAAAGCAGTCTATTTTTTTTTTTTTTGTGAACTTTAGAGCTTATACTAATCAAGTTCTGTATTTCACAAAAACTAGAGAACCATAGCTTCTCCGTTTATAATTTTTCTTTGACTTGGTAGAGACATATCTCTTCTCAATTCGTATTTTATATTTCTTATGTACGAGTTCTAGATTACACTGTTGATTTCTAGAAAGAAATGTTTATTGAATCTGTTCAAATCATGCTCACCATCTTATGTTTGTGGGTGGGAATTGTCAGTGGTCTTATTAACACAATCTGCGCACATTGAATCTCTTTAGTAAACCATTAAACTTGCATTGGGGCCCCTGGAAACTGTTGCTGGTGGGTTCACTTTCTTTGACATGCGTCTTTTGTTCTAATGCAATGCATATTTAATGATTGTTTTGTAGCTTCTTTAGATTCCACTGCTCAGACAGGAAATGCAAATAATGGGGATTGGCAAGAGGAGATTTATCAAAAGGTACAATAGGATTGTTTTCTTTGGCATCGATAAAACTCAAAGTCATTTGTGAACTTGAGTAATTTAAAAAAATATTTTACATTGATTCTTAGAAGATCAGTATCACAAAGAGTATATACCAAGGTTGTCAATCCCGTACCGTACCGGCCGGTACGTACCGGATTTGTGTATAAACCGTAACACACCCCTATAATTCCGTGCCGTCCTCAATTTCGGACCTTTCCGGTCGGTTCCGGTCAATCCGGACAATACCGGCCAGTGCTCATTTACTGGTGATTTCATCCGAGAAATTGCAGAGCACAGATCTGCAGAATCTTGAAGGATTGAATTTGAGGCGGGAGGAAGGAGAGAGAGAGCACGAGATCGAGAGAGGGAGGGAGAGCCGGACCGAGAGAGAGAGAGAGAGAGAGAGAGAGAGAGAGAGAGAGAGAGAGAGAGAGAGAGAGAGAGAGAGAGATAGATGCTGATACTGCTCTGTTGCGGCTGTTTGTTTCTGGTATAGAACATATTGTATATATATTAGGGTTTATTATAAATGCTGCTTCCACACTTGTAGCCTTCTAGTAATATAGGTTGGGCCATTACTTTTTAGTTGGACCCTGCCCTTCAAATCCTTTAGGTCTTTAGTTACCTAATAATTTCAAAAACCGATTTTATGTTATATATTTTTCATAAAATAGGCCATAAAAGATATATTTTGTATGAAATGTGCTATAAAAAAATATAGTTTGTGGATAAAATATGCTATAAAAATATATTTATATATAATGGAAATAGCGCTAAACCCGAAACGGTACCCGGTAACTGATACCCAAACCGGTACGGGATTCAGAACCTTGGTATACTGCTCTTTTTCTCTTGATAGAGCATCTCTTTTGTTGCGGGTAAGAAAGCGATTAGATACTCATATTCTAGCTATGTATCCAGCCTTCTAGTAATCTCTCTTTTTTTTTTTGATGAATGGCAATAGTATTTTTTTGATGAATGGCTATGTATCCAGCTGACAATTAGTATTTTAACAAGGTTGAAGTTCAAGAGATGGTAATTGTGGTTAATTGTGTTGTTTTATTAGTGGAACAGTTCCACGCAATGATGATGTAAAATAGGAACTCTGTCTTCTTTTGTGTCCATCAAAACAGAAACAATATTTTCTCCTCCTAGGAAAATGACATGAAATTATAGTGGAAAACCAATATCCATGGCTATTTTAATTGTTTCAATACAAAGACCTTACTGAACTACAAAATCTAAAAGTTGGTGTTTAACTGAAGCACTCAACGCAGTTGGTATAAAAGAAATACATTGTCATTCCACGTGCAGCAACATGGCTCCCAAGGGATATGGCACAAACTCAGGACCTATGCATCTTGAGGTTCGTAGGTGGACCTCAAGGACAAAGCCTTGATCCGTTTCTTGTCAAAGTGTGCACCCACAGGTGGTTATATAGTCTCCTATACTACCATTTACTCTCTTTAGAGCGATCCAAACAAGGTGATTAGTTGACCTTTTGGCTCCATTACCTCCGCTTCTCACGTGCGAATGTTAACACTTCCACCTCATTACCATCATAAAAGTAATCCAGCAGTCCCTACACAGTCAGTGGCACGAAGAGCAGAAATTCAGAGCTAAGTGCACAGCATAGAAGGGCTCTATTCAAGATTTTGTGGCATCTTGTTCCTAAGGCAAGTACTAAAAAACCTAATCAATGCAAACGTGACCTAGGTTTCTCTGGAATGGCTCGTTTGTAGAAATAACCAAGACTGATTCACCCTCCCATCATATACTCTGTTGGTGGAACAATTATGTGAAGATCATATATTATTATTTCCACCTTTTTAAAAGTTCTATATATGTTTGTAGAGTGTGCTCATTAGTAAGATGCTCTGGACCATGAATGAAGGAAGCATAGTAATGAGCACAAAAATTGATTTGGGTCTCTAGGCCTGCCCTCCCTGATGTTTTTCGGCTTTTGATTTGGGGGCATGGTTTTGCATCAAAACATCCTTGTAGCTCCTCGGTTCTTAGAGGTTTAGGGGGGGATGACTGTTTTAGTGGTATTTTGAGAGAAGCCACTTTGTGCATATTGCCAAAGATTAGGTCTGTCTGCAATCATCCCCCGCCCATACCCCCAATGATTGGAGACTAGAGGGTTCTATTATTGTTGTTGCATTATTGTATATATGTTTGTAGAGACAAATCTTCCGTGTTATATTCATGGATGGCACACACCAATTTGGCATGTGACAGTTTCTTGTTGCCTTCTATTTGCATTTTTTCCCCTTGAATTTGTACTATTAGAGAGCCACTTGTTGAAAACTGAAATGATGCAAAAGAGATGGGCAAATGCCTAACAACAATAATCTTTGATTTTCTTTGTAATCTCTATGAAAATGGGTAGTTACTCTTTGATAGCCTGATATACATTGTTGGACCCATCTTCCTAACAACTTAAGCCTTTGGGACAACAGGTGACTTGGCACGGTATCAGAGCAAGGTCGTGGGAATTTCTTAATTCAAGTCTGTCCATTTACATTTGTTCCCCGTTTGTGTTTCTGTTTCTCTCCTTTGCATTAAGTTTCTTTGTATGTTTGGATTTTACGTTCTATGTGCAAGACGGTTCTGTGTGGAGGGTGGTAGATAGGTTGGTACGCGTTATTGGGCCCACTCACTAATAGCTTAAATTTTGGTAGAATTGGTGTCTTAATAAGCAACATCAAATTTTATTTTCTGCATGGTTCTTGAAAGTTTGAAACTTCTATGATGCAGATTAAAATCATGAAGGAGGCTTATTTACCAGAGCTAACTGAAATGTACCAGAAAATTGCTGGTAAATTGCAGCAGGTTCGTTTTACGTACATCTTGTGTAGTTCATTTCCTTACATAAGTTTTAGCTCTCTTTTACCTGTTGGGGTCTAAACTCAAGGGTTTAGGACATTGTTATTTCTATGGGTATTCTGATATGGAAAAATGAGAGCTACGTGACCTTGCTGCTTTGACATAGTCCACGCAGCTTATTACAGAGCTGCATGTAGTAAGATGGGGAAGGAACAAAAAGCTCCCTGAGTCCCTAGTTATTGCTAGTATAACTCCCCCATCACAGAAATGAAAAGAAAAATTGACAACTTCCAACCTGAAAAGGAAATAGAACTTACGTGGATACTTAATCTTTACTAAAGTCTCTGAAAATTTCTATTGAGTACTATGTTTTCTCACTGCGGTTCAAATTTTTACCTTTTTCCAGCATGATTCCCTTCCTCAGCAACCAAGAAACGAGCAATTGGAGAAGCTTAAGATATTTAAGACTATGTTGGAGCGTATTCTGCAGTTCTTACAAGTTCCCAAAAGCAATATTTTACCTAATTTCAAGGAAAAGCTGGGTGGCTACGAGAAACAAATAGTCAACTTTCTCAATTCAAATAGGCCGCGGAGATCACTTCAGCAAGCGCAACAAATTCCCCCACCTCATATGCAATCCATGCAGCAATCCCAGCAATCACAGTCTCAAATTACTCAAGCGCACCCCATGCATGAAAATCAAATGAATCCCCAGCTACAGTCAATGAACTTACAGGGTTCTTCTGTTGCAACGATGCAGCAGAACAATGTGACAACTCTGCAGCATAATTCCTTGTCTTCTTTATCCGTGGTTCCAACATCACAGAGCATGATCAGTACAGTGCAACCTGGTTCCACTATTGATTCAGGTCAGGGTAGTGCACTAAATGCATTGCAGCAGGTTGGTGTCGGTTCTCTACAACAAAATTCTGTGAATGCTCCGCAGCAGGCAAACATCAACTCCTTGTCTTCACATAGTGGGATGAATGTAATGCAGCCAAACCTTAATCCTCTTCAGTCAAATTCCAATATGCTTCAACACCAGCATCTAAAACAACAGGAGCAGCAGATGCTGCAGACACAAATTAAACAGCAGTTTCAGCAGCGCCAAATGCAGCAGCAGTTGCTACAAAAACAACAGTTACTACATCAGCAACAAATGCACCAGCAAAATAAGCAGCAGCAGAATGCACAGTTGCAGCCAAATCAAATGCCTCAGCTTCATCAAATGAATGATGCAAATGATGTGAAGATTAGACAGCAGATGGGTGCCAAAACCGGAGTTTTCCAGCAACACCACTCCGCAGGCCAGCGGGGGTATCACATTCAACAGTTGAAACCTGGTGCTCAATTTCCAGTCTCTTCACCGCAACTCCTCCAGGCTCAATCTCCTCAAATGCCTCAGCATCCTTCTCCACAAATCGATCAGCCAAATGCGCTGACATCCATTACAAAAGCTGGAACTCCTTTGCAATCTTCAAGCTCGCCTTTCATTGTCCCGTCTCCGTCAACTCCTATGGCTCCATCCCCGATGCCAGTTGAGTCTGAGAAAGTGAATTCTGGTGTTTCAGCACCTTCCAATACTGGAAATATTGGACATCAACAAACCACTGGTGCAGTAACATCTGGTCAATCCCTTGCCATTGGCACTCCTGGAATATCAGCCTCTCCTTTACTTGCAGAGTTTTCTAGTCCGGATGGGAACCATGGTAATGCCTCAGCAGTTGTGTCTGGAAAGTCAAGTGTTACAGAACAGCCTCTTGAACGCTTACTTAAAGTGGTGAGTTCGATTTGTTTGAATAGATTATTTAATTTTTAAGCTTATCTGTAACACTTGATCACTTACTTAAAAGTGGTGTGTTCGATTTGTTTGAATAGATTATTTAATTTTTAGGCTTACTGAATGTTTCAAAATTTAATTTTTAGGCTTACTGAATGTTTCAAAATCCGCAGCCATTTTAATTTTCAGGTAAAGTCGATGTCACCGACAACATTGAGTGCCTCAGTTAGTGATATTGACTCTGTTGTCAGTATGATGGATAGGATTGCAGGATCAGCGCCTGGTAATGGATCTAGAACTGCGGTTGGGGAAGATTTGGTTGCCATGACGAAGTGCCGTCTGCAGGCAAGAAATATTTCCACGCAAGATGCAAACATCGGAACGAGGAAAATGAGGCGCTACACAAGTGCAATGCCCTTGAATATTGTATCTTCTGCTGGCAGTGGAAATGGTAGTTTTAAGCATTTAACATGTTCAGAAGTTTCTGACTTGGAGTCAACTGCAACTTCTACTATCAAGAGGCCTAGATTTGAGGTACTATTTTATCATGATATTTTCTTAAATGAGAACGGAAGCTATTGATATATAAGGACCAGAGTTTAGGGTAACTTCTGAGTATTGAATGGTTTATGGTTTCCCTTAAGTACGTTTGCATTCAACTTCGTGGTGCAATGCGATATATTGGGTAAAGAATATGGGGTTTATACTGTATATGAAGTTTATTGATTAGTGGTGTGCCTATTCAAATTAACGAACAATAAAATCCGTGAAATAAAACTATATGTTAAAGAGTTCTGTAAGAAAGAGGTCTGTTCACAAAAAAATAAAATAAAAAAGCCTAATAGCAGTGATTACCAAGATCATCGACGCCATTCTTTTTAAGCGTGACTTATGAAAATAGAAATAAAATGGATGGTGGTGTGCTAGTAATGTAATGTTGTTAACTTATTATTTTGTTTTAGTTTGTAATTAATGTGGAAATGGTATTACTTTGCGTCATTGTTGTATGTATGTGTAATTTTTGCTATTGTCATGGTATATGCATGAATATAGCGATAGAGCATTCTCTTTCTTGTTGCATAAATTATCTATTCTAGTACCTTTTCTTGTTTGTTAAATAGTGAGATTCTAATTCCGTAATATAATGTCAATTTTAGTTGTCTTAAAACGCTACGTTTAATTCAATCTTACTTGCAAAACTCCTTGTATAAGTCAAATATTGGTTAATAACCTCTAGGAACATTCAATCTTGTTATTAATAAGGTTAGAACACATGTATCAATGGAAAAAATTCACCGCACTCAGTGTCTGATTCCCTTACACAAGTCCGATACTCCGATAATTTTGTTACTTGCAACCGTGACCGTTACGCTGACTGACACCACGGTTTAAAGCCATTAATACGTAGGGGGTTCAAGAGGTCTGTTCAAAATTGTAAAGCTAAAACTAATGATTACCAAGGGCCTAGTCATGTAATGTTATTAGCACATTACTATGTTTGAGTTAGTAATTAATGTGGTAATTGTAGTACTTTTGTGTCATTGTTGTATCTATGTGTACTGTCGGAATTGATTACGATTTTGAAAGTGTTTGGATGGTATGTGCAGAATAGTTTTTGCAGCAGAGTAGTGTTTGGACTTTGGAGTATAATCTGATTAATAACTTTAGTTTATTTTTTTGTTCTATTTGTCCTTGCTTAGAATTGTTAACACTAATATATATAATCTTTTTCGTTTTAAGTGTCCTTTCTGTTTTGCGATGTCCCAAAATAATTTTTCCCTTCTATTTTTTAGAGGTCTGATCATTATGACCTGCCTTTGATTCATTAAATTACTGGACAGTGGACATGTATGAAAGCCCAAGTGTGCATGGCAGTGACCTTGTACTTCCACCCCCACCTTAAAAAGATTCTGTTAGACAGTTTTAAACTTTGAGAACTTTGTTATTCATGTGTGGTACCAGGAGAATCATAAGCATTCTGAACTAAGTTCTGAGGATTTAAGACACAAACTTGTAGTGGAACGAGTTCTTGACTTGATGAAGAAGTTTTGGGAACTATATCTGAATAGCTTGACACAGATGTTGTCAACATTTTTGTTGCAACTGTTCTACGAACTTGCCTTGCCTGCATTCATGACGGGGGGAAGTTGTCAAGTTAACTTTCATAATCTGTTGTGTCCTTTATAGTTAATGTTGTTTCCGAGGATGAAACATGCCATTGAGTGATAGGATGGGTTATTCCTAGTCGAAATCTTTTTTCCTTTATTATCTGTCTCCATTTAGTAAGAAATCTTCAATTTCCTTAGCCTGACGATTGGAAGTATCTGACCCTAATTTTGGGAAATCCCGTAATTCCTTTTGTATTTTCCACAGAAGTATTGTCCTTGTATCCTTATCTGCATGACTGCATTGAAGGAATGCGTTTGCCACAAGTGTGACTTGACAATTAACAAAAACAGGTTTCATTGCCCCATCGGGTTGTAGTTAAACTACTTGATTGCACTAATGCTTGAACTTGTAAGGTATTTGAATTACGTTGTGCATTTGTCCCTTTATGTATGATGTACTTTCATCTTTCATGTTTGTATATATTTAAGTGTATTGGAGACTTTTAAGTTTCTTTATCTATCAACGATTTTTGAAGGATAAGCAGTGGGTAAGGTGGTTAGCCATCTTAATTAACTATCAACTTGACTTTCACAGTTCGTAGCTACACATTCATATTTCTATGTGCTTAAAGGAATGCTAATTATTTGGTTGCACTCAAGTCAGAGAAGTTTTTTTGGGATACCTGGGAACAACTTCTAGGTTAATTAAGGATTCGTTTGGAACTTACCGAAAAGAGAAGAAAAGACGGGAATAAAATAATTTCTCTTCTAAGTTTGGTTTGGAAATGGAGGGGAGAAAGTAGAAAATTCAAGTATTGTGCACAGTAAAATTTTCCTTGCGTTTTTCTCTCCCATTTTCCTCAATTTTTTTCTTTTCTTTTCTCTCATTTTCCCCAAGTTCCAACACTGGATAAAATGTTGGAAGCTCCTGGGTGAGGGTATGGTAATGGAATTGTTAGAGAAATTCCGAGACCTAGTGGGATTGGAGAATTAATTTAAGGCAATACCTTTCCTAATACAAACTATTATTCAATGATTTTCTTCTTTGATGGTGTACTGTATTGTGCAGAAGTATAATGAACCACCTTTTGCAGGCAAACCATGCCCTTTTGGAAGAAATAAGGGAGATAAATCAGCGACTTATTGATACAGTAATATGCGTAAGTGATGAAGATGTGAATCCAATTTCAGCATCTGCTATTACTGCTGAAGGAGGTGAAGGAACCATTGTCAAGTGCTCTTTTAGCGCTGTTGCTCTCAGTCCAAATTTAAAGTCACAGTATGCTTCTGCACAAATGGTGAGTTCCAAATCCTTAGAATCGTTGGTGTCCTAGTTGCCTTTTTTTACCAGTAGTATCTAATCTGTGCTTTACGGATATGCAGTCACCAATTCAGCCCTTACGGTTGCTTGTTCCTATTAGTTACCCAAGTTCCTCCCCAATCCTGTTGGACAAGTTTCCAATTGAAGTTAGGTGAGAACATACAGCATTGTCCTTCTTTTTTAGGACTGGTTAATAGTTTATTAATGTTTGTGTTGATATCGTTGTTATTGTTATCACTATTAATCTATTATAGCAAGTTGTGAGTCTTGTGACATTGGCTTTTGACTCTCTCTTTTCTAAGTAGTGCATTTGTATTCCTATCACTCAATTTTCTGTAGGTATAATTAATAAAGACTAGAGGCAAGAATATGACACAATACGGATCCAATGACTCGAGAATATTAGAAGTTTAGTAACTTCTTCATTTCCTGTTTTATAAGGAAATTGGTGGTATAAAAAAATATTACGATTATGCCATGTTTTGTATTTCGAAATAGGCGAACATAAAGGCATTACGTATGTGTTTTGCGATATATATACAAAATGAATAGAAAGTTTAGGCTTTATGTGAAATATTAACTGCCAATTCAACTCTGCTAAAACCAATATTACTTTTAAGCTGGAATGTTTTGTGGGATTTTTGGAACTATAAACCAAGGCTCATTCACATTGCAACTCCCTTGTCAGCTATTTTGCACAGCTGATACTGAATACCTGGGTTGGTGTGACTCGGCAGTAGGAACATAACATGTGCTAGTCCTGTGATAGTTGACCCAAGATTATCAATTGAACCTTTTGATTGCATTTTTTTCCCTGCTTGCATTTGAATTTGTACAACCATTTTTATGGGGATATAAATCACATTGAAATTTGTTTCTATAGTAAGGAGTACGAAGATTTATCATTGAAGGCCAAGTCAAGGTTTAGCATCTCTCTCCGAAACCTTTCACAACCCATGTCACTTGGGGAGATAGCAAAGACTTGGGATGCCTGTGCTCGTGCAGTTATTTTGGAGTACGCCCAACGGAGTGGTGGAGGGAGCTTCAGTTCAATTTATGGAACATGGGAGGACTGCTTGAGTGCCGCTTGATCATCTTTTGGACTTCTGGCACGCGTATTCACTTCAGGAATATGGCTTAGATACTGTATCATGGGTGAGCTTTGCAGCTAAAATGTAGTTTTTTTATGTGGGCTGTAACAAGTCCTGTTCTAAGCAAGTGTCGTCACTTAGTTTGACGTGAGCCCCTGTTGTGTATTCTCTGTGATTATGTAAGAACTTCCGGTGCTATTCCGGGTTTCAGGCATTAGGAAGGGCTTTAACTCTGCTTGGCAAAGATGCCAGTAAGGTTTGGGCAAAGGGCTCAACTTGATGCGACTAAAGTTATTTATGGTGACTTTTATACCTTTGTTTTCCCCACTCTTTTCCATTTTTGGCAGTGAACCCAGAGTATGGTGTGTGGGATTTTCCTGAGAAACAGAAACCTATAGCGTGGTGCCGCACTGCGTTATAACATTGTAGTGAGGCATTTGAGCCGTCTATCGCGCAATAGATGGTCTTGATTTCATCTCGATCCTTGCAGATTTGAGCCTTCCATTGCCGAGATGAAATCCAAATCATTAATTGCCGAGATGAAATCCAAATCATTAATTGCCGAGATGAAATCCAAATCATTAATTGCCGAGATCAACAATTCAGATGTTGTACTACAGTGTTACACTATAGGATCCGTTGAGTATTTTTCTGTGGTACTTTAAGGTGGTTTAGTCTTGTTTTGGCTGTTTTTTGTTTTTGTTTTTTTAGTACATGCAAGAAGTGTTAGTTGTTAGTAGATGTTACTGAAACTTAACCCTCAGTCTTATGGATGGGGGTATAGATGCCTTCCAACTTGGATACCAGCCTGATTCACCCCACTTGCCTTATTTCGGCTGTTGAGTTGAATTTTGGATGATATGACCATTCTGTCATAAAAATTAGCAGACTTGTAATATGATGAAATCAATGTGGTTTGACCAAAAAAAATAAATAGAAAGTTGTTTTGAAAAGGTTTTTGAGAAAATAACTTTCCAAAAGGATAATGATACGCGTACAGAAACATTGGGACCGAAAATGTACCGATCCCGTTCGGGGACCCACTTTTGGGTCTCACACGAGTGATCCGAACCGTTCATTGTTCTTAAAACATTTTCCCAAGGGGGCCCACAAAATTTCAACTCAATCGGACGGTTGGAAGTGCTCGAACCAAAGTCTCACCGTTTGAATCAAAAAAAATTTGTATCCAATATAAAAATAAGTATCTGTGTGTGTTTTCAACTTTCAAGTATGCTTCACTCTTGTACACTTTATTTTATTTTATTTTATTTTTTTATTTTTTTTTTTATCTGAACGTCAGAAAACCAAACCAAACCAATTGATTATCTCATCCAATCATCACAAATTGAGCAGAATGTGGCATTCTCCTTGACCGCCTGTCATATAGCCTGGGAACAAGGACACTCACAGAAAAGGTTGTAGTGAGTTTCCTTTGCATTGTTGCACAATTGATAGCTTTCTTGCACATCTACCCCAGCGACGGGAAAAAATTTCAATGCCAAGCGGGTACCATGTGGTGCCCGCTCGCGTACATCTGGCTGTCGAAAAATGTGTTTCAATCTGGGCCGTCCGTTGCATTTTTGGATGGCTGGATGTAGGCGGTATACCACCTTTAATTAATAGATCGGACTGAAATTTAATGAAGATGTTGAAATCTCTCTGGCAGCCAACTAGATTTTTCATTAGTTCAGTTTGGACTGTGGAGAGCGGATACCACGTCAGCCATACCCGCTCGGCACTGAAAAATTACTCGACGGAAACAACTCCAATAATTTTTATCAGTGGTGTCATTTTGTATCAAAATCAAACTAGTGATATACTCCTGTGTTGCATAATTTCAATGAATTGAAAACTAAAAAAACCAATCTCAAATCATAAACAAATCGTTCTCAAAATAAAAATTATCGTCGTGCATAATTTGTTGACATTATTTACATAAAGTTAAATATTTCATCAAATTTTTTTTTTTATCATAGTGCGAAATAATACGTTGTTTCTACTTCAAGTACTAATAAACAGATTTTAAAAGGGGACGCAATAGAAACGAACAAAGAATATATATTCTTGTACCCAACACTGTCAAAAAAATATAAAGAGCAAAATGTGGGAGTAGCCTATTTTTGGTATTTTCGAAGATATATTATCGGTATTTTTTTAGAAGTCATCTCCTCACATACATTATAAAAAAAATTATTTAGCAAAAACTACACCCACTTTTGACAAAAGAGAAAAGACGATTTTTAGTGAAAACTCACCCTCAATCTTTGTTGCACTGCTAGCCACACCAAGAAGTAGTATTGCCTTGGAACTGTTTGCTCCCACCTTAAGATTTCAGGTTCGATTTCCCTTGCCAGTAAACTCTTGGGGCCGTTGGGGACCTCCAAGGCCTCGGAATTAGTCAAAGTGCACGCAAGTTGGCCCGGACATCCGTTTTTAGGGGGAGAAAAAAAAAAAAAAAAAAAAGGCAAGGTCCATCTGGGGCATTGTTCTCCCACCCCGGATCACCTTATACCAGCTCTAAACAGTTTTTTAGGAGTACGTTTTATTGCATTCCATGCAGAGTTAACAGTGAACACGCCACTAGCATATGGAAGCCAGTAGCCACAATCCTCGGTGATATCTGTCTGCAAATTAGGAGGTGATTGAAAAAATGATAATTATGGTTACCCTATTTTTTAGCATGAGGCATTTTTATTGGCCATAGTAGATAATGGAAGCAGCCTTGGCTTGAAGTAATTCCCCTACACTGTATACCAAAACTCTCGCATAAACAGCCCATGCTTCATTATAGGGACCTTATTCCATTCCTTAATCCTTGTAATCCTAGCCCACCGGCCGAGACTTTAATCCTGGCTCCGACTCGAACTCAGGAGGTCATGGGTTCGAGTCGTGGACACTGGCGACGGCAAGGTAAGAAGAGTGGAGTCAGCCAATCCCATGGGGAAAAAAATTTCTACTATTATATGAATTTTAAAAAAAAAAATCATAAATGAGCCTCCATCAATTTAGTGGTGACAACAATAAATAACTCCCCAACTTTTAATGACACTAGTTAAAGAGTCCAAGCAACGATTGCAAATGGTGAGATATCAGATGATGGATGAAATTCTGTACTAGTTGAAATAGCTTTATTTTGTGGCAAACACGATATTCCTATGCCAAACATGCATGGAGGATGTGGACGTTGTTCCTAGGAGACCACGACGCAAAGCCCCACGGGTTATAATTTTACATCATTACCGTGTTGAGCTATTTTGTACAATCATAGATATGCAACATCAAGAGCTAAACAACCGCTTTACGGAGGTAAATACTGAGTTGCTTCTTTGTGAGGTTTATTTGAATCCTAGTCACTCGTTTTGTTCTTTTGACAAGGAGAGGTTGATCTGTCATGCTAAGTTCTATCCGTTTGATTTTTCTCCGTTACAACTCATAATGCTTCATGATCAACTTAAGAACTACATTGTTGATGTGCGCTCATGTGATAGTTTTATGCAAGTAATTGGAGTTGGTGACCTTTTTAGAAAGTTGGTGGAGACAAAGAGAGATGTCATATATCCACTAGTATACTTGCTTGTGAAATTGGGTATTGCTTTTACCCGTCGCGACAACAATTGTAAAAAGAGCTTTTTCAGCGATGAAATATGTGAAGAGCATATTATGAAATCGAATGGGAGACAAATGGTTGATGTAGGCATGTAAAATTTCTAGCCTATCACAAATTGTCACGTGTTGCTAGGGCACACAAATTGGCTAATTAAATGTTGTCAAGTGTCCACAAGTCAAAGTCAGTTTTACGGACAAACCAATTAAATGCCATAGGTCAAAAGTCCAAACAAAATAAGTGACCAATCAAAAATTGTCATGTGTTTGCAAGTCAAAGGTCACAAATATGTGAAAAGGACCAATTAAATGGCGCCACAGGTCAAAATGACACAGTAATTTATTTATCAAGTTTGGCCAATCAAATTATGCCACTTGGTGAAATAAATTTTATATTTCGTTATATATAAATATCTTTCTTAAAATAAATAAGAAGAAAGATATTTATTGAATTTTAATTATTTTCTTTTAAATCAAATAAGAAAATAATTATAGAGACAACTATGAAAAGAATTGCAGTCAGCCATAAACTCTCCATCTTACATCTCTATAAATAGAGGTGTCCTCTCTCATATTTTACACACATTCAAGCATCCAAGCTCCAGAGCTCTGAAGATCAAAGCATCCAAAACTCTTCAGTACTCTTCAAGTCTACATCAAGCGAGACGGTTCTTCAAATCAACGCCTAAAAGCTTTGAAGAACATTCAAGCTGCATCATCATCTTCTTCGCAAATCTCGGAGAAGATTATGCCTTTTGATTCGAGATCAAGCTATGAAGCCCTCATTTCAACATTCGAAGAGAAGAATCAGAGGATTATTTTCTTTCATTGGAAATTACTACAGAAATTGTAAACCATAATTTCTCAAGTCAATAAAATTGACTTTTGGTCAACATGTTTCCGTCTTTTCCGTAGATTCAAAATTTGTGTGATACAAATTTTGACACACCTGGTGGGACCATATCTGCCTCTCATCTCTTCTCCTCAGCAAACAAATTCTCTTCAATGGCTCCTAAGAACGATAGTTCAAAGTCTCCGAGATTGTCCCACGTTTTTTCCACTCAAATCTCCCTCCATCACAACATCCCGCTAAACATTTGAGTTTAAATTCACTTTCCCTCTCAAACTCACCCAAAAACTACCCCATTCTCTCTCTATAAATACCCCCCTCACCCTCCATTTTGGAGGATCAAGCTCTCACTCTCTCCCTACTGTTACTCGGCCCAATTACTTCTAGAAACTCCAACCCCAATTAATCCCTCTGTTTCATTCACTCTCTACCTTCAAACCCATTTCCTTACTACCTAAAATCCATATATTTCCATCAACCACAATCAAACATTCAACCAAAGTACTTGTAATCAAGCTCTCACTGTTCCAGTAGCTTATTTCAGTCCATACAACCATCAAAAATCACCTAACTTGCCATTTAAGCTCATCAATCAAGTTTCCAAAGGTAGTCTATCTACCAATTGTGTTCAAAAGGCTACCTGAGCACCACCCAACTCTTGCTAGTCCCCTCTAGTTAAGGGTTAAGGAGGGTCTAAAGTGCATCGAAAGGAGGCAAATCTTTTGCACCCATGCTGAGTGTGGGCGCCCATACTCAGAGAGTATGGGCGCCTGGACTATCCTTGTTCTGTTGTATTCTTTGTTTTCTACATAGTTCATTTGATTATATGAGTCATTTACATATTGTTTATAGTTAGTACCTATAATGCATGGTCATGTAGTTCATTTGAAAATACATTCTAGTGTTATGCTTGCAACCTTAGATTGTATTGTAGATGGTGTCGCCCCAAACATAGGGCTAGGTCGGCGGTAGCATAATAACCGGTAAGACCGGGTCGAATCCACAGGGACCGAACGCACCCGGCGTGAGAGTTGTCTTGCAAGTGTAGGATTTCAGCCTTGAAGCGGCAAACTTAGTTTGTGATTTGTTTGGTGGAATTCTCTCGACTTCGAGAACGACTCGGAAGATTAAAAAGACTAATTAAACTAAGGCAAAGTCTAGGGGATTTTAACAACCATGACCAAATCATTTCATTTAAGTTGACATTTTCTTGGCTACGTGTGATCAAAGAGATTAACAAACTCAAACTTTGGTACATAAAATGAAACACTAAATCATTGATAAACAGGAAATGAAAGATTTTTGATGAGATGAACGGATTAAACTCGAGTCATGGTGTGTTAATCACCCCATGACTAAGCCTACGTAAACTACTCACAAACCATAGCAAGAAATAAGACTAGAACTTTGAAGGAAATGCAAAACAAGATTTATAAAATTAAAAACTGATTTTTAAATGAAGATCTCAAGTGTACCTACAACAATAACTCTAGAGAAAATCACAAACAACAAATAGAAACTAAGGTTTTTAAGAGAATTAGCTAGAACAATACAAAAACTAATTACTTAATGAAAATGCAAATAAACTAGATTTATAGAACAATCAAGACGAGATGAACAAGTTTAATACACGGTAAATAAACGGGAAAGCTTACTTGAGTATTCTAGAGAGAGAGAGAGACCTTAAACTCTCTCCAATGGAGGAGAGAGGTGAGAGCAAAAACTAACTAAATAAATAAAATGAAAGTGTTAGAGAAGGAGAGAGGAGGGTGTATTATATCATCCAATTTCTCTCCCCCATAAAGTTACATAAAGCTCTCACATAATGTAAAAACATTCCATAAAAGGAAGGTACAAAAAGAGCACAAAAAATGCTGCCCGGAGTGTTCTAGATCGATCCACTATAGGTCTGGATCGATCCACTATATATAGGTCTGGATCGATCCACATTCGTCTGTTGAAGTTTTGGTGCAAAGTGGATCGATCCACAATGATTCTGGATCGATCCAGATTCGTCTGTTCAGGTAGATTTTTTACCCAACTTCGCGGGCATGCCCCGGCTTCATCCGAACTCGGAATGAGGCGATTCTTGAACCGTTGGAAAGCTCTATGAGTCTACTTATTCTTGAACCGTTGGAAAGCTCTATGAGTCTACTTTCCAACCCAATTGACCTCATATTCATAGTTTTTGTATCTTGAAAGTAATGAGCCTTTTTCTATCAGTTGGTCAGATTTTTTCGAGGCTCATAACTCCAAATTTCTTGTTTTTTTGTTCCGGGCCTTCCTTGAACCTTCCAAAGCTTCTTGAATCGACTTCTAAGCTTCGGCGATTGTCCTCCACGGCATTGCGGGACCTTGGGTACTTCCGGATACAACCGGGGATTATTGGAGCTTTGGACACACCTTTTAGCTCCGATTTTCTGAAACTCATCAAAAACACAACTCGCGCAAAATCAATCGTATAAAGGCACAAAATGCACGTGTGTGTGTGATCACAACGAGCGAGATAAGCCCGGATAAATACAACATTTGGGGCTTATCATGTTATTTTTGGGAGAAAAATCAAGTTTAGAAGGGGATTAATGCATCATCCATAGTGTGTGTCATGTTCATTGTTGGTTTCAAACATGATCAGAGATATCACAGCAGAAAAGGAATGGTTTTTGAGCTCACCCAAACTCATTACTTACTTACTCCAAACATACATCATGAGTCTATTCTATCCCTCTTTCTCCTTTAAGCATGAACTTGTTTACAAGTCCTCATATGCATAATAGAGAATAAATCCTTTCAGTAAGTAGCATTGTATATCCCATTCCATCATTAAACATTCCAAAACCATGGTTTTTGAAGTCATGATAATCTTTCTGACCTGATTCTGGGCATTAAACGGAACTAAAAGGCATATTTCATCACTCTGCATATGTCAGAAAGAGGAATGAACATTAGTTTGTTGCTTGTGTTTTGAGCCTGGGGATGAGCAAAAAGTCACACTGTCTTCAGTTCTAGGCACCTGAACTTCACAAGTCCAGGCGCCCACTCTCAGTCCAGGCGCCTATATATATATAGGGTCAGGATCAAGTCCACACCCTTGTGTCCACACCTTACGTCCAAACATTCATTTTTCGGTCAAATGGCCAGGATCCGAATCGTCCAATGTGTTTAGAAGGTGTTTTTAAGGGTTCACGCGAGAAATCAGCAAAAAAAATAACCGGGAAGGGCTTGATCCGAGCAGTTTTCATAAAATTGTACATATGTAGTTTTTATCAAAAACTGCTCAGATTAAGCCCTTCCCGGTCTTTTTATTTTTTGTTGATTTCTCGCGTGAACCCTTAAAAACATCTTCTAAACACGTTGGACGGTTCGGATCCCGACCATTTGATTGAGAAGTGAAGGTTTGGACATAAGGTGTGGACTGGATCCTGACCGATATATATATATATATACTGTGTAATGGATCCTGATCGATAAGATTTTTCCTACTGAGTGAAGTGAATGCTCACCCCCTTCCTTTTGCAGGTGCTAACCCAGAAACATGACTTGGCGTGTTTGGCTTGCATGACATAACTTCTTTTGAGAGTAGCATGTATAGTTATATTTTCATATTTGTAAAACATTATCTTAGAAGATAAGGATGGAACTTAATTATTCTTGTTTTTTACTTGAAAACAATGTAACTATCTAAATATAAGTAACTTTGATCATTGTAAATGGGACTGTAAACCATGAAGTCTTTTTGGGAACTCCCTTTGGGTCATGAGGGATAACATGGAGAGAAGGCATATCTTGTTATTTCGGAAAGCATTAGTATTATTATGTTAAAAATAGAGGGTGTGACAGTAAGAATGAATTTCTGAACGGTCGAATTTCATAAATTGGGTCTCGAGACTTGTGAAAACAATACAAGTCGTTCTGAGAACCGTAGTACCCCCAGAAATAGCAAACAAGCTTCGAATTGCACGAAACTTAATGTGAGGTGTCAGTGCATCACTTAGATCATATGTATGAAGTTCAGTATAATATGGGTAGTACAAACAAAAAGTGGAGTTTCTGGCCCTAATCACCTAATTTTACCGGGTTCTGGCATAGACCGTGTGATGATTCAATGAGGGCAATAAGCACCATAAAATGGCATGCCTATTGCTTAGACTATGCACATGCAGATGTTATATGATGCTCAATGCAAGGAATAATAATACAACTCACCGTGGAATCAATATGATATGTACTGACCTTTACCAGCAATTGTGTGTTCTGCTACGATAGGGTTTTGTTTGACTTTCTCGGAGTCAACTGTCACTACTCTAAGGGTATCGACGTCATCGATTTGCTTTGATAAACGGGGTGGGGCAAATTCCAGTGTCAACAATACTAAAAGACTATCTTTTTTAAAATCTTTAGCGTATTGTTTTTAACTTTTTTTTTTTCAATTTCTCGAGACGAATAATTAATCCGAAAAATTTGACTCAAATTTCTAAAAAAACTCCTAGAAAGAAAACTAGGTACCACAAAAAAAAAAGGGCTGTGAAAGTTGATTATTCCTCCGTTTTCAATCGCTGGTAGGGGTGCACAAACATTGGGCCGGACTGGGTTCTTGCAGGCTTATACTAGATAAGAACGAGATTTATGCATTCCCAAGCCGACCCATTCATAATCGGGCTTCATTTAATATGCCCAAAAGAAGATCTACAACCAAAAGATTAAGGAGATTCAACAAGAAAAATAGTAAAAAATTGTTAAAAAGAAAAGAGGGGATATTGAAGAGCAGATAAAGATGATCGTACTCTTAAATAAGAGATGAGGAGATCTTACTAGATAAGAGATGAGTAGATGCGTCTCTTCATCAAGATAAACAAACCCTAAGTAGCTAGGTTCCAGGGGTATATATATAGTACGAAGTATTAAAAAATATATAGTATTTAAATCGGGTCAGGCTGGACCTCAAAAGAATTTTTCAAACCCGGCTCAATTAGTAAATAGGCTTAAAATGCCAACCCAGCTTGGCCCAATGAGCCTAAATATTTTTCCTAAACCCTAAAAAATCAAAGGGAATTACTAATTTAGAACATTTCAAAATAGAATAACCTAAGATCATTTTAAAATAATTTTAATTGACAAATAATTTTAAGTAGAGACAAGTATTTATATTATAATAAATATTAAATACATTAAACAGATTCATTAATTTCTAACAATGCACTTATATTTCAACCTTTGAATGACATTATTATTGTTGATAAATGAGTTATTTTGGAAGATTGATTTTTCAAAGGGAATTACTAATTTAGAACATTTCAAAATAGAATAACCTAGATCATTTTAAAATAATATAAGTGACAAATAATTTGGAATAGAGAAAGTATTTATTTATAATAATCTAATAAATACTTCTTCCGTCGTGACAATATTGTCTGGAACCAAAGCTTAGAAAATTCTAACTTTTTTTAACCGCTATTACTACTCCTATTAACCCTTTCCCAGATTCCAATCCATCCATTGTCAATTGTCTGTCACGTTGCCGTACCGTACGTAAATTTCATTTCAAAAACCTCTCTCTCTCTCTCCCCCCTCAATTCTTGATTCTCACACAAAACCAAAACCCAACCCTGTATCCAACTCCCATTCTATATCCTGACTCTACGATTCTCTCTCTCCAATTCTTGCAATCCCAACACCAATCTATCCTTCTTGAATCTCATACGTGCTCACTTGTCGACATTACATTCGCCTCTCAAACTCCCCATACCAGTTTCAATTAGGGTTTTTGCTAATCTCATCAATCGCTGATCGTGAATCCCCCAAACTTATCTTAACAGGGTTATCGATATCCTTATTGGGGTTTATATTTCTTTAATAATTTGTCATCCACAACAATTTCTGATTTTTCTTTTGCATTTTTCAATTTTAAAATTCAGTACTCACTTAATTAGGGAAAAGTATTGTCTCTTTGAGGATTCAGAGTGTTGTATGTTCATGTTTCTTCTTCATCAATAACCAAATAACCGTTATTTGTATAGCCCTTGTGTATATGTACAAGTGTAAGTTGTAGATTGGTCAAAGTTAAGTTGCATAGGTTTCTTTCATTGCCAAGCGATTAGTAAACCCCTGTTTTGGTTTACTTTCTTTCAAGTTTCTGTTTTCTTAGTGTTCACAAATAGTTATAGTGATCCAAAAGCCTTTTATGGGCGAACTTGAGGAGTGGGCACAGCCAAATGGTCTTTTACCCAATGCGGGACCGGTGATACAAGTCTTCGATTCGGAGAGATGGTTAAAAGCTGAGGAGAGAACCGCAGACCTAATCGCCTGCATTCAGCCCAACCTACCATCAGAACAACGGCGAATTGCTGTGGCAGATTACGTGAAACGGCTTGTTAAGAAGTGTTTACCTTGCGAGGTGCTGCCTTCACTTTTATATCTTCTTGGTTCTTGTTTTTACGGTTCTTGTCTATGAAAAATGGGTTTGGATACAATGGTGGGAGAGTTATTTTTATAAAGCATATTTGGTAGCAGGATAGGTCATAGGTTGGTGCCACATAGTAGGGGTTGGAGTCAAGTGGCATTGTAAAACCTGCATGAGTAATTTCTGCAAAGGTACATTGTATTTTTCTGCAAAGGTACATTGTAGTGAGCTTGTGAAGGACCTACATGACTGTTTTTCTGCGAAGGTACACCATGGAAGACACAGACTAAAAGTAATTTTAGGGACAAGGTATGATGTTAATCTGATTGAAATGGTTAAGACACGATGGGTAGCCAAGACCTAAGTACAATTAGTTGGACTTCTGCTTTTTCAACATTGGAGAATGCTCTTAATTGCTTTCCAATAGATCCTTTTACATCTCCACGATCTCTTAGTACAACTTGCTTCTTCCACAAACATGTATTTTTTTTCTCTCTCAATTATGGGTGATGAATAATTGGTGTACAATCTCTATAGGTATTCACTTTTGGGTCTGTACCCCTCAAGACCTATTTACCTGATGGAGATATTGATTTAACAGCCTTCAGCAATAACCCAAACTTGAAGGACACTTGGGCTAATCAGGTCCGTGATTTGTTGGAAACTGAGGAAAAGAGCGAGAATGCTGAATTTCATGTAAAGGAAGTTCAGTACATTCAAGCAGAGGTAAGTTCTTTTTTCCAAACCTTTATCGGGTTAACACGTGGCACTCCCTTTGTGATGGAATCGGTGGATAGCAATTAGCATTACTTTGTACCCAGACAATCTAGGAATTTGCTTCACACCTTGCCTCCCGACTCCCGTTAGTGTGTGCATGATTACTTGGCAATACATACCACATGCAGACCATGAACTTGCACCTACCTGTCCCAAGAGTATTCCAGCTCTGATATTGTATCACATGATCTCGCGTAGAACTCAGCCCCAAAACTTAACTATTGAGCCGGGTGCCCTCATTCTCATGTATTGCACTTTACTTTCGTATCCCAAAAATGTGGGACTTCGATTCACTCCCTACCTCCCAACAGCACTTGCATGCGCTTGGGCCACGTACCCTACCCATCCCTGGGCCTTTGAGTCTATGTCATATTACATGAGCTTGGGAGAACTCAACCCCAATGACTAGTTTGTGAATTGTTGGTGCCCTCACACTTATGTACTGCACATTACTTTCGTAGTTAGACAGCATTGAACTTCACTTCAAAAAGCCAACTCGAGACTTCTATTGCCCCAATCGTCCTTGCAATTCACTACACCCTAAAGGGGTGTTCCATCAAGGCAGTTTTTAGAATAAACTGGCTTTTCACGGTTTTTTATGTGACGTATTATGAGAGAATGACTTGTCTTGGTTTTTGGGAAAAAATGTTTTTTGTTAGTGGAACACCCCTGAAGAAGCACATACACTCTTCAGGGGTAAACGAATCCGTATCCCGTACGTATCAGACACCGATACACTTGGGCACGTTCCTGATACGTGAAAATAGGTATATGAATATTTAATTATTGTCCGATATGCTCGGATACATTTTTCTGAGTCGGGTACGTATCAAGTGTCGGATTCATCCAACTTAAATCTCTAGGACACAGGGACACGCCAAAATATTCATCTCATTTAGCATATTCTTTTATTGTTTGAGATAAATGGTGTTTACTAGTTGCCTTTTCCCAATTCATGCATGATATAGGAGTTCTGTGCATAGCTTACTAAGTTCTTGCGAGGTGAATGTCCAACTAAACATGTCGGACGAGGATCCCACACCCTTATCCGAGTGTCGAGTATCCGACACGGGTCTTTACGCATTTCAAAGGATCCACGTAACATAGCTTTTGGGACACTCTATGGGTCAAAATACAATTTTTAAAACTTGAAATGTGGTAAAAATTGTAATTTTTGAATTTAGACACAATAATAAAGCAATACCCAATAAGTAAAGGGTAAAAAGTGTAATAATACATATATCACACAAATTAATATCGTTCTCCTCCCTTCTTCAACGTTAAACCCAAATCAGCCCTAAAAATTATTGTTCTCACTTTTTCTATCTTCTTTTTCTGTTTTTTCTCAGTTTTTTAGGGGTGTATATATATAAAAAATTATAAATTTAATATTATATAACGTATCCCCCAACGTATCGTACTACGTGTCCTAGTTTTTGGAAAAATTATGTATCTGCATATCCGTGTTGTGTCCGTATCCGTGCTTCTTAGACTACACCAACAAAGTCGCAAACGTTTTCAAAGATGATTGAACCCTTGCAGATGCAACAATGCCAAGTTTTTCTAGCTTTTTCCTGGTAGGTTATTTGATATTCCTTGAACAACAGTGTCAATGGACGCATCCTTGTTTTGTTGATCAAGGTCCAGGATTCTCGTTTTTACAACACATCTTAGTTGCATGAAATGGGAACCAAAGGGGGAGCGGGAGCGGGAGCACGGGTATGTAAAAATCCTTAGTTGGGAGGGCTGAAGAAATGTGTATGTAGTTATTATAATTAAATATGAGTGAGAAAAGACAGCCCAATGTAGTTTTTATATCAGATTGATGGATTAAACAATAGATAGGTCAAGAACGAGAAGAGAGTTCTAAATCACTTAGACCTATTCTCTTTTTCTTCTTCCTTGCGTATGTTTGCAAGGAGAAGTCCGAATTTCTTCCTTGAGATTAGTATGGAAGCTCCCATACTATTTAGGAGCACGCTCCGACTCGATGGGAGTGAGACAGAACCACGCTTTGTACTCGTGAGCACAAAGATTGGTCTCATTATATTTTTTCAGGAGCACTGACTTTGGAAGCTCCCTGCAACTAGATTGGTATCATTATATGTTTTTCCTCATCTAATTACAGGTGAAGATTATAAAGTGTCTTGTGGAAAACATTGTTGTAGACATATCTTTTAACCAGCTCGGCGGGCTATGCACACTTTGTTTCCTAGAGGAGGTGAGTTTTCCTTTCCTCCAACTCTTAAATTAATTTTTTTCCTCTTTTTGTTTATGTGAACTCCGGTGATGTTAGGTTGCCCTTATTGAACTGCAATCTCTCTCCTGTAGGTTGATCGTTTGATAAATCAGAATCATTTATTCAAGCGCAGCATCATATTAATTAAGGCTTGGTGTTACTACGAGAGCCGTATACTGGGTGCTCACCATGGACTTATCTCGACTTATGCCCTGGAGACTCTGGTTCTTTACATGTTTCACGTTTTCAATAATTCCTTTACTGGACCACTTGAGGTTGGTGTGGTTATCTTGCTTTCTTTACTTCCTTTTATTTTTTTGGCCACAAAGTCTGAAGGTTTTTCTTTGCAATTGCAGGTCCTTTACCGTTTTCTGGAGTTCTTTAGTAACTTTGACTGGGGAAACTTTTGTGTTAGCCTATGGGGTCCAGTACGCATTTGTTCATTGCCAGATGTAACCCGTAATAACTCCTAGGAGCTTGTTACATGATGCCTTCATTGAATAACTCAGTAGAGAATATTTGGCTGATCTGCTAGATTTATTTTTTTAATTTTCAATTTGTCTACAGCGGAACCTCCCCGAAAGGACAATGGGGAGTTGCGACTTAGCAAATTGTTTCTTGATGCTTGTAGCTCTGCGTATGCTGTTTTACCTGGTGGTCAAGAAAATCAGGCACAACCTTTCGTTTCCAAGCATTTCAATGTTATTGATCCGTTACGCATAAACAACAATCTTGGGCGCAGTGTTAGTAAAGGTATTCTTTTCAAGCACTATCTCCTGATAGAGCTGCAGATTAGTTCCTTACCTGATTGGTGATGATTGATGATGTATTTTGTCATTTAGTATCCTTACTTTCTTGAGTAATGCCATCTTATGATTGTAGCATGTGTGAAGTTGACCACTTTTTTTTTTATAATTTTAGTATGAAAACAAAGGATTGATAATTCAGCCCAATATGTTTTCCTCTTTATTCTTTGCTTTGGGATATGATCTTTGAAACTTGCTTACTTAAGTTTATTGTTGTTTGTAGTTGTGTTTCCTTGCTTTGATTGTTCAATACAATGCTGTTGCCTCTCTAAGTTTGCATTGTATTGAAATGGAAAAGAGAAGGAAAATGGAACGGAAATGAAACTAAAATATGCTCCCTGTCATGGTGTGTGCATTGAGGTTGTTATAGAAAAGTGACCCCCGCCCTGACTATTTTCTTCCTCAAATCTTATTCGTTTTTTTTCAACAGGATTATGCACCTTGAGAAAGTTCAACTTATCTCAACTGCTCTGGTGAATATATGGGAAACTGCTTCTGTAAGCTTAGTACTTAAATGACAAAAATGTGTTACCTGAGGAAAATACCGCATAGTTGTTTGGGTTTCTGCAAATTGTTTTCCTTTTGGTGTCTACAAATGCGGCACGATGGTGGATGCATGGGATTGTGCAGAATGTTCACTGTCGTTGGACCTGTGTGATGGATTGAACTTGTGAAGGTGAAGGTGAAGGTGAAGGTGAAGGTGAAGGTGAAGGTGAAGAGAGATGTCTAAAGTAGAAACAGTGAGTCGATTTCAAAAGGGGCCATTATTAGACTACGTCACTACGGTATGATGGGTTGTGGTGAGTTTTGAGAAACTTGAAAAACCTCTGCAGAAGCAGCGTATAGGGTTATGCTTGAAGGCGTTGAAAGGGGGATCTAAGTTGGTGTAGGTTAGGAAGCTGATATATTTAGTTTTTAGTACTATTATGTTTTTTCTTTTTTGTTTTGGGACAGAATCTGCATTCTTTGGAAGAGGTTCTCTAATGTAGAGATTAGAGGGGTAATTATGGCATGGGGAGAATCTGCATTCTTTGATGATGACAAGGTGCAGCAAAGGGGAGGTTTTCACGTATGGAGATAAAGGACCAAGAAGAACCTATGGCTGAGAACCCTTTCTAAAGTTGCTCAATTCCAGAGATGGCCGATAAAATAGTAGAGGGACTGGTTTGTGCCTAGAGGGGGAGTTGGCCAAAGTCCAAACCCTAAAAGGTGGTTACCTTTTCTTAGTTCAAGAATTAATTGGTTCGCTTAGTTATACGTATTCATGTTAAAGTGTGCTGGCTGCTGCACGAGGAAGAGAACAGTTACGGCAGAGTGGAATCCTATGCATATACTGCTGTACATATTTGTGGCACTAAGCTTGCTTTTTTGTTTTGAACATAGAGATACATGTACACTCAATGCTAATGATTCCGTGGAATGATTTATTGTTTAGCTGTTAAAGCTACAATAGATATATTTTTTTTGAACGGTAAGAATTTTATTAATCTCTGGAAATACAAAGGTTAAAGGGGAAGAAGGAAAATGGCCTCACAACTAGGGAGACAACAATCCACTAGATGATCACAGCCACTTCAGACCCCAGATAAACGTTAGCAAGATACCAACCAAAGGAAAAGCTCAATAGGACAAGCCCTGAGAGAATCCAAAAGAAAAGATAAAGCAGACTAAGAATGTAAGCAGAAATAAAACTCAGAAATTACAGGGATTCCAATTTGCTCTTAAGCCTGAAGATAAAGTCATCCATTGTGAAGTTTTTTCCTTCCAACTTCGACTTAAAGCTACAATATATCACAATATAATTCGAAATAAGCATAGCGGCCACATACTTCTGAGATTCCACACAGGACATTATTTATTTCAAGATAACAAGGGTGGATGTGTTATCTATTGTCGTGCGAATGGTGGGTTGTTGCACCGTGTAATCTTTTGCATGTTAGGATGCTCTCGTCTGCTTATTTTGGGGACACATGAATAAACAAGCATGATCAGTAAACATAAAGAAACGTAAACAATATGCCTGGTGTATGTATTGATGCCTGTGTCTGGAGTCGATCTCTTCTGGTATTCGTAACAGTTTTAGAGGGTCTGAATGCTTTTGCATGGTAGTGATTAGATTTGGATGAAGTACTTTTTCGCTATCTATTTTCATCTGGTCTAATTTTTTATATGACCAGGTAATTTCTTTAGAATAAGGAGTGCCTTTTCATTTGGAGCCAAAAGGCTGGCAAGATTACTTGACTGCCCCAAAGGGAACCTTGTTCATGAAGTAAATCAGTTTTTTATGAATACATGGGATAGACATGGAAGCGGAAATCGCCCTGATGCACCAAGGCTTGATTTGTTGCCCTTGAGATTGTCAATTCCTGATGAACTACGTGAGAATCCGAAGAACAATTCAAATGCCAAAAGATTAAGTGAGAATGCTTCTGGTTATGAGATCAAAGTTGCCCATACTCTTTCACGTAATTCTGCGCAGATAACATCTACATCTGAAGCTACTCTTACTCAAACCCAAAAGAGGTTTAACCACCTGAACAATTTAAGGGTTTCAGATAAGGTTGTACAAGAAGTTCGCCCTAATTCGTGTACATACATCGATAAATGCCAAATAAGTGCTAGACCTGTTCGTGAGGGGAGTAACATACAGGGGAGGTTCCTCTTTGCAAGGACACACTCTAGTCCTGAGCTTACTGAGGCATATAGTGATGTATCTTCTCAAAGAAGGCCTAATAAGGTAGCGGAAGGTGGAAAATTTCAGGCTACCTCTGGAAGACAGGATAATAACAGAATGAAGAACACAGAATCTGATATTGTAGTCAATCATAGTGTTCATTCTACGAACAATGACCCTTCAAGCAGTTCAACAAGTTACCACTGTGATTCAGGCTTGGGTGCTATGGGTGATGAAATTTCTTCTGTGAGTGAGACACAAGGGATGCAACAGGAAGAGCAGGATCTTGTGAACATGATGGCATCTTCTACATTTCACAGTCTTAATGGACAGGTTCATCTACCACCTAATTTTGCTTGGTCTCACCTTCCTCTTCCAATCTCGCCTGCCATTCTAGCTTCTATGGGTGCTCAGAGAAATTTGACTGGAATGCTTCCCTCAAATATTCCTTTTATTGATCCTTCTTTTCTCAACATGCAGTTCCCTCGAGGCTTTGTTTCTCCGCATCTAACCCATTACTTCCCTGGTATTAGATTGAACTCGAATTCAGGAGATATAATAACACCTGGCAATGAACAATTAGGTACTGAATTTAACTCTGAAGAGGCTGATCATGATTTCTGGGAGGAGCAGGAAGTTGGCTCCACTGGAGACTTTGAGCTTAACGGTGGAAATCATGAAATGCTTCAATCAGAAGATAAGCCACATTCAGATTCAGTGGGCTTTGACTTTGTACCCTCATCTCAAAGGCTGAGTGGTTCTAGCAGAACTGATAACAGAAACGATAGTTCCTCCTGTAAAGACAACAGAAGTGATGTTTACATGGATGACAGAATTACAAGTTCAAGGTTCTCATCCTCAGCCCACAGTAGTCCTCTTAGAACTAAATCATCTTCCGAGAGTTCATGGGAAGGATCATCAACAAATGTCTCAAAGTCAACAAGGGTAAAATGGGGGAAAAAAATATTCTCTCTTTCAGTTCCATCCACATTAGACGGGAAAGATAGAAACGCATCGGAACATGATCCTCAGCCTGAGGAAGATGAAAGGGACTTCTATCCACTGTTAACCATGGACAGCGACACGGCAGAAAGAAGCTCTCGTATAAATGGCCACAAACTAGCTCAGACAAGTGGATCAGACTCTATGATACCCATTGCTCCAATGTTTTTAGGTCATGGTTCGCGGCAGAGAGTGATGGATAATTCTGGGGCTGTTCCATTAGCATTTTATCCTATGGGGCCGCCCGTTCCATTCCTTACCATGGTTCCTATATATGATGCTCCACCTGAGACTGGAACTTCTAATGCATCGCCGACAAGCCATTTTAGTGGGAAAGATGACATGGATAGAAGTATTTCTGGTCAAAATTTTGATACATCTGAGGAGCTGAATACTACCAATTCTTTGAGGGGGGTCGCTTCTGTTGAGACTCTCAATAAGCAGAAGTCAGACATTCTTAATAGTGATTTGGACAGCCATTGGCAAAATTTGCAATATGGCCGGTTTTGTCAAGACCCACGGCACAATGGGGGTCCTTTGGTATATCCTTCACCAGTTGCTGTGCCACCAGTGTACGTGCAAGGCCACTACCCTTGGAATGGTCCCGGAAGACCTCTTTCAGCCAACATGACCCTCTTGTCTCAGCTTATGAGTTATGGCCCGCAGCTTGTTCCTGTGATGCAATCACCATCATTGGTGTCTAATAGACCTCCCAATGTCTATCAGCACTATGTTGATGAGGTGCCAAGACATCGGAGTGGGACTGGAACCTATCTGCCTAATCCTGTAAGATGGATCTTTAAGTTATCCAATTTCTGTCATTTTTTAGTCTTGCTTATTTTTCTGATGTACAAGTATTGTGACGTTTTTCTTCTCACCAACAAAGAGGCCATTTTTTCTATTCTCATGGAGTAGAAAGATGTTACGTGTTTGATGATTGTAGATCTTACATGTTATTCAACCACCATTATTGGCCTGTGTGCTTATTGTAGCCCACTTAATGGACTAGGTTTCCAGTTAATACACTGCAATTTGAGCCAGGTGTATTCCATTGTAGCATCTTACCGATTGCTTGAAATGATTGAGCACTTGTAGACGGACATCCATTTAGTGGATTTATTGTCATACGTGCAATGCTGAACAATGCTGCAGGGAGGGTGTTTCTTGTGTGATATAACTTGTTTAACCCTGGTCAATGGAGAGGTGATTAGATTTGTATTTTTCAGTTCTTACTCCTATGCGATGATGAGGCTGTGGTAGGGATAGGCTGTCCATTTCTCTGGTCCGTTGCCATGGATGACTATTGAAGCAATCTAAGAAGAGAGGCAAATATTGTTGTATTGCAACAAGTAAATATCACAAGATTCAAGATTGGGTTATATAGGCATATCCTAATATGAGCAATAGATTATATTACCCTTAACAAAACAATGTCAAAAATAAACTTCATAGCCATAATTATTGACAGCTTGCCAGCATCATGTTAAGAGCCACACTTGTGGTTTGGGAAACTGAGAAGTTATGAAGCAAATGAATGTTCAGCAAACTTTGGTATCTTAAATAAACGACTAATGTTCCTGTCTTTTTGCTGCTTTTGCATTTTAGTTATTATCTACGAGAATTTGCCTGTAGGAGTGATTCTATGGTTGGTGAGCATAATTGTTTGTCATGAAATACTGAAATTGCTATTGCTATCTTTTGAAGATTTGCACTCGGTCATGTAGATTCTTTATCTCCTATTGGAGGCGACTCTATGAGGGTGATATGATTTTTATTGAAGCGCGTTTATCTTGTCTTTGCGCTTTACATCAAGTTGTCTCCCAATCTATTATGCATATCAAACAGATGGCAACACAAGAAAACGAATAGTAAGAACAAAAACGTAGGTACATTGTATGAGTGAATTAAAAAACGAGGTTTGCCCATCTACTTGTATTCAGAAGTCGATTGGGCACTGGGTTTTGGAGACTAGCAAAGTCTCTGCTCTCTGCTTGGAGTCTCTTGCTTGAACCTCATTCTCCTATCTTAAATAAATAAGGCCTGAACAGTGGCATAAAAGCCTTGGAACGGCTGCCGCGCCTGATTCGACTCACCATTATTAGGCCTTCTTTGTCTTAGCATTACCTTAGTTCCTTAATCCAAATAGCCATAGGAGAAGCTGAGCTAGCTTGGCTAAAGGTCATTTTTTGGTTGTCTTTATTCAAATTTGTTAGTTTTTCGTCATAGTTTTGTTTTTGGTTTTTTTTTTTTTGATAAGGAATAAAATTTATTACGAAACTTGACGGGGGTACATAAAGTTGGGGGGAGAGGGGAGGGGACTCCAACCGAGGTTGAAGGAATTAAAACACCCAATGGGACATCCCAAAAAACACCTGAAAGACAGAGCCCGTAAACACATCACGGCCTAGTCAAAAGATATAACGATGAAGCCCAGAAACAAAGGCATACCAGATCCAAACATCGAAGCCCAAAAAACCTAGAGGGCATGAGCCCAAAAAAGGCCCGGTCCAAAACCAAAACCCTAAACACCCACCTTCCAAACACAGCTGCACCCACCAGCAACCAAATGCCCCATCGCCACCATCCGAAACCCAACACCGCTACAATCATCTAGAGGGACAAACTCGCACTATGGCATCATAGAAGAAGCTGCCATGAGAAGAACAAGCCACCAGAACCGTTACGAGGCTCCATTCCCCTTCTTAGGGATAATAACCAAACCCAGCAGAGAGGTGGCGCCGGAAAAGGAGGGAGACGGGAACGGAAGGTAGAGAAGAGAAAACGGTTGGGAAGATGGAGAGGTCGGCTAGAGAGAGCAAAAGTGTATTGAATACCTTGACCCCCTAGTTTTTGACCTAGAGAGAGCAAAAGTGTATTGAATACCTTGACCCCCTAGTTTTTTGTCAAAGTTTTGGCATTATTGGTTCGTCTCGACAAGAGGAATCGGAAAAGTAAAAAATTATGACCGAAACCCAAGTACATTTGGAAATGTCCAATTTTTAGCACTTTTAGTTATTTCCAAACTTTTAGCACTTTTAGCCGGGCTAAAAAGCTAAAAATGCTAAAAGTTGGACATTTCCAAATCTACATAATTTTTTACTTTTCCGATTCCTCTCGTCGAGACTAACTAATAATCTCCAAAATTTTGAAGCAAAATTAACCAACCACGATTTTTTTATGAATAAAGACAACCAAAATGACTTTTAGCCAAGTGACTTATTTTGGGAAACTCTAGTTAAGCGGTTTAGTGGCAGTGTCTAAGATGCAGACAAGGTCTTCTGAAGTTGCGCTTACCCCATTTCTGGACATTATCTATCACAAATTCACCAACCACGATTTTTTTATGAATAAAGACAACCAAAATGACTTTTAGCCAAGTGACTTATTTTGGGAAACTCTAGTTAAGCTGTTTAGTGGCAGTGTCTAAGATGCAGACAAGGTCTTCTGAAGTTGCGCTTACCACATTTCTGGACATTATCTATCACAAATTCAGGTGAAGCGTAACATCTACTTTCAAATAACTGGCTTGTCATTGAGAAATGCTATTTCCCTTTCCATGCATGCTTTTGGCCACTTTCCTCCCACTGCATACTTTTGGCTGACGTTGTAGGTCAAGAAGCTTATCTTCTTACATTTAGTACTTTCCCATTGTTTTACCAATGAGGTTGTATGAAAAGTCTAAACAAAAAATAGAAGTAAAGGAGAGAAAATGCCTACTTCGAGGGTGGGCCTCCAACAGAGTTTTCAAAACAGTCAGCCGCTTTTTCATTCCTTAAGCTCAGTATTCACTATTCTGTAACTATATTTCCCACTACTCCTATAACTACCAACTTTAACGTATGATTAACAAAATTGATAATACGTTGTTAATCTTTATTGGTATATAACAGAGGTGAACCTGATTAATTTCTTTGATTGTGTAAGATTTGAACTGTTACCTCCATTCTGACCTTCTATTCTGACTTTTTCCTCAGAAAGTTCCAGTTAGGGACCGGCATCCATCAGGTACTAGAAAGGGAAACTACAACTCGGATAGAAGTGACAACCGTAGCGATAGGGAGGGGAACTGGAACGTCAATTCAAAATCACGAGCTTCTGGGCGCAGCCACAGTCGCAGCCAAACAGAGAAGTCGAACTTGAGGATAGATCGGTTGACTGCCAGCTCATACAGAGATGACTCTGTTCCTTCCTACCAGTCCCAAAACAGCCCATTGCACTCTAATTGCGACCAGAGTGATCCTCCCACTGCGGCATATGGCACGTATCCTTTACAAGCCATGAACACCAGTGGAATGTCATCAAATGGACCAAATGTTTCATCTATGGTTATGCTATATCCATTTGAACATAATGTGAGTTACGGTTCCCATGTTGAACAGCTTGAGTTTGGATCTCTTGGGCCAGTGGGTTTATCGAGAATGAATGAAAAATCACAACTGAGTGAGGGAAGTCAATTCAGGGGACCGTTTGAGAAACAAAGGTTTCCTGGAGGCTCCACTCAATGGTCTTCACCAGATCAGCCATCTTCTCCCCGCTTTCAACGGTAATTTATTTTCCTTTGAAAGGTAGTGGCAATTTATGTGACTATTACAAGTAGTGGGCCTTCATTTTTTGACTTCCTTTGTAACATACCTTGTAACCTCAGCAATATGTCAAAATTGGTAATATGGTGCGAGCTGAACTCTCAAGTAATTTGGAAGTTTTGAACCTACGGCATTAATCGTGGCTAGTTTCTACGAAGGTTGGATACTACAGAAAAGTCGCCCTTGGTTGGTAGGCCAAGGATTTTTTTACCAGGAGTATCATCATAGGGCTACGCTGTGTTGCTATCTGAAAGAATGATAAAACTATTATACCTACCAAGCCCTTACCTGGGCTTTCATTCACTAGGTGCCATTTTGAGACGACCTGGATTTGGTTTATTGGTGGAACTAAGACTTTGCGGAGTCCAAATGGTGATGTCCTCTGATGCTCTTTTGTATCTACCAGTTTAAAGAATCAAGTAATAGGCTAAACCACGGTAGCTTGACTGAAGAGTACACATGGATGGAAATGACCTTGATAGAGAGCTGAGCTTGTTTAAATGAGCTATGAAGTGCATGTTTAATGTCCTGGCTATATTTAATGTAGTTAACTACCTTGTTCTTTCCATTTATCTATAGTTTGTGCCCTCAAGTTTGTTAGGCAAAGTCCTCAAAACTTCTTGCCCATCATTTTGCTGGAATGATGCCGTCAATGTATTATGTTAACAGGAGGGTTTTATTATTTTGCCAGATCGGTGGCCCAAAGGAATTATCAGTTGAAAGACGAAGATTTTCCACCTCTTGCATTTCCGAACCAGGGAGAACATGATATTTGGGAGAGATTATAAAATGGGAAAACCTCTCGTTACCCGCTCTTTTGTTCTCCCTTCACTCATAAAAGCAAATACTCCAGAATTCTGGTTTGTTGATTAGATTCTCGATAATGAGATGTTAACCTTCATGCTGTATTAGTGCTTGTATGTATACTATACCTCATCAACTACTCCACAGCCCTTTCCAAGGATACGGAAGCGTGGCAGGAAAGGGAAGCAGGACCTGTGGACTTGATAGTGAAATTCTCTTTGGGGAGTTGGAATTTAGCTAGGGTTTTACCACATTATAAAGCTGTAACCGTCGGGACTTCCCTTCATACATTTTTCATAGGGTTCAGTGGATAAACTTAAAGTGTATGCTTAGCTCTTATATTTGGGATGCTAACAATGTAGCAATATCCTTGGCAAAGATGAAATATTGATGCTTCTCTATTGGTATTTCCTGGGATTAATGCGAATTTATCTCGAAAATTTTGGCTTGTATTGATGTTGGATGTTCTGATCTGAGATCCCATGGGTACCTTATCTGATAATTAAATGTGTTGACATGGCAATTTGACTCCGCTGAGTTGTGTGGAAGTTGTTTGCGTGCAATTAAAGTGGTCACTTTCTGCGTGTCTTCGTTTGTTTTTTGTCTTATTAACTCTGGGTGAGATTTAAGCAGGGTGTGAAAGATCCAGTGGAATGACTTTTATCGTGATGGTGAGTGCCTTGTAGCAATTTTCTTGCATGACACTAGGTTGTGAATCTGCAGAATAAGAGCAGAAATTCATAGATGTTGTCATAATTTGCTCAAAAGTTGGATCGATGGTTAAAGATGAATAATAGAGATTTTAAAAATGTGTTACAACTAATGGAAATTTTGGTGAAATTGCTGTAGTAATTCTAGAGAAGAAAAGTAGTGTAATGAGAAGAAGAATTTGGGGATTTTTTTTTTTATGAATGTGAATACAAGAATGGGAGCTCTCAGATGTCTTTTCATATTTTTCTTGGGTAAAAGTCATAATTTTCTCTAATTTTCGTTAAGATGAACCTATAATCACTAAAAGTTTGACGCAAGACTAACAAATCCCTCAAAAAATTATAAATAAAGACCAAAACCAAAAAATCCTTAAGCCAATAGCACTGGAACAACCTACTTTGATTTGGTTAACCACAATGATTGAAAGCAAACTATTACTACAAAATGCTGGACGGCCTTTCAGCTGCTTGTTTATAACTCAGTGGGGATCTTTGTATACAAAAAACAAACGAAGTGGGGATCTTTGTATACAAAAAACAAACGAAGACACGCAGAAAGTGACCACTTTAATTGGAGGAACTTATACAAAGATCCCCACTTAGATGCTGGACGGCCTCTCTTTAAGTTCAATTTTCGGTACATTGACTATTGTGTTACGTTCATTCTACCCTTTTTTTGAATACGAGGGTGGCTAAACAATAAATGCACAGTGCCAGCTCTTTGTCCTGATATATAGATGGTCGAGTGTTGAGGTTGAATTTTCACCTTCAGTTTTAAGGAGGGGATGCTGCTGTGCATTTACCGCACAGCAGCTGCTATGCATGTTGAAACTAGGTAGTTTGTGGCCAACCAAAGTGGTTTGCCAAATGGGATCTTGTGGGACCCACTTTTGGGTCCCACACAAACGATTCGAACCGTTAAATACGTAGTTTCAACATGCACAGCAGCAGCTGTGCGGTAAATGCACAACATCATCCCCTCCTCCCAGTTTAAATATTATTTGCAAATAAATATTCTGACCTATCTGTATTCGATTCATACTCAGGATCATCAGGATGTCTAGGGACTAGGGGTTATCCTATCAAGGTTTTGGTCTTCCGCCTTTTTTTTCCCCTAAAAATGAAGTTTCACCTGCTAGGTTTTCCTCTATGGAAATTTTTCTAAAAGAGTCAACCAGGTTGTCATCTTCATTTGAGGTGTCTTCATCATTGTTAAAAGAAGTTGTTTCTTCATTTTCCAACAAATCAATTTCATAGAGAAAATGATTTAATAAATCTTCATGAAGATAGGTTTCCTAAATTTGTTTGAGAATTTGGTTTCTCTTCAACATCTAAGTGGGGATCTTTGTATAAGTTCCTCCAATAGTCTAGTATTTTAACTATGTTAGGCTTATTTACTTATTTGGTCCCTATAAAATAGTCCCCGTTTCATTTTTGTCCTTGTAAAATATTTTGTTTCAATTTTACCCTTACAGTTTGTGACGCATTTCAATGTTACTCTTTCCGTCAACAATTGGATGGAAAATGCTTAGGTGGCTAACGGAGGCTGATGTGGATAGTAGATCATCTCCATGAAAAATGTTATGTCATCACAGACCTCCCCTTAGGTATTGAACTATCCGACGAAGCCTCCGTTCATCAAAATAACTGGTACAAAATGGAATTCATAAAACAAAAAATGGGTTTACAACAATTGATTTTCGAATCCACCATTGAAGGTTGGGGCAATGGCCAGTATCATCTTATACTTGAGTAACGTAATTTGCAATCTGATTTGACCATTCACATTTAAGTAGGTTATATAAATTTGGTCTTCTTCGGAAAGAGAGTTCTCAGCAGAAGATGGGATGCATTGGAATTGGATAATTGGGTAGGTTATTTGGAGTGTATTTGGTGTGGGTCTTTATAAATAAAGAGATAAGATGTTAATTTTTTTTTTGGAAGTGCTATTGACACTCTTTTTTTCTTTGTTGGCACTTTTTTTTTTCCCCTCGTCTTTATTAGGTAAACTTACCCGTACAATTTATATGTTGAGACAAAAAAAAGGAATGCCAATAGAGAAAAGGAGAGTGTCGATACCAATTCCTAAATTTTGGTATGAGTACCGGTAATTTACTAGAGTGTCAAAATTTCCTTCTATATTTTGTCTTCATCTCTATGAAAAAAGTACTCCAGAAAAAAAAAATAGAAGTTAATACTCCTGAATTACAACGTCAACATTTAAATGGATAAAAGAGAGTGCATTTCGTTATTAAGGAGTGAGAATTTATTTTTCTTGATATCATCGTAGAGAACATTGCAAACAAGTTTTTTTTTTTTTTTTTTGTTAAAAGTATGAAATAGGAAAAAAAAAAAGTTTCAAAGGTTTTAATAAGAAGGGCTAGAAAAACTATTCATTTTCCTTGTATTAATTGAAAAATAGTAGTGCATTTTTTCGCGCTTCCAATATTTTAATAATTTTGCAGTTCTATTATTTACTAACCTCATTAGTTTCTTCACAATTATAAATGTGTGACAAAGCAATCTTGAAAACTTGTTATCGAAAATTGAACTTAAAGAGAGGTTACTGACATTTTTAATACTTAGCTAGGGGAGGTTAACGTTATTTTTAATACCTTTAGAGGAGAGATCTGTGATGACATAGCTTTTTTCAAGGAGATGATTTACTGTAGTGTCCACATCAGCCTTCGTTAGCCATCTAGGCATTTTCCATCCAATTATTGACGGTAAGGGTAACATTGAAATGCGTCACAAACTGTAAGGGTAAAATTGAAACAAAATATTTTACGATGACAAAAATAAAACAAAAACTATTTTATAAGGACTAAATAATTAGATAAGCCACTATGTTATTATACTCAATTCTATTATAGGTTTGAGTATGAAGGACCATATCATCCTCTGTTCAATAAAATAACCTAGGAGTTTAGTGGTCTCCTGGACTATGCATCCCATTAGTCTCGCTAATGTCAAAATAGTCTAACTTGTTTAGTAAACTTTTCATAGTACATTTCACACATTTATAATTAAGTGTGATAACACAGATTCAGCACTTAAAACTGAATGAATTAAGTAATAAGTGATTAAGTAGGTTTGATAACTACATTTCACATTACTTAAAGATTAAGTGCCTCTTAAAATGTAAGCTTAAAAGTTAATAAAAATTAAGATTGAGTTACTTAATTTTGGCTGAATTTGTGTGTATTTTCATTACCATCACTCTGCCACTCTACCACCATTACCACCACCACTCCGCCACTCCCACCACAACTACCACCACTACACCACCATTACCACCACTCACGCCACCACCACCATTGTCGCCACAACACCACCACCACTACTCCCACCATCACTCCACCACCGCTGCCCCGATACCACCACCACCACCACCACCACCTCTACTACCACCAATATTATAGATACCACCACTACTCTGCCACTTCCATCACCACTCCACCACAAACACTTTTTTGCTGCCTACATTACCACCACTCCCGCCACCACGACCACCATTACCACCACCACCACCATTCACCACCACCACCACCACCACACAACCACTTACAACACTCCCGCCATGGGTACCACCACCACCACCCACCACCACAACACTCCCACCATAACTACCACCACCACTACACCACCATCACCATCACTTCTCCACCTTAACTATTCCCACCATCACCTGCCTCATCCACCGCCACCACCACTCCAACCCATCCACCGCCACCACCACTCCAACCCACTACGGATGCCACCACTCCACAACCACTACCACCCACACCATTACTCCACCAAAGACCGCCACTATCAATCTACCGCCACCGCAATGCCACAACTCCCATCGCAGTCACCACCACCCACCAACACCACCCCCACCATCCGAATCATCTTGTCAAACTATTTTTTTTTTAATTGGATAACTATATGTTTTTTTCATTTATTGAATCATCTTGTCAATTATAAAAGGCAAAGTGAAAATTATAAATTTTTTAGTTGGATAATTATATGGTTTTTTCATTTAATTGATTTGAGTTCATTTTTTTTGGAATTATCAAATAGTCCCTTTGTCTCAGAATTCAAGTCTACATTAAGAACACTCCCAAAATTGTCTATTTTGGATTTTATAGAAACTAGTTTATCTTCAAAGTAATTTTCATTTGTTTATATTATTATTATTATGTATTTTAGAAAACCACAAACACATAAAATCAGTAATATTTTTAGGACTAGCACCAATATAATTAATATTAATTCCTTGTTTTGTTTAGGAATATGAACAAGATGCTCATAATTATATCTAATATTATTTTCTACAGAACCTAGACATGTGGTGTCTTCTTTATTTAGTGCCATAATACACTGATGCGGGTGCCTAAAACCTCTTAGAGTGGTGTGTTTGGTGCCTAAAACCTCCCTAAAGTTCAAATGAACATAAACATTTTTATGATAAATGGTCTGAACGAACGGGTAATATGGGCTTTAACACGCTCTAAGCATATGAGTTTTGCAACAACTAGTACTGTAACATAAAACAAAGAACACAAAACAAGTAAGGATTATACTAGAGAAATGCTTACAAGAATTTACAATCTTGATCTTGCTCTTATACCAGTAACAAAAAAAAAGAAAGTAAGAAAAGAAGAAGGGTGGAAAGTTGGCAAAGAGATAATATTATTACGTAGAAAAGAGGAAGGCTTTGTACATGCTTTGTGAATATACTAGAGTAACTAGACATGTCTTTAAATAGACAAACAAAAGCATAAAATTCCTAATCCTATTTTGGAGCTGTACTTTGTTGATACTTGGAGGACTTTTTTTAATGTTAAAACATCTATGTTCGAGGACTTGCGATTTCATGATTACCAACAAATGTGAAGATGGGAGAATAGTATACTAACCCAGCTAATCATTGAAACATAATCACGAAAGTCTCAGCAGAACAGCTGATTGTGAAGAAGTATAACTTACCTATTCAAATTTGGTTCTGGAAGATATAGCCAATCTTATTTGAGGATTGAGATAAGATGATTTCTAATTATTCTCATCTTACGCGGATTCCCTGGAATACTCTTGCTTATTTTTTCTCACAAAAATAGACATATACCAGCCTATAAATTCTCTATAAGATATCGGCCCATATTGTTTGCTCATACCTTTTTGACATAACATGCAGGACTCTTAAAAATGTTTTGATGAGATTTCTAGCATTGCTCCTTATTCTCCACCTTTATAGTTTTAAACATTTGTAAATTTTTGAAAATTTAAACACTTTGTTCTTTGATTTCTCAAAAGAGCACAAATAATTTGAAACATTTGAGAATAGAATATTGAGCAAACCAATGGGACAGAGAGAATAGATCATACTCCCTCCGTCCCTTTTTAAATGTGTTACTTCGTAAATCTAACTTATTAAAAAAACATCATCATTACACCTTTCACATCAACTTTTTCCTCCACTTTACACTATTCACATCAACTTTTACCCCTACTTTCCAAAATTATCCTCCACTTTTACCCATTTACTTTTTACCCAATAACTTTTCAAAGCGCAAAATGATAATTGTACAAACTTTTATCCATTAACTTTTCAAACCACACACTTATTTAGGGACAGCCCAAAATGGAAATGTCTACATTTAAAAAGGGACGGAGGGAGTAACATTTTTCCCACAAAAAAAAAAAAATACAACCAAAAAAAAATATATATATATATATATATTTGATGACAAGATTTTAATGCCATCCTTACTCCAAGAAACTGTGTTTCCAAGAGGCAAAATTTCAAGCAACTTTCATTTCTTGGGTCGAATTAAGATCATGGACAATGAAAATCAACATAGATGAGAAAACCCATATATATTGCCCAGGAAAAGCGGCAAATCTATTTAGAACGCAAACCGGGAACGTTTCTGAGGCCCATTTTGCCAAGAACATTCTTAGAAATTGCCGGTGGGTTGCTGAGTCCCATGCTTCGGCTGAACTCATTTGCAAGCTCCACAAGTCTGCGCTTGTCCCGCCCTACTTCCTTGTTGGAGTTGTAATAACCGAGCCATGCCTGGTATGCCGCTTCTTTATTTTTCATCTCAACATGCGACAATTCTTGTTCAACCTGTTTTATATTTAAGTAATTGTAATTCACAAATTCCACTCAGGAACTTGTATAAAATAAAAGGCAAAGTTGCAAAAAGAAACAATATGGCTTCTTCAATCTTCATCGAAAGAATAAACGATAAATGAATGCATGCTTGCATGTGTTGGATGCTTTGATACAACTAGATGAATGTATGCTTACTTTTCCATGTCCTACTTTTTAGGTTCTTGTTGCATCAGTCTCTTATCGTACTGCATTCATATCCCTATCAATACCCCTTAGTTATGAATACAGTTTTGCTTGACATACTTGGAAGAAGAATGCCCAACACTATATTTCAATGAAGGATTTTGGGAAAGAAAAAGGAAATGGAAAAGTAGAAGGATTGTGAGCTGTTGGATCCTTTCAGGTTGTGTTTGGTTTGGATTTTTGGTTTTGGTTTTGGTAATAATTGGAGGGAGAAATAGGGATAATAATTAAAAATAAAGGTTAATGATTAGAGAGAGAGAGAAAAAAATGAGAATAATATTTGAAAATAGGGGTAATGATTGCATAATAATAGAGAAAACCGGGTCTTGAAACCCAAAATGGGCCTTGATGCAAACGTTTCTGAGGCCCATTTTGTCTTCCCTTTTCTAACCCAAATCCTTGATGCAAAATACAGGCTAAATCAAACAAGGATATGAAAGATGAAAAAGAACAGCAAGTACAAATTGTACCGACCTTTTTCCTTGTCTTTAGATCCACCAAAGGCTCTGAGGCTTTAGTTATTGGCAAATCCTTGTTAGTAGACAAAAAGAATTCCTCCCAAGGTGATAATAACAATATGCCTTGGCCTTGTTTGCCTTTCCGACCAGTTCTACCAAGTCGATGTATGTACTGCTCTTTATCAGATGGCAAACCCACCTACAAATTGCAGATATGGTTTCTTCAAACAGTGGTAGTTGGAAAAGAGAAAAACATTTTCCGCATGTACAATTATGCAGACAAATTTCGAATGAAGAAATGCCCAACTAAATAAGTGGCCACCACAAGGAAGATGGAATTAAAGTTTGTTATTTATTCAGTTTTCTCACTCTTTTTCTTTTGGTGGAGGAACTAGAACTAGTGAAGGTATATTGAGACTTTGAGACTTACATCTAATACACGCAAAACATAACCTACAGACTCTACTAAGTAATCTAGTCAAACAGAAACCTCATTACTTAATTCAAATATGAATGATAATCAAATTTCATGGGAACAGAAAAATTAACACACATTAGCCATTTACCTGAATAACAAGGGTAACGTCAGGATAATCAACTCCACGAGCAGAAACATCAGAAGTTACAAGGATAATACCCTTTGAGTTGCGGAATTCATCAGAGACCTTGGTTCTATAACTCTGGGTCTTTCTAGAGTGGATCTCTCGAACGTTCAGATTGAACTTGCTGAGGAGGTCAGCAACAAGTCTTGTGACCATTGCAGTTGTACAAAATACAAGAACCTGCAAAACATTGGTTTAGGATTGGCATAAAAAAAAAATCATGAAGACCAGGACAACAAACAAGAATCATTAACTGCTAGATGGAAGCCTATTCTAAATATTCGACAAAAATGATATAAGGTCGCATAGGTTTTGAATGATGCTGTGGCAACCTAAAACAGTGTTCAACCTTGTGAACTAACAAAGAGATTTGCTATCCTTCTTCTGGTTCTGTTTTCCTTTTCAATACTTGTTTGGCAAACAGTCTCCGAAACAAGTTTTCAGATTTCCATTGTTTTCAGAAAAAACATTAAAAAGATGTTACCAATTCCGAAAAGTACTTCCACCCCAAAATAAATAAGAGATAAGCATGTTCTTATTCTCAGTTTCTTAACAAGTGTTCTGCCAACCTGTATTTTAAATGGCAACCAAAGAGGGCCAACGCATTTCCAAAATACTACACAAAAATCTGAAATTACTCCAATCCTCTAATGAAAACTTTGACCAAGATATTTGAGAGAGGGGCTTTCTGGGCTCTACACAGTACCTTGTAATCAACATCCTCTGTGATATGCTCTTTCAATAGAACGTATAGTAGCGAAAATTGCTTGTCCAAAGGAGCAACTAGATGAAACTGTCTGACCTGAAATTCTCCAATATCATTCAGATTTGAGATACCAGCAAAGAAAAATAAAACAAATAGAAAAATATGGATAAGGAAATGCAGATGGCCTTCAGCTAACCTGTGAGTGTGTCTCCTCACTACCTTCTTCAACTGTATTAATGAACTCGTGATCTCTTTTCAAAGCAATATGGCAGATTTGCCTGACCTACATACCATATAGCACCTACTTATTTATTTGTTCATTTTTTTTAACTACTTTCTTCAGAGAGAAAATGAAATGCTAAACAGAAAATAAAACCTCTTGTGGAACAGTAGCAGAAAATAGAAGCGTTTGTCGTTGTTTAGGTACAGCATCTATGATCTTTTCAATGTCTCTGCGGAATCCCATGTCTAACAAATGATCAGCTTCATCAAGGACAAGAACTTTCACACCCATGAGCCGAGTTGCAAATCCAGCAGTATTCTCTATATGATCTTTGAGTCTTCCAGGTGTAGCTACGAGAATCTTAGGGACAAGTGAAAATATACAAGGTGAAGTTAATCAACCAACAGGGTAACAAGTTGGCAAACATGCAGCCATATATGCAGTGATACAAACAGTCAAATGTTTTATACTCCCCCATCAATATAAGTCACTTGTGCATTTCCAACTTTTTTAAGGGGATATGCATTCAATGCACTCAAAATTAAATGAAAAGACTCAAACTTAGATGAAAAGGTACTCATTAACCATTTCTCCAAGTGTAAGGCATAAATCAGGAAACAGAAAGCTCTATGCCTCGATTTTTTTGGGTGGAAATGCATTTTGGGACATCCAAAAAAGAGAGTTGGGAAACAAAAATATGGCGAAGGGAGTAGGTTGAGTTGTACCAAGACTCCTTCAGTAGATGTGGCATTCGGAATGGCTAAAACGAGCCAGTTTTTTTTTTGAACTTTTTCCGGTACTTAGAACCTCATATGATAGCTTTCCCTATTTTAGCCAAAATTTTATTTTAAAAAGCCCAAAAAACTTTGCTAAAAGTGAGCTTTTGCAGTCCTATTTCTTCCTCAAAAAACCAAAAAGAAAAAGAGCTTGGCCAAAATAGCCAAACAAAAAAAAAAGTTTTAACTTGGCTTTTTTTTTAAGAAAGAAGTCAAAACCCAAAAACCCGATTTATAAAATATTGCAAAACACATTTTGCAATGGCAAGTCCAAAAAACCAGTCTTTTTGGCTTTTGCTAATCAAAGGCAAGCTCTATTTTGTTCGGCCTTAGAAAGAACTGGGGTTAAAAGAGCTTACTGTTACCTAAGCTACTTGGGCTATTCTAGGAGGTTTATTTGGGCTAAAAGAGACAAAACAAACAGGTAAGCTTTTAGTTCTTACTAAAAAAACTAGCTTTTTTACCTCAACACAATTACTATCTTCATTTTTAATCGTCTCTCTATTTTTGGTGCACAACATTCTTGAGATCACAAATTACTTTAGTGTATGCTCAGTGGATCTCCTCTTCGGGGTGCAACTAAAAATGGGCACATCAGTCTAATGCATGATGCATAGTCTCTTGTGTGACAGAAGCTCACCTGGCAAGGATTTGCTTGCATACGTTTCTGTTCCTGAGCAAGTCGTGTTCCTCCTATTACAACTTGGACGCCGAGAGAAGGATGGTACTTCAACAATTTCTTAGCCTCTGTAGCAGCTTGACTGGCAAGCTCTCGCGTTGGGCACATTACAAGTACAAGTATTGGGGGTAGCTTTTGATCACGACCAGTAGGGGGTGATTTAACAACCACTTCAATTGATGGAAGCTGAATAATGAAAAAATTAAAAGCAATTACATCGGGTCTGTCAACCTTTTTTGGCATAAATATATATGGGGTCCATCAAAATAAGAGATAGTCAACTCAGATACAGTTTTCTCCCTTTCCTCCCTACATATCCTCTAATTAGTCTTTAGAAAACATAAAGGAGGCATGAAATCCCCCAAATGTAGAACGGGCATCTGCAGACAATTGTATTCTAAAGTAGCGGAAATTTTCTTATCCACTCCTCCCGGATTTAAGAAAATTTGTGTTTTTTTGTGTTGCAAATTGTTTTGGAAAATCCGAACCGTCAATGTGTTGAAACAAATGAAATCTTCAAAAAAATACCGGGAAGGGCTTGATCCAAGCCCCAAAAATGTATAGACGGATTTTGCGAAATCTGCTTGGACAAAATATAACCTTGAAAACAACAAAAATGATAGAATGTTTTAGTTCAAAAATGCGGATCACAGTCCCGGATCCCGGCCAGTAGATAGTTTTGCCAAAATTGCTACAGTTTTGCCAGTGCCAGTTTTTGCCTTGGCCAGAACATCCTTACCTAGAAAAGAAAATTGATTATAACAGGCATAGAAAGAAGTTTTAAGAAAAACTTAGTTATCTGAAGCATAGACTCAGTTATGCAAATAGAAGCATGAATCCTGGATTAGAATATTACAAAGATGTGTAGGGTCTTGAATGAACTTGTGATTGGTACCAAATCACAATACAACATAGGAGTATTACTGAATCTATTTCTTCTCTGAAGTCTTTGTCAAATGAGTATGCAACGAGCCACATGCACAAGCTAGTGAAATCCCAATTAACATTACGGAGCATATGATTCTTGACAACCCTCTATGAGAGCACAATTATATGTAAAAATCTTTACAATCTTTGAACAACTAAAGGCGTTAGCTAAAACTTGAGACAGTCCGGATATGAATTCATGTCATATTTTGTGACATGAACTACGGAACTCCAAAATTTTTCAGTACTGCTGTAGGTAATTGCAATTGGCAATTGGCAAGAGTAACTGTGAACCATGTTAGTTACAAAATAATAAAACGGTAACGCAAAGTTGCTGCTTCCAGATTACAAAAACAAGAATAATTCAAAATTAAAGGGGAGGAAATGCTAGTTTCGAGTAGTGTTCTAAATGAATGTAGTTCCTAAGAGCGACAAACCTTCGAGAATAACAGGCAGTGTTGCCTCTTGCACCACAGTCATCCTCTCATAACCAGCATCCTTTATTCCCTTCAATGACAAGGGAGAAACTGAACATTGATCAAACCTGAGGACATGCACCAAAATCAACTCTTCACAACCCAAAAAAAATAAAGAGAGAGAGAAATTAAACTAAAATTTAATGAACCAAGCATCAACTCCAAACTACTCGTTTTGGTTCTGTTATATCCACAATAGTGGCTTTTTACGACAACAAATTCATTTTCTTGGATTAACACTATTATTCATCTTCGTTAGAGCTCGTCGCTCATTGCCAATTGATATTGAGTTGGATGCTTTAATATGGTATCAGAGCTACGCTTTTGGACAAGATTCTCTTGATTGATTGCCTCATTGTTTGTGCCTAAAGCATACCTTGTTTCACTGTGAACCCTATGTTATGAATCCCTTATTTACATTTCCACGTGCAGGGTCAAGGGTCGAAACGTGCAGGAGAGTGTTAAGAGTTTGTCACGCATTGATTAATTATAACCAAAACTAGTATATGAGCTTGCACGGCCTCTGCACTCATTGCCAATTGATTGAGTTGGATTGGATGTTTAACAATCTTCATCAGTCACATAGAGAAACATGCTTCTTGTCGCCTCACATAATCAACCAAACAACATACCTACGGCTCCATGTGTAACTGTCCGATGGTTCATCCAAATCCATTTACTTCAACTACGTTCTTACTGTTTGATCTCCATATCCAACAGTTCCTTTATATTTTCCTACCCGTTTGGAATGCAAAGATGCAAGGACCAAACAACACTCTTGCCAAAAAATAAAGAAGAAAAACAAAAACAAAAAAACAAAAATTTAGCATCCCATAGAATTGATCATAATTCCATTCTTACCACTAGTTTTATCAGCAACGCGTTTTCGAAATTCTTTTACTCAATTTTTCGATGCCAAATGTCACGGTTCTCTAATATTTTGTGCTCCAATCTTGAGATAAAAAAACTTTTGATTTACGCAAGCAAGGTTTAACAAAGAGAGAAATTCCATGATTAGAATGTTCTGAACAAAACCTTGTCTCACTCAGGTATGAGTCACTTGTCTCAGGTGAACTAGGCAGAGTCCGCAGCCTAGATTCCTTGACCGAAGCAACCAAATCCCCATCATCATCAATATCTTCTTCTCCTTCTTCTTCACTATCCGGCTCAATGATCAAATCAGCGAAGCTCTTCCTAAAATTCCCTTCCCTTTCCTCATCACCTCTTCCCTCCTTTGCGATCAAAGCACCGCCTTTTCTCGAAATTTGCCCACCTTCGCTGAATTCTCCAGTGCCACCCCCTCCGTATTGCCCATACCCCATTTCTAAACCTCTCACAGCAGTCTTAGACATTCTCCTATCCCCCCCTGATCCATAACCAGACCGTGAATTTCTCGAATTCCTCACAGATGACCCGAACGCATCCCTACCCATTTGCCTATTCAAATTTCCAGAATCATCCAAATTGCTCCCTCTTCGCCAATCATTCTCCCTCCTCGGTGAAACAAACCCCTCATTTCGTGCTGAGCCCCTTGAATTCGACCCGAACGACCCCCTACCCATTCCCCTGCTCGGCCTTTCATTACCACCCGAAGCACCAACTCTTCTTCCTCTACTCTCCTCTCTCTTAGGCAAAACAAACCCCTCATTTCTCCCCTTCAACTCATCACCAACCCGTGCTTTACCTCTAGATAATGACCCAAACGAATCCCTACCCGTTTCCCCATTCAACTTCTCATAACGACCCGAATCATTCTCTCTCAGCCTTTTCCCCGAAGAAACCCTATTTCTCCCACCTCCTCTCTCATCCCTACCCCTTCCTCCACTCGAGCCACTGCCGGTATCATTGTCGCGAGTGAGAACCGAGTCTGAACTCAACCCACTCACCCAATCACCGAGTTCGGCTTCGTCGTCAATAAGGCCCTTGGAAGCCCTAACCAGACCGGGTTTGGGCCGGTCCACGCGGGTGGATAATGGACGGGCACCGAGGTGGTGGTGTTGTAGTGTTTGTTGGTGGTGGTGGGTGAGTAAAACTGGAGACCCTAGTTTACTGGAGAGACACTGGTACTTGAGCTTGTGAAGGAAGGTCCGAGCGGAAATGGGGATGGCCCGAGTCGACGGTTGGATGGGTCGGATAGGGTTTATGGTGGGAAAATGGGTACCGGGAAGAGAAGGCGTGAGGAGCTTGACAGGCATTATTAATGTCTCTCACTCTATATATATATAGAGAGAGAGAGAGAGCGAATTTCAGGGAAAAACTCGATTTCTGGGTGAGAGGTGGTTGGGTGGGGAGGGAGGATATCGCGGGGAATTTAGAGAGGGGGTTCCGCCGGAGTGGATTTTTGCTGTGGCGGAGAGAGAGAGTGGATAGGGTTTAAGCCAAACCTTGTGCTTCCAAGAATGGGTTTAAGGAGAGGGTGAAGCTTGGCTCAAGTCAAGACCAGTGGATCGGAGCTGATACCACCTCCCAGGCATTGGTTAATCCACACGTGATGGGATATATTAAACAAACAAATAGTCTGTTACTCAATCCGTCCTAATTTATTGGTTTTTTTAAAGATTCTAAGTAATTATTGAGATAATATAATCATTACACTTGTTATATTTTTTCCTTCATTCTTTTACCCTTCAAAAATCATCATTACATGTGCTTACTCTAAAAAAGTGAGGATAAAAGTGAAATTTTATTAGCTAATGCCTCCTTTAGTTTTTGAATTGGCACAATAAATTTAGGACAACAAAAAGTGGTGTTTGGGGCCAAAGATTGGGGACGAAGGGAGTATTATCAAGTCCTTCACCAAACACGGACTAATGAGAAACATATGGGCTCTCGTGTTCCCTAAATCCTTATTCCTCATTTCTAATCCTACATTCAAACAAGCCCTTGGGCCGTAAGGGTGTATAAAATATCCACCAACGACCAACCAAACCACCCAATCCGAATGACCCGCGCCCAAAAACGCAGATTAAAATCGTGAATGGGTTGAGTTGGAAGAATAAAATACAAATTTTAAGCGGGTCGACATGAGTACATATGTAAAATAATAGTCAACATGATCCGACGATATCAATGTTTAAGGTGCATTTTACCAGGGTTTCAAAAAAGGCTCAAACAATGAAGTTTTTATTTTAACCCGCTCAACCAGCTAAGTTGCAACCGTCAAAACAATCAACCAACCAGCTTTGTTTTAAAGGCTAGTGGGTGGGCGGAGGGATAAAAAATGTCAACCCGCCAATTACGGGTTGGTTGAAAAATAGACCCTTAACTCGCCCGATTCCACCCATGCACAATCCGGAGGTCCTATCTTGAAGCACCGTCAAGTGTTGCTCTAAGGACATTTATCTAACATACATTGGAGTGCGGGTGCATTGGTGGAGCTTACACCAATTTGCGGTAGAAAAAGACCTCGAGCATCACTAAAGCAGCTGTTGTCACACCAAAAAAGACCCTAAAACATCACCTGTATTCTCCAGAAGCAATTAATAAGTTTTCCATCCAAACACAAATGTATTTGTAGTAGTATTATAACACCCCAGATTTTGGAAATGTTAATATTATTACAAATAATAGAAATAAGTCTGAATACAAATATCCTTCAAATACAATTAGTCTAAAGGGGTGGGATCTACAGCTTCTCTTAGTCCTTGGTCTGGTAATTTCCCATTTCAGTAGCTCCTCTGGCTCCAAATTGCTCCTAGACATAATACTCCTCATGTTCATCTTGATAGTCGCACATAATACCTTAGAGTTGCAGAGCAACATTGTGGTATTATGTCAGGGTTACACAAGTGCAACACTGTGAGCGATAACGCCCAACAAACTCTATCCTAAACCAACTAGCAATTCTAGAATAATATTTAATGCAGGAAAATCATGACGAAAACTTTTACTCCAATAACAGCATCTGTATGGTGATGCAGGTGTCAGTGTCAATGCAAGTCAAAGTGTAGCGCATTAAAAAGTGTCTCGTATTATCTTTCAGTGTTGACATTCTTCTTCAAATTTATTTAAGTTTGGGCGCTATTTCCGTCCTCCGGGCCACAATCCAGTTCACTCAAAAGTTATTGGCCTATTCTACTTCCCCTTCCTAATGGTCACCAACCTTTCTGCTCGAGGTCCCAGCCGCCTTGTATCACGGACCACAACAGCATGATACAAAGTCTATTCACCCCGCGACACAAAGTCTGGCCACCTTGTATCACAGATTGCATCAGCATGATACAAAACTTTAGCCACTATGCTGTTGTACACGCTTAGCCTTAACTACATCAGGGACTGCATCTGCATGAAGGGCGACGCTGAAGCGACAGTACCTATTCATTTCTATCAATCCATTTTCATTCTCATCTCTTTCTCATCAACAACTATTCCATTCTCAAACCGTGTCGTGTCATTTCTCGTATCGTGTCTCGTGAGTATGCAACTGGAGAGGGTAGAATCCAATTACATAGAAAAATACCCAAGCACGTACGAACCACGTGTTTAGCCTGGACACCACGTGAGGGTGGCTCAATTCGGGGGAACCACATGAAGGTGCCCCAGGTTATGGCCGAGCAGGCCAAGTGTGTAGCCAGGATAGCACAACGAGATGGTGGCAGCACCATGAGAAGGTGCACAAGACCAGTGCCGAGCAAAGTATCTGGTCGGCAACATCATATATGGATAGGCAAGTATATTGCCGAGCTAACCGCCTACGTGATAATGTGGCAGGTCATTCTAGAAGGATCTAGAATAGCCTCTTACGTGATAAGGGGTAAATCCTGAGAATTAAGGGATTATCATTAAGCTTCCATATTGGGCAAGAAGTTCAATATAGATATAGAATCCTTACAAGAAGGGAATTCTGATTGTATTGCCATATGGGACGAATCCCATTAAGAGAAAGGATTCCCATCGTAAAGCGGATTCTGATAATGGCAAGGATTCCTAACGTGGAAAGAATCTTTGTAGAATAAAGATTGTGTTTCTATATGGAACGAGTCCCGTATAGGAAAGGACCCCTAATGAGAATAGGATCTTTGGACAACAAGCACCCCGCATCTACAAATAAGGTGCAATACCCATGAAGAAAGGTACGTGGTAATTCGTGTTTACATGTTTTACGTGTTTTATGGTTTCCTCCTAGTACGTAATACTGACTTAAGCATCGGAGGGCCTTTGTCTTTCGTCGGCAAAGGTGCTCTAACCTTTTATCTGTTTTGCAGTGCTAGGGTTCCGACATGGTAACATGTGTTCAATCTCCTAGAGGCGTGGAAATAGCATACTCAGATTTTGCCCCTCCACAGCTACATGTCTCATAAACTCTTTTCGTGAAATTTTTCTCGTAAAACATGTCACACGAAATGATAACTTCTACTATAAGATATTTCAAAAATCAGTCTAGGGTTTATAAGAAAACGGTACTTTCACCACTACGTAGTCATATCTCTGCATGCAAGTTCAAAATCTCTTTTTCTCTAATTTTCCATAACAATGGGCTTATAGAAAAGATTAGTCAACTTTTTTTTCTTTCAAAAGTCAATCGTGCATTATGTCTATGTAAAATTTATAAGCTGAATTCCAAATAATCATTGTAACGACTATGTATATTCGAAAAAGTAGTTTTAAGAACATTTGACTAATTTTCCCGAAACCAACTTAGTAATTTTTTAATCCAAACTTGAGCATTATAACAACTATGTTAAAACTAAACTAGAAAGTAAGATCTAAAATGACTAGTAAGAAATTAGGTTAGAAGTTTACTAACTAGTAAGTAATTAGGATAGAATTTACTAGTAAGTGTTTAGAATAGAATTTACCATAGTTTCGAGTGTTAGTCGGAAGAAGCGTAAGCTAGGTTGAACGGCATAACGTCTAGACTTCATAAGCTCGAACACCTTTCTACCAACTTTTCTACTACGGATTGGGCTTTTGGTGGTGGAGAGTGGTGGAGAGTGGTGGTTAGTAGTGGAATATGGGAAGAGCAACTTGAGTTTTCTTTGAAAACTCAAAGAAAAGTGTGAGAGTTTCTCTCACTAGAAACTACAAAGGCAGTGGAGATTTTTGGTTTGGGAAACAAATGAGACACTGGCCTCTATCTATAGGCAAAATGGGTACCCCTCTCCTCCCCCTTAACTATTTCTCGCCTCTCTCTCTTTTCTCCCATGTGCTAAATTTTAATGCAACATTAATGGCCAAGATTTTGTGGGATTTTGATAGTACAAAATCTTAGGGTTCATGATGGTTTTGACTAGCCAAGTACCTAAGAAAACCTAGGGTTTGTACTTAGAAAATCTATGAATTTAATGGGAGAAATCTTGGGGAGAAAGTTAGCTACTAGGTTGCAAACGGTTTTGCATTGCCAACTTTGTTTTAGGGAGTTTTGAGTACTAGTTCTACGTATATGAACACACATAAATAGGCATGAGGCTATTAGGCTAGGAAAATCTTAGGAAATCTAGATTTTTCTTTAACATTAATGAGAAAGATTTTGTAGAGATTTTAGGGTTAGGGTTTGTAGGAAAAACACCTCACACAAGTGTGGATACATGCATGTGCTCAAACTTGGAGAGCAAGTATGGGAATTTTTCCACATGTCCAAAACCATCTCTCTCTCTCTCTCCACATTAATGTGGTAAAAATTTGGTTCAAAACTAGTCAAAATTAGTCCAAGGTTGGTCAAAATTGAAGTTAATTGGGTGGTACTAGGTTTGACTAGAATAGGATGTTGGTTGGAGGGAGGAGATGGAATAGTGATAGGAGTAAATGTGGGAGATTGTGTAGTAGGATTTTGTAGTACAAAAATAGTAATGTAGATATGTATAAGTACAACTATATAGATACACTAGTACTTAGTAGATATAACATGATAAAATTATTTTCAATTTAAATAACATAAAACAATTGAATTTTATAAAAGAATTTTTATTTACCTAAAAATAGGGTTATTACAAGTATGATGTGCGTGAATTTCAAATGCATATAGTGGGAATCATGCATATGCATAGATCAACTTTAAATATATCAACCTTATCCTAGCTCATGGTCTATTCAAAGAACTTGTATTCTCCATGTGGACAGTGATTGGAAGGAAGGAAACGCATGAAGTGGCCTAAGGTTTACAACAAGTCTTTCAAATGTGAGCCTCATTGCACAACATTCCATATCAACCTTTAGCAATAGCCCCCTCCAAACAAAAATTCAAGCAATTCAACAAGCTATTAAATGGGCCTTACAACACAATTATAATGTTGTTTATATCTTATCTGACTATTTTAATGCTATCATTCAAATAGGAGGGAGGATTGAGTGTCATGACCATGACATTTTTTTTTATTCACAACCTAAGACAGGAGATTGTAGTGCTAACAGTACCCACGAGCAAAAACACACAAACGAAACACAATCACAACACAGGATTTATGTGGTTCCCCAAAAATCTGGGTACGTCCACGGGGGTAGCAGATTCACTATGGTTGAGGAGGATCACAATCACACTCACTCTCACAATACAGACTTACAAATTCTCTCTTGTATCTCTCTCTACTTTCTCATACCATACAAGAACTTGAGCTCTGAATTTATAAGCATAGAATGAGCTCTCTTCTACAGCCTCACTGGACACAGCCTTAACTCTACACTTCCAACGCCAGATAACTTTACTCCTGATAGTTGGGAGTTGGATCTGAGAGATAAGATTGAGCCAATCCAAATTGACAGCTGGCCCAACTGCGGGTCAACAATATCCACCTTGGCAAGAATCCTCGAATCAACATTGTCCCAATGCGCCCTTAGGCGCTACTTGAGAGATATTGATCAAGTCTAAACACTGCTTGAACTTGATCCCACTAACCACCTTCATCAACATGTCAACAGGGTTATCCGCAGTTGGAATCTTCTGAAGCAGAACATCCCATTCATCTACAAATTCCCTGATAAAATGGAATCGGACATCAATTGGCTTAGTGCGCGAATGATGAACCTGGTTCTTTGCCAAACAGATGGCACTCTGACTATCACCAAAAACCTCCACGTTTTTCTAAACAATCCCCAAGTCCTCTATCAAACCATGAACCCAAATAGCCTCCTTAAACGCCTCTGTCACTACCATATACTCTACCTCTGTAGTAGACAAAGCCGCAGTTGACTATAACGTTGATCTCCAGCTGATTGGTCCTCCAGCAAGTGTAAACACATAGCCTGTTGTCGATCATCGCTTATCTATGTCACCAGCATAATCTGAATCCACAAATCCAACCAAATGCTGACCACGTTTCTTATCTCTCTTGAACTTCAAACCGACAACCACGGTACCCTACAAGTATCTTAGAATCCATCTCACATCTTGCCAATGCACCTTTCGAGGGTTTTGCATATATTAGCTAACCATGTTAACTGCGTGTGAAATGTCCGGTTTTGCACAAACCATAGCATACATCAAAGCTCCCACTGCATTGGCATAAGGAACTTGAGCCATTTGCTTTCGTTCATCTTCACTCTGTGGCAACATCAATGCACTGAGCTTGAAATAAGTTGCCATAGGTGTACTAACGGGTTTGGCTTTCCCATCAATACCAAATCTTTGCAACACCCTCTTCAAATACTGCGTCTGAGTTAAACAAATTGTGCCTTTTACCCTGTCCCGCTGAATTTCCATGCCGAGAATTTTCCTGGCCTCCCCGAGATCCATCATGTCAAACTCATTGCTGAGCTGTGCTTTCAATCTGTCAATCTCCACCTTACTCTTACATGCAATCAGCATATCATCTACATATAAGAGCAAATAGACAAATTATCCATCTCGAAGTTTGCGGAAGTAAACACAATGATCAACTTGACTTCTTGTGTCCTTCTGCTTCATCATAAAACGATCAAACCGCTTATACCACTGTCTCGGTGACTGTTTCAGCCCACATAGCGATTTCTGCAGTTTACAAGCCCAATTCTCCTTCCCTGCAATTTTGTACCCATCTGGTTGAGCCATATAGATCTCCTCATCCAAATCTTTGTGTAGAAAAATGGTCTTGACATCGAGTTGGGCTAACTCGAGGTAAAACTGAGCTACTAATGCAAGCAAGATCCTGATCGATGAAAATGTTTAACAACAAGGGAGAAAACCTTGTTGTAGTCGATCCCCTCTGTTTGAGCGTAACCCTTGGCTACCAATCTTGCTTTGAATCTGACTTTCGCAGATCCTGTACTCTCCTTCTTGGCATAAACCCACTTATAACCAATTGCTTTCTTGCCCTTCGGAAGTTGCACTAACTCCCAAGTATGATTATTGGAGAGTGAAATCATCTCCTCATCCATCGCAACCCCGCACTGCTTCACTTACAAGTAAAATGTTTTGAATTTCAATACAAAGATGTTTTGAATTTCAATACAAAGAGACACTTTTGTGTTGGTGGGTTTTGGATCAATGGTGAGATTTAATCTAGTGAGCTTAAGTTTTAAGAGAATGATTTTTGACTATGTTACTGATCATACGGCCATGTTCTTAAATTGAAGTACCAGAAGTATATAATACATTCTAAATCTCCGGAGTAATTTTATTCATCATTCCTTATTTGTACTCTTTTGCTATCCTGATCATATTATTGACTCTAGTTATGCCATTGTATTTGTGAATGACGATATCTTATGTTGCGATGATGATTATCATGGATTTGATTGGTACATGTGCAAGCCCACCGCGTCTGAGAAATTAAATGAAAATGAGATATGATTGATTAATTGATTGCTCTACCGGGAATCAGGGTATTATTGCTTTGTATAGCCCGCGAGTATTGGAAATGGTAAAAATTATTTTGACCTTGGTGGTGCTTGGCATGTTACCAAGATGAGCCGGGTACAAGGCTTGAGTTAACTGCTATGAAAGTTGACTTTGTGATTCGGTTGAAGTCGTGAATATCTTTTATTGATTCCATTATGTCTGTTTATTGTCCTTGTATTGTATACTTCCCGCGTAGCTTATGTGGAAGGTTAGGAGTAGAATAGTGGAGACTGGAGTTGGAGCATTTTGAGGACTATGGTGTTGTCTAGAGATTTTTGGAGCATTACTTATTTAGGAGGATTTTGAGGTCTTGTGTATATTATTCTGTGGTTTAGGGCCCATCAGATGTATTATTGCAGACATTATTTATCTTCAAGGTTTTAGAAAAATCTGGGCCGTTACAATTCTCCTTGAAAGGAACCTACTTGAGCATAGTAGATTCATCAAAGGTAACATCCTTGCTTATAACAACTTTCTTTGACTGGGGACACCAAAGCTTGTATCCTCTCACACCCGGATTAAAACCCAAGAAAACAGCTTTCTTGGCTCTTAGATCTAACTTTGACTTTATCACATGATAGTAAGCAGGACAACCAAAAACATGTAACGAATCTTAATCTTCAACAGGCTTCCCAAATCATACCTCCATTAGAGTCTTCCCTCCAATTGTTGGTGACGGTCAATGGTTGACAATTTGCAAGGCATATCTAATTGTCTCTCCCTAGAACTCCTTGCTAAGCCTGGCATTTGACAACATGCTCCGAATTTTCTTCACCGAAGTGCGATTTCATGCGCTCTGCAACTCCATTCTGTTGCAGCATCCCCGCACTATGAAGTGTCTGACTATCCCCTCCTCCTGACAGACTTGGAGAAAAGAATCTGACTTGTACTCCCCACTGTTATCTGTCCTCAGCTTCTTGATTTTTCTACCTATCTGCGTCTCCATCATTTTCTTCCAAAGAAGGAAGATTCAAAGAATTTCATATTTGTGACTCATTGGATAAACCTAGACACGCCTGGAATAATCATTAATAAATGTCACAAATCATTGTTTGCCTCCCAAAGTAGCATTTTTGTTAGGCCCCTAGACGTCTGAATGAACATAGTCCAGAATCCCCTTGCTGCGGTGAACTATGGTGCCAAACTTGACTTGAGTCTGTTTTCCCAGTATACAATGCTCACAAAAGCCAATTTTCCCTGTCTTGGCTCCTTTCAACAAGCCTTGCCTCACTAAACCTTGTAAGGCCTTTGTAGAGGGGGAAAATCTGAGTATGCTATTTCCACGCCTCTAGGAGATTGAACACAAGTTACCATGTCGGAACCCTAGCACTGCAAAAGAGACAAAAGGTTAAAGCACCTTTGCCTCTCGTCGGCAAAGACCCTCCGATGCTTAAGGCAGTATCACGTACTAGGAGGAAACCATAAAACACGTAAAACATGTAAACACGAATTACCACGTACCTTTTTTCATGGGTATTGCACCTTATTTATAGATGCGGAGTGCTTGTTGTCCAAAGATCATATTCTCATTAGGAGTCCTATCCTATACGGGACTCGTTCCATATAGAAACACAATCTTTATTCTACAAGGATTCTTTCCACGTTAGGAATCCTTGCCATTATCAGAATCCTCTTTATGTTAGGATTTTGTATCTATATTGGACTTCTTGCTCAATATGGAAGCTTAATGATAATCCCTTAATTCTCAGGATTTACCCCTTATCATGTAAAAGGCTATTCTAGATCCCTCTAGAATGACCCGCCACCTTATCACGTAGGCGGTTAGCTCGGCAATATACTTGCATATCCATATATGATGTTGCCAACCAGATACCTAGCTCGGCACTGGCCTCGTGCACCTTCTCATCACCGTCGCACACTTGGCCTACCCTGCTCGGCCATAACCTGGGGCACCTTCATGTGGTCCCCCCCCCCCCAACTGAGCCACCCTCACGTGGTGTCCAGGCTAAGCACGTGGTTCGTACGTGCTTGGTTATTTTTCTATGTAATTGGATTCTACCCTCTCTAGGCTTCTCGCCAGCATGCCCTAAGCGCATATGCCAGAGCCTCAATGCATCATCTTCGTCTGAGTTGATATAAACTGACGCTCTCCCTGTGACTGCACAACCATCTACGAAATACAAGTTCCCCTTCCGGCTACCATTCAGAACTACTAGCGCCCCTTGAACCACCTTCAACTCTTCACCCACCATCGCAATCTTGTAGCCTTTTACATCAAAGGCTCCAAATGAAATGAGATTCTTCTTCATGTCTGGAACATACCGAACATCTATGAGCACTCAAATAGTCCCATCATGCAACTTCAAACAGATTGAACCTATCTTTTGTGTCTTGCAAGCAGTTTCATCACCCAATAAAACAACTCCTCCATCGAGATCCTGAAAACTCGAGAACCAGTCCCTATTGGGACAAATGTGGTAGGAACATCCCGAATCTAGTATCCACTCTTTTGAATGGCCTGGTGATGATGAAACTGACAGTACTGACTCTAGATCATCCTTTGCAACATTTGCATTTGGTTGCATATTCAGACAGTCTTTCTTCCAGTGTCCCTTCTGATGGCAAAGGGCATACTTTTCTTTTGCCAATCTCCTCCGTTCTACGGATTTCCTTCTAAATTTTGAGTGAGACCTCCCTCGCCCTCCTTATCCAGTCATATTGGCCTCAGTCCTGGTCTCAGTTCTGCCTCTGGTTGTCAATGTTGATGGGTCACAGTGAACTTGTTGATCCTTCTTCCGTACCTCGTTATTCATCAAAGCATTTGAAACGTCATCAAACTCGATTTTAGATTTATCATATAACAAAGTGGTAGTCAAATGATCCTACGTATAAGGCAAGGAATTCAACAACAGTAAAGCTTTATCCTTATTCTCAATAGAAACGTCTAGATTTTGCAAATCAGCCAAAATCTTATTGAAATTGTTCAAGTGTTGGTTCATAGTCATACCTTGCATGTACTAGAACCGGAAGAGCTTCTTCTTGAGAAATAACTGATTCTTAATACTCTTCGTCATGTACTTGTTCTCCAATTTCTCCCATAACTTAGCTAACATTTCCTTCATCACAAAGTATTTTTGATCCTTTGTGAGACACAATCTGATGGTGCCACAACCTTGGCGATTAAGCTTTAACCATTCATTGTCTGAATGTCATTAGCCCGTTTCTCCAATCCAACTCTTGTTGATATAAAACATCCAAAACTTTGCATCACCACATGCTGAAATTGTTCGTTGCATCGAATTTCTTCACATGAACTTAGCATTGGAAACTGTATTCCTTTGCCCATAATTGCTCGTAGTGGCCGAGGACTCGGGACACCTCCAGGAGTTGATGACAACCTCTTCTGATGCTTCGGCCATAGGTAGTCTTTACACTCCACCAAAAACAATATTCAATGCCTGAAAACATCGAAAGCACGTTTTTCGCACCAAAATACCCTCTGATCTTCAACTTAAAATTCGAATCATGGAAAACAGAACCCAAGGTTGGATCCGAAACGTCGAAAACTATCGAAAACTGGACTGATCTAGTTGCGTTTTGGCCTGAACCGGGATGAACCGACTGTAAAACAAATACTGTACTCCTTTTCTCGGTCAGAATCGGTTAGACACCTTTCTGACCCTTGTTGAACCTTCTGAAAATGATAGAACTCGGTCAAACTACCCAAGAGTTACTAAACCGGCCGAAATCGTGCGAGATCTTGGTAAAACTCGATCAAATATGGTATGTTGTTGCAAACTGATGACTGGACCACCTTGCTGACGTGTCACGGTAGGCCAGAACTTTTGCTAACGTGGATACCACGTGGTGATGACATGGATCCAACGTGGATCTGAGTTGTTGCTAACGTGGACAGAATGGCATTTTTTTACTGACATCAGCCTTCTTCCTCTTCGACTAGCGCGTGAGCCGCACGCCGAGAGTGGATCTAACGCACGGGTCACACACAATATTTAAGTAGTGCATGAGGCTTCTATGGACCTCCGATCGAGGCGATCTCGGCGGCATTGGATTTGTCTCTTCAAGGGCTACATGAATCTGTGCTTAGAAACTTTTTTTGAGAAGTATTTCATTACTACAATTTTCTATCAGAACACAGGAAGAACAGAGAATGGTGTTTCTAGGTTTTGTGTTGGGTATCTCTCACTACACAAGCTCTTATACCATTTGTAGTGCTAATAGTACCCATGAACACAAACACATAAACGAAACACAGTCACACAACACAGAGAATTTGTGTGGTTCCCCCACAATCGGGGTATGTCTACGGGGACAGCAGATTCACTATATTTAAGTAGGATTAGAATCACACTCACAATATAGCCTTATGAATTCTCTCATGTATCTCTCTCTGCTTTCTCATACCATACAAGAACTTGAGCTCTGGATTTATAGGCATAGAATGTGCTCACTTCAACTGCCTCACTAGACAGCCTTAACTCTACACTTCCAACTCCAAACAACTTTACTCCTGATAGTTCAGAGTTGGATCTCAGAAATAGGATTGAACCAATCCAAATTGACAGCTAGCCCAACTGCCAGTCAACAGAGATAGCCAAGTTATCCTTTTGCAGAATTTCAAAGGTTAAGCGCAAAGTAGTTCAGCGAGCCCACCTCCTTGCCAAGCAAACTCTTGTCCTTTTTGTTCCACGCCCGGACACTGGTGATGGAAATGCTCTTCAGACTACTAGATGATGATGATGTTGTATGGTGGTTTTGTAGTTGCTTTTTTTTTTCCTTTGCCTTATTTGCTTTGTTCTTGTATGTTGTGACTCCATTGTCTCAGATTGTTGATTTCATGAAGCTTCTATCTCTTTATCAAAAAAAGAGAAAAAAAAACTCTAAATATATCTTTGTCCAAATATCTGTGTCAAAGACATTGCTCTTGATTTTTTTCAACTGGGACATCGCTCTTGTTTGATTGTTGTTTTTCTTGGCCGTGCGATTTTATACAATGATATATTTATATCGCATAGTTTTCTTATCATGTTACCATTTTACCCAATCAAACCATAATATCATGTTGGCATTTCTGTAAAGAGAGAAACTTTTTTATGGATGAGTCGTGAAAAAGAAGTTTGTATCAAACAAATCCGGGCCGTGGATTCCAACGGCTCACATTAACGCGCAAATTTGGTTTTGTTTTGTTTTTTTTAATCCAACATGCTTTAATGAGGAAAGAGAGAGTTTGTAAATGTGCAAGAATGTACCAAAAGAAGACAGAATGTTTTACTCAAAATTTACTAAATATTCTTCAAATCCACTTGATGATAGTACCCAGTAAATCACTAACGAAAAAATTCACTGCGTCAGAGAAAGCAAAAACAACTGTTTACAAAGAATTAATTTGCTCAGCTATTTCCAGAACTTTGTTGCTCCGCTATTTTCCAGAACTTTGGCTCTTCTTTTCCTCCAGGTTCCTCTTTGTATAAATGTTAAATATGCTCATCAAGTTTGCAGTTCCAGTATCATATTGCGACCAAGTATGACAAATCACAAATGGAGTGGTAGCCCAGTGGTAGACATCACATACTCTCGTGCATTTCACTGGGGTTGAAACCTCAACTAACAATACTGACTTCCACGGAGAAAAAAAATATAGTATAACGAGTTGAATGTCCTACTCCACACAGCTTATAGGGGTTAACAGCCTGTCTTTTCGGGTTTTTTCCTCGAAATTTTGACGAAAAGACTTGCTGAAAGTGAAAGTAGAAAATGTCCTCCACCTGACCAGATTTATCAAGAGTTTGTTGACCTCCAATGGGTTCCGTAGAGAGTATAGAGCCATGGTGTCCTTTGGAATGGAAGAAACAACAATTGGAAAACCTTCTCCTCTATTCCTTATGGCCTGTTAGCAACCAAATACAATAAAACTCACTTGATCAGTACTTCAATGAGTGTAAAAGGGGGGAAAAAGGAAAGAAAAAAAAGATAAGGCTTCAAACGACGAAAATGATGCAAAAATTGACGTTTATCCTATAATCTCTCTGATTAGGAAAATGCTTACAAAGTTACAAGGTTAGTTTCTAGCATAGAGTGAATCAATCATCCAGCCTGATATTTTGTCAAACAAAGATGTAGCAATATTGTTTATCTGTTGCCTAAGAACGGCGATTTCAGAGCGAAAATAAGAAACAAAAACACTCCTTCCTGTCATAATTAGTACCTTAAATGCATCTTCATCAGTTCTATCATCTCCAATGTACAATGGAAGGACATCGTCGGAGCTGCCGAGCCCTAAAGTGTCGATGAAGTAATTGACAGCGTGACCTTTATCCCACACCATATCAGGCCGTATCTCAAAAACCTGTTAAATTTCCCAAAAGAACAAAGAAAAAAATTAGTCTTGCAAATAAGAAAATTAATCATTGGACCTTGGGACCTCTAAGAAAAAATGTAAACCCAACATGTAAGAACAAGAATGCAATTACCTTTTTGCCTATCGATATGCGGAACTCTTTATATTCTACTAAGACAGAATTTACCAGCTTCTCAAGGGTGCAAAAATCCTGCAGTTGAACATCTAACACCAGTTAGCTATATGCTCTCTTATATTTATTGTTGAATAGCCTTCAACAAAGGAGGAGGTCTCTTAATTAGTACCATTATGGACTGAACCTCAATTGAAACACTTTCTTTTCCTTTTTTCAATTTGGTAAAATGAAAATCATATGTACCTCATCGCGAACATGTCTGAAATGTACAGAAACGCAGAACTTATTGTTTTCAATCATCACGCCTTTTATGCTTCTAGTTTTCTCTTTTAATGCGCTTAATATCTACAAGAAAAAGAACCATCGCGTACTTGTGAGAAAACTAATAATCTGGTTAGGGTACGATCAGTAACATTTAAAGGCATGTAAATATTTCTACCTTTTGTATGGCAGGCAAGTATTTCTTTGCTGGCTGGAAAAGGACTATTTCATTACCCTACAAATAAGAAATTAACCACATTATGGCTGGAAAGTTGGGTGTTAATCGGTTTTGCTTTCTGGTATATTCATTGATTTGAAGTAGACTCAACGCAGACGAAATAGCTGTACCCATCTCATTACCGATGTATAGGGGTACAAGCAGGGAGGGCCGGAGACAGACCTAACTTTTTCACAATATATGTACCAATTAAGTGGCTACTGTTAGAAAGTTTTACCACAAAAAAAAGCGGCCAGCCCCCGGTACCTCCAAAAGCGAGCTTCTTGGAACAATAACTTTTTAATAAAAATAACTTGAAGTTGAAACTAATTTTATCAAATGTGATTTCATTAAAAGAAAGTGGAGTCCACCTTTCTGTCAACAGCTCTAGTTTGGTGCTTGGGATCTCCAAAGTTTGGAGACTGCAATGGAGCTGCTATGTCCAAACCATGACTTCCAGCATAGTAAACATTGTCCAATGCTACAAAATCTTTTACCTACAAGAGAAACAAAATCAGATAAGTACATGTACACACTGCTTGTGTAACAACTGAATAAGAACGACCGTTGATCATTAGTACTCCGTAGTACCTTGTCTCTGCCCCTTCCACTTATAATAGCGGTTGGAAAAAACCGGGCAACTTCATGCAATGCCATCCGCATCTGCAAATGATGTCATGAAAAAATGGATCCCGTTTAGAAGACATAGAGGAAAATAACCCTTCAATAACAGCTAATGTTTTATGCCGAAATATTTACCTTATCGGTCATAAAAGCTTCTTCAGGGTTGTCCACGATACTCGATAGGGTACCATCATAATCTAAACACACTACTATCTTTTTCCCTTTCGCAATGCTCATCATTTGATTGAATGTGTCTAAGGCAGAAGGATGTTTTAACTGTATGCCCACGGGGCAAATAGAATCAACACGGTCTTAATTAGACATACGAAAAAAGACAAGGAATATTAAGCAAATTTATGATTCACGAAAGTAAATTCCAAGCCATGCTAAAATGGACAGCCAGAGGATATGTCAGTATGAGGAATTTACCAGCCATGAGTTGTATGAAACCAATTCAGAACTTCCATCCTCGCTTCCTGATAATTGTGGCAATCCCATCACTAAGCGATCAAGAGCGAAATTCACTTCTATGGGCAAGAACTTTTCCTTGTAGGATGGTTTAAGTTGATAAAGCTTGTTCTTTGGATAGGAAACTTCAGGTAACACCTGGAAACGAAACGAAAGGAAATTTTAAAAAATGCTGTATAAATGGGGGTTCAATGCACCAGTTAAAAATCTATTGACTTGGTAACTAGAGCTAGAATGATTCACAAGAAATCCATGCTAAGAAAGGTTTTTGATCACGCAGGATTACATAACACCATAAAGACGTAGAAGAACAAATTTCATTGCTTTTTGTAGGCTAGATTCAATGAATGAATCAACATGTGAATTTCGCGGTTGCATTAATAGGGGATGAGTCAGCTGATACCTTCTTTTTTTTTCAAAAAAGCTGATACCTTCTTGACCCAGGGTTTGAAACTTAGTTCAGGGAGCTCCTAAACTGGTGTCGCTCCCATTTCAGGAGCGCAATTTTGTGCTCCCAACTTAAGAGCTTGACAGGAGCTTTCTCCCATTGAGATGGGAGCTTTTGTACGACACTGATATAAAAAAAAATTTAAAAAAAAGTACTTTATTACTTAGCTTTATAAATTGGTCTTTGTTTTAGCTCATATATATAGACCAAGTCATGATATTTTGACAAGAAAACCGTAAATTCTTATAAGTATTTAAGGTAGACTTAGCCCGTATGTTTTTACTCCCTAAAATGATTGTAGTTTTAAAGTATTTCCTAAGCTATATTATTTCCGTAGTATATGTACACGATCCTTTCACACCCTCAACTTGGGAGCTTTTATTCTCCAGCTACCACGCTCCAGCTTCGTGCAACTAAGATTTGAAAGCTGAACTAAGGTTGATTATTGGTACTACATTCGGCCACATTCAACCTCATTTAACAACATACAACTTATGCTGCCATCTAAACAAATCCTTGAGGCAATTAAATACCAATTTTCGTCTGTCCAGCAGCTTCAAATTATAGCAAACATGTACACCTGAGGGCATTTCTTACCTAGAGTATATATATGTTAGAATAATCACCACACGCACACAATAATGAATACGAAAAATAGAAAGAATCAACACAGGAATTTACGTGGTTCCCCAAGATCGGGTACCTCCACGGGAGCGAGAGCGAGTCTGTATTATTATGATCAAAATCGGCTAGGGTTTTTACAATAGAGAGTATATATAGCCCTGTGGGCCACCAACGACAACAATTGGACCCGTGATGGGCCAAATGCCCTCGCTCCACTCCGCTCCGTTCCGCTCGGGCATCTGGCCTTTCATTAGAACTCCTTGGTACCTCTCTACTAGTTAGCAGAAAGCATGCAACCATTTACCAAACAAATCACCATCAGTTCATGGCGACAGATCCCTAATCAAGTTGGACCTTAACCATTGTTGATGTATAACAGATTAATCCCATTAGTTTTAGGTAAAGGTCATTACGTAAAAAAATCTAAGTGGTCAAGATTCTTACCCAACTTATTATGACTTGCAATGAAAACGAAGTTTATGGCTTTAGACATTTAATATTTTTCTTTTCCACAATTAGCAATTTGACTAAGACCCATTGAATATTACAACATTTGATTAAGACCATGCCTTCAAGTATATACAACATTCAGCACGATACGATTAGGAAGGGCTGCATATAAATTTTGGTTCTCTAAGCCAAAATGTTGGCTCAAAATACGATTTACATGACACGTCTACTTTCTTTCGGAAAAATCTATGGTACGCTTTCTTGAAAAGGGGCGTACCGTATCTCCCGTTACGTATGTTTTTACCGTACGCCTCAATACGTATGTTTTCGGTACTTGTTACGTATAAAATCATAGGTAGCAACTACTAAAAATGTATTTAATGGGGCGTACCGTGCTCCCGGTACACCCCATTACGAGGGGGCGTATTGTAGCGTTCTCCTTTCCTCTATTAGGGGAACAGAATACCATACAGAAATGACATGCCTGGATAAGTAAGTTCTTATGGTTTAATACACGTAATGTGTTATTAAGTTAATTTTCAAATGGTTCGGCACGACAAATAGAGTAAACGGCAATCATGATCTAAAAATCTACTCAACATGAAGTTTCCCCCTTTGCGCGTTTATGTGTGTGGGATTTTCTCGTTTCCCTGGAACAGGACAATTTGTGTTTTCAAGAATTCTGCAGTAGCCGGTATCAAGGATAATTATTAACCTAATACAATGTTCAAAAGTTTTTTTTTTTAACCATTGTAACAAAATATGGGTGTGCGGTAACTCAAATTTCCACCCTTAGGCAGGGTCGGCCCTGAAATTTTTGGGGTCCGAAACGAGTTTTAACAATGGGTTTTCTTAATATTTGTGGTAGGGAAGTGCCTTGTGGTGCAGTGGTGCTTTACTAAGAAATAACACTTGCTACTCTGAGGTCGTGAGTTCCACTATTGGCGCTAGGAGATTTGCATTTTTTTTTTTTTTTTGTACATTTCCAAAATATATTGGTCTAAAAAATTAAATTGGGAAGGTTCAAACCCAAGACCTCATGGATATAACTTGGAGATCTTACAATTTGGGACCCTATTATTAAGCCGAAAATTAAGGGCACTAAGTGGTGGTCTGGTAGGCTTATTAGCTTATGTCCAGGGCCAGCCTTGCCCTTAAGCCGAAACTACCATACATGGGAATATGGGTGAGTGTGATTTGATTTTTCATGTGCCCAAAAAATAAAGGCCAGTCGTCAACGAACACTTGATCAGCATTGGTCTAAGTTCTGTCTTGAAAAACAATCTCCGTCTTTATTTTTGTTGAGGCAAAATCTAAACGTCAGCCCAGTGGGCTAACACTAAGAATACTCTTTGACCAGTAAGAAACTATCTTTGACCGGTAAAAGTTTTTTTGCAGATAAAAGTGTGCACTCCGTGACTAGTAAGAATGCACTCTTACAGGTCAAAGAGTGTTTTTAGTGTCAGCACAATGACGTGACACTAGAAAGATCCTTTTGTTAAAGCTATAAACCAAAAACATGTAACTTTACCTACGATCTTCTATGATCTATTGAATGCGACTCTTTATTTGGTAACGAATACGATTGCTAGGGCATTATTGTCCTTTCACTTGCAGTGGAGCAAATTGTCTCCTTCTAGTAGTGTAATTGCTAATTCACGTTATTAATGGGAACAATAACGTTGACTTGGACTTGGACCAAGAGGACTGACCCGTTAAAAGCATATTTTGTGTTGACTCGGTTAAGATTCTTCAACAAACATTTGGGACTAGGGTTCTAATAAGAGTGATGGTATATAGTTGTGAGCCTGTATTCTCCCCTACTCGATATTCGGCTCAAAGATCGAACTAATCTGAGACCAATCATATCATCCATTTTTATGGAGCCCGATAAAAACTTAAATAAAATACCGTATAAATTGACTAAACACAGCCCCAATCAAAGGCTTTCCGAGTCATGAGTTTATATGTCACTACCATTGGGCAAACAAGGGATTTGTATTCTCCTCTTTTTTTTTTTTTTTTTTGGTGAGATTCCAATGTCTACAATACAAGTAAGAGCCTAGATTTGTAAACTGAATCGCGTAAAATCCTTAGTATTTTCTGCCAATTTCTGATTTCATCAGACATAAGTAAGAGCCAATAACCTGTGTTCTAGAAGGAAATCGGGTCAAATTTATTGGTCATTCGAGTAGGATTCAAAGAAAATAAAGATGTCATATTTAAAGATACCAAATATGTCATATTTAAAGATACCAAATACTCATTTGTAATTTGGCATCTCTTCACAAATCAACTTACCTCCCTTTGTTTTTAATATCAAATATCCTCACTTTTACCCATTAACTCTTTACCCACTAAAGGGAAAATGATAAACAAACTTTTTTAACTTTTCTAGGCTTTGTTTGGAACTTAAAAGAAAAATGCTACTTTTAAAAGGAAAGGAAAATGAGAATTTTCCTTCTTGTGTCTTTGTTTGGAACTTAAAGAAAAGGGAAAATGAAAATAAATTTTAAGAGTGAGAGGGGAAGAAATAAGATAGAAAATTATAAGAGGAAAAAACTCTAAAAAGGGAAGAAAGAAAAAAACTCTAGAAAGGAGTAATGTACTTTTCCATTTCATTTTTCTTTTGAATCCAAACAATAGAAAGTATTTTCTCCCTACTTTCCTCTCATTTTCTTTCTAGAACCAAACAAGATAAAGAAACCCACATTCCTCCTACTTTCCCTTTCTTCTTTGTAGACAGGGCCGACCCCGATACATGGGTTGGCCGAGCCTGACACCAAGTTTGGTTGCTCACTTACTATTAATTCATACTAAAAAATAAAAAGACATACAAAGAAGAAAAAAAAGGTTATATTATGCTTTCAGCTTGAATTACATAATATAAAAAATCAAAATCAAAATGTAACCCCGTTATAGTGCTTTATCATAAGCACATTTAGATTCAAAGAAAACTACTCCTTGCACTTTTTAAAGTAAATTCTTCTTTGTTTTCAATGTATCCAAGTAGGGTACGTTTTACTCTCTCGATAATTGGTTCTCCCCAAGAATGTCGGGACTCGGGACAAAGGCGGGTTTCACATTCTTGGAGCAAAATATTGAAGTGGGGACCGATGGCCCGAGGATAATCGTAATAAAAAAAATTTATTTGGTTCAGAATTTTTTTCCCTCCCCCAACCCGGGGCTTGTTCGACACTTGGCCGACCCTGTATGTAAAATTGGAAGCCAGGTTTAGAGATGCTCGATATCAAAGCTATATATAGAGCGAGTCGAAAGAGAGAAGGCTGAGTAACGTCGACGGTTAATGAGCATGTAAAGGAAGGAATAATTGCGCCAATAATTGCGCCAATATATATATAATTAAGCTTAATGAATGTTTAAAAGACAATGGATTACCGTTGTTCTGATGCTGCTTTTGTTTGAATGTATCTATTGTGTTGATCACCTGATACAAGATACCTCTGTGTTTTTAGAGAGAGAGAGAGAGAGAGAGAGAGAGAGAGAGAGAGAGAGAGTGTGTGGAGAAGTTTATTTCCAACGACAGTTGGAAAGAGTGATGGAAGAGGAAGGGGTATAAATAGAGGGAGGGTAACTTAAGGGAGAGGGAGGAGAAAAACTTGGAGAAAAACTTGGATGTTGGCGGGATACCCCGTGACTGTATTCGGTGCGCATCCTAACCGTCCAAAAGGATTTTTCAGGAAAGAGTTTATTTAAAATCCGGACCATTAATTGCTTAAATGGACGGGTGTATGAGGCGTTATGGATATTACATTAGGCGCCATGTTGTATCCTGCTTGGCATCCAAAATTTTCTCCCGAGGGAGAGGTGTAGATTTTAGAAATTTTGCACAATTAGGGATCCTTCTAGTTCCAAGTATTTCAAACTCCCCCTGATTAATTTGAAATTTACACAAAATCCTCCAAAAATTATTCAACGTAGTCCACTTTGTTGAGTGTGAGGTGGGGTGTTCAAGAGTAACCGCGAAACTGATCCGATCCAACCATAATCATTTTATTTGGTTTGGTTATGTGGTTATTTGGTTTGGTTATTATTCTGAAAAAATTATTAGTTTGATTTGGTTACTAGTTACTAATTTAAGAACCACAATTTGAACCGAATCGGAACTTATAGATATCGATATATATGCAAACGCACGTACAAAAGGCATGTACATTGCACAAAAATACAAGTATTTTATGCATTGGAGTTTTGACACAATCAAAAACAGTTTTGGCGTTAACATTTGCCTTGATTTTAAGTTAAATCTTTTTTTCTTTTTTTTCTTTTTTCGAGTAAGTTATTCTTTTGTGTGTATTTAAAGTAGAAATATCTTTTGTTAGGCAGTCTTTAATAAATTACTTTACAATATTATTGTAATTTGTAAACCCAATAACCAACTTCAGATGATCGGACTATTGATCGTCGATCGGACGACTGAGCTCACTCACTACATGCATGTAACGAGCCCCCTCACTACAGGGCCTCCGGTTCCGTAACAGAAACAAAACCAAAACAACCAGTTTTACAGTTTGGATGGACAAGTTCTATACATATGCTGGTTAGATTTTTGTGGTTCTCAATATCTAGATTCTAGAACCATTAGATGGCCGGTGCTCTAGAAAGGATGACTGAGTCTGCTTCCAAGTCACGTAGTAGGACCTTTCGCCTTTTTTCTTTTTCCTTTAGACGGCCAAAAAAAGTGGGAGGACCCAACCAGTGTAACAACCCCTTTTGATCATGACCATAGGGGCTCCCGACTCGCTGTAGAATATTCGGTTCGAGTCATAACTATTATTCAGAAGGACAAGCCATCACCACGCCGATACGTACTGGATGGACAAAGAACCATACCTACTGTCCCATAGTAGGACCTTTCGCTTGGGCAATAATTTCGTTCGACATTCCTCTTCTCAATTTTTACTCTCGCAAATTTTAATAAATGAAAAATACTTTCACATGGACGCTCGTGCATTATGTGACCAGTATCACCTTAAATAACACAAGTTATGTCCCATCTTTTAATCAAACCAGCACCAGAATGGTAACGAATGGGTGTCAGTATTCTGTCCTGCCAATTTTTTTCTAATGGAAAATACAATACTTGCTCTTTGTACTAACAATTGTTATGAAAATAGGGTGCTGCAGTGTGCTGCCCTATAGGCGGCATGTAGTGCATATCTAGATCGTCTAAAAGTGTTTTGAATGATCTGGATTTTAAAAATTAAAAAAAAAACTCTTCCAAAGAATCCTCGGTCTTTTTTTAAATCCGGACCATCAATTGTGGAGATGGACGGTCCGGATGTACACTACATGCCATCCCGCAGGACTCCCGGGTCCAATTTTTTTTTTTTTGGTAATTAATCATTTATCACGAAAAATCAAACACTCTAAACAAGTCTACAAACACAAATCCTCCTGAAAGACAAACCCAAAACCAACAACCTAGCTAGAGCAGCTATGAAAGCAACAAAAGAGATAAAAACTACAGAAGCTATCAGCAACCTAGATACAACAGCGAAAAAAATTATGCGAAAAATCAATTATCTTTCGGTGCTATCAATCTCTTTTGGGCTAGTCTATACATAACTTAATTTACTTCCGCTTAAAATGTGACCCCCTCGTGGTAGACCGTGAGATTGTTTCTAGAGGACTAGGAAGGTAAATGAAAGGTTATTGAATATTCGTGGTAGGTTCGAAATAACGCGGTTCAAGTCTTCCCCGAAGAATCTAGTCAACCATTTCACCTTTGAAAGAACTAATCATGTATGGGCAATGTCGCTATGAGGAGAAAAAGTAGTAGTCAATCAAATGAAGAGAGTCAAGTTTCATAAATCAGTGTGCTATTTTGGGTTAGAAACTAACAGCTACTCGTGTTTATTTTTGGGATGTTTGGACTTTCATAACGGTGGCGGAGCTATAAAGGGGCGGGTCACTTTTTTCAAAAAAATAATTTTTCTTTATGCTTAAACTAATTTTTTATTGTTACCACATGATTTTTTTAGATTATTGAATTACTTCTTTTTCTATTTTAACAGATTATTAATCATAAAAATGTAAGCTTATTTTGAGTAAGGGATGCACAGATACATTGTTGGTCGAATTTTTATTTTTATTTTTAGTAAGGAGTAGAAATAAAAATAATTGTTCAATTTTTTTCTGGCCCTCTTCGATTCTAAATCCTAACTCCACAAGGGTTGGGAAAGAAGTATTACCTTGGGACTTAGGGGTTTGCTCCCACCTAAGGTCTCAGGTTCGATTCCCCTTGCCAGCGAACTCTTAGAGCCACTGGGGTTTATGTCCAGTCGTTACCTCAAGGCCTCTGAAATTAGTCGAGGTGCGCGCAAACTGGCATGGACATCCAGTTATCAAAAAAAAAAAAAAAAAAAAAACATTGCACAATGCCAATTTTATACCACAAATAAATAGACTTGTGTATACAAAAGAAGATATGAGGTGCAGGCCAAATTCGATTTAACCCTATTGACTGTATTGAAGGGATAAAAGTGTAGCTATGAATAACAGATACTTAGATTAGGAATTAATGGAGTCTAAAATTCACTGAATTGAAGTTGCAAGTGTATTGGTCGGTTTTACATAGTATGTACATCTCAGTATCAAAATAACTAGCATGAACCTGTACTATGTACATGGCGACTTCAAGTAGCTCTGCAATAATATAGTAGATAGATTAAATACATACGAGCATACGAAATTAATGGAAATTAAAATGTACTCCATGACTAGATTTTAGGGTGAGTTTCCGAATGGATTTTATCAAAATCTGATAAAATCAAGCCTTGATTTTATCCATTCGTGCAAAGAGTTGATAAAATCTTAACAAACCCTTAATCTTCCTGAGAAACCTAATAATTTCCCCTAATCATTGTAACTTAGATACACTTATAGAGTAGTGGGTTAGTGAAGGGTTTCTCGAAACCACCACTAAAATCATACTACCTCTCCCGTCCCTTAAATGTTTTCTTCATAAATCCAACTTATTAAAGAAACATAATCATTACACCTTTCACATCAACTTTTTCCTTCATTTTACACTTTTCACATAAACTTTTACCTCTATTTTCCAAAATTATCCTCCACTTTTACCCATTAACTCTTTATCCACTAACTTTTTAAAAGGGCAAAATGATAATTGTACAAACTTTTATCCATTAACTTTTCAAACCACACATTTATTTAGGGACAACCCAAAATGGAAAGTTAAACACTTAAAAAAGGACGGAGGGAGTAGTAATAAAAGTGGACATCCTGCTTAGTTTTCCATTTGCTAAACTCTAACATTTGATAAATTTTAGCAAACGAGACGAGAATTTGCTAAAATCAACACCTAATTTAAGCAAATGTTAGATTTTAGCAAATGGAAAACTAAGAATAACCTGTGACTAAGTGGGGCATAAATGTTTCCAACATCTCCCTCTTTCATGTAATATTATATGTTTAAAATTTCTGTTGGCATGGATGGAATTTGTGCTAATAATCCCAAGCCTAACTAGTTTCTTGTTAATTTCTCGAAAAATATACAAGATCAAAGAATTTGAAACACAACCTGATAATTAACCATCCCAAGAAAATTTGTTTATCACTTGGAAATGAAAAGTTGAGTAAATTAAATTAAATCCGCTAGTCAAAATTATTGACGGACATGTAATCCTACTAGGCCTGGCCCTGAGATTTTCAAGACCCTAAATGAGTTATGAAAATGGGGTCATTTATTTTTTTGTAAATATATTATTTCGATACAAGTAGTAGTATAGCCTTGTGAGTTGTAATCCATTGGCAGACTACTAGTAACAACTTTTTGGGTCCCTATGGTCGTGAGTTCTAATCTTACCGTCAGCCGTTGAATACGAATTTTTGTATAAGTTCAAAAATATTTTCTGTGTTGAAATTGAAGAGATTGAGGGTAGGACACACGACCTTACGGTTATTGTATGTGCATCATTCTACAACACCACAATTATTTCGTGAAGACAAGATATACATAATAGTTAACATACTCCGTTATTTGAGCGGCATATTATTGGGCTAAAAACTAATGATCATAGGCGGTCTCCTAATGGGTTTATGCCTAGGGCCGGGCCTGAATCCTACTCTTGAAAAATCACCCCTATGGGGCTCTTGTACCTGTTTAATTACCTAGTCACATTGGAATTTTCAGCTCTTATTAATTAGCTACAAAACCTATATAAGTTGACTGGTCCAAAATCTACGCTGGCAAATTTCCTTCCGTGACTTCTACTTCAAATGCCCAGTCATACGAGAACCCAATTTACAAGGCATGGTTCATTTATTCAATGGGTTCATTGAGACTTTTTTTTTTTTTTTTTTTTTTTTTCATTTTTGGAAATGCTATTTTTTTAAAAATCTAAAATCAAAATCACATATATCCTTATGAATCAGATGATATTATTTTATTTTGTCTACTTCTATTGATTTTATTTGCTTTGTTTGTTGGAGTGATAGGAATTTCTTTCAATCAATCCGTAATGACTTTGGATATATTGTCTAAATGGTTAACTCCATCGATAAATCTTTTGCATCCAAATTTTAAAAATTCTCTGAATTTATCTGAATTTTCACATGATACAATTTTTTCCGTTAGTATATTTTATGTAGTGACATGAAATTTTATCAAAACGGGAGGGTCGTTGCCCTGTGTCCAACCCAGCTTGCACCAACCCTAAAAAAAGCAAGTCAATCAGGCATCAATAACTTATTGATCGAAATCCAATAATTTTGCATGTTGTGCATATTTTAAAGTGTATTTAATTGGTGTTCATTTACAAAAGAAAAAAGCAATTTGCTTGCTTAATGTTCGAAGTCCGATTGACTTAGTTTATATTACGGGACAATATTTATCACAATCAACAAAGTAAACAATTCAAATTATATTTTCAAGCTCAGGAAGCGACACAAACGAAAGGCATAACAGGGCCCCATTCCCTTTTTTTCCCCTACTTTTTCCTTGCAACTTGCTATGAGTTTACTTTCAGTTGGTGTCTTACACGTTTCGCACGTAACTACATACAATAAATTTTTGAAGAATTCCTAAAGTAAACTCGAAGAAAAAGATTTCCTAATTTTTGAAGAATTTCTAGTGGCCAACCAACTAGATGTTGCAGAAACCCCATTTATCTACCATAAAAATTACTGTAATTAAAAGGCTGGTCTCAAACAGACAATTCACTAATTCTATTAAGATCACAATAACAATTTCGTGACCACAGCCTTGCTCCAAAGACCACAAAAAATGTGATCATTATGTGACGCAGAGGAATAGAGTTCTTATACGCCTTTTATAGGGAAAACTAGCAAACCCTAGCAAAAACTTACCAAAAATAAAGTATCCCGAAAATTGGGGAAACTTCCAAAATTGAAAACTAGAAAGAAAAATAAGAAATTTATGGTAAATGTACCTAATAAAACCACTTTTGTTAAAAATAGTAAAAGTAATTTATGATTTGTATTTCAAAAATTTTAGCAAACAAAAATTAGCAAGGGATTTTTGTTAATTTGTGAACATTATCTTAATCTAAGGCATATGATAATGTCCATTAAATGTACCTAATTAAAACCACTTTTGTTAAAAATACTTGCGAAGATCAGAGATCCGCGCCTCGCGGCTACAACATCCCACCTCCGTTTTTCTTTGGTAATACCTCGATGAACCAAAAATAATATCTCTAGTCCTTCTCACAGTCCTTGATTTCCAAACGTTCACTTGAAGTGAAGTGGACTGACAAATTGACTAACGAGGAAATCAACGATGTGACCATTTTTGGAGTGTTAATCAAGGTAAGTCGATTAAACTATGACAATAAACCTGTTGAAATTTTCCATTTATTTAAGAAATGAAATTGTTTAAAACAGAATCGTTCATTGTTTAAAACACGATCTTTAAAATTCAGTTGTATGTACGATATAAAGTACTCTGAATACTAGTTGGTCCCTAATAGAATTACATTATCGTGAAAACAAGGTCAATACAAATCAAGTGGCTACATGATGTTGGAGAAATGGCAAGACCCACCAAAGATGCAATGCCATTTTTTGGACACCACAAATCAGAATAAGTTGACAAAAAAAAAAAAATCAAATTATGACTTTAGTATCCTAAATGGCAAATGGGTGGACTTGCTTTTAACCATTGGGAGGCTTCCTTTTCGGATGTTAACCCCTAGTTGACAACTCACACCTTAATTGGTAGACGAGTTGGCAAATCAGGTAGAAGATCCGCTCTTTCACACGGAGTCGTGGTGTCGAATCGCTTGCAGTCAGGGGGCGGAGCCAGGATTTCAGACTTGAGGCGTCAAAAATTCAAAGATAGAGGGAGGGAGTTCTCAAGAATTTCTATTTGCCACCCTAAGTTTTCTAGTACCGAACCTTTACATGGGTTGGCTTGGCTGGGACAAATTAGAATTCCAAGGTGGGGTCAACCAACCATTATTTGGTAGTAAACTATATCTATCCATGGAGAAAGTTGGAAGGCACAGGGGTCAAATTGACTACCCTTGTACCAGTGTGGCTCCGCTCCTGCTTGCAGCAGTAGTCCTATGAACCAGGTATCATGTGATAGAAGCTTTGTTATATGTGATCGCACCTTGGTGAAGCGACAAAAACCTAATGGTCCTTATGGTCACGACGCCAAGGCCCGACGTTGGCTCAAGCAAGAGGTTGAACTAAATTTTGGGGGCCACAATTCCCATCAAGCCATGCTATAAATAAGGCTTCAAATTCTTATTAAAAAAAAATAGAATTAGCAAAATTATGGAAAAAAATAAGAAAGAGAATTTAACCTATTCATAGTTGGACAATCCTCAGTACAAAGTTTTGAGAACGATAACATGAATTTTCATATTACTGATTCGGCATTTTTAGTGAAACTTTGGAGTGTCTATACTGCCAAGTTCGGCATTTTTCCAAAATAACACCCAATTAGTTTTCCAGACACTAGTTAATTTTGTCGTTCTGAGATGTTTTATGGTGCAAAATGTCTGTGCGCCCTCAATTTAATCCCCTTAGTTCTCACTCAAGAATCTCAGAGCCGACCCTAACCACGCCCAGGAGAGAAAGCTGCATCAGTCAGCCGCCTCCTCCGCCGTATTTCCCTCCAGGAAAGGAAAAATCTACTGGTTGATGGCAAAATGGTCTCTGCCTTGAGACTTAGGAGTTTGCTCAGGTTCGATTCTCCTTGCCAGCAAAACTCATTGGGCCATTGGGGTTATGCCCGGTTGCCTCCATGGCTCCGAAATTAGTCGAGGTGTATGCAAGAGGCCCGGACATCTTCTTTTTTTTTGAGGAAACAGAAACATATTATATATAGAAAACAAAGAGTACAAGGACACCATATGTCCGAAATTACAACAAAAAAAAAGAAAAACAAAAAAGGAAAGCCGCAAAAATGTACAACTTAACGATGAAGGAGACCACCGATCCGCTCGTGGATGTGGCTGGAGGAAGATGGAGGATTCACATCGGCAGCTGGAGCTCAACATCCCTTCATCGACATCTGCTTAGAAAAAAAACAAAAAAAATCACAATGTTGCTTTCTCTACCGAACAACTGACAAATTATTTGAAAACAGACCACTTGGTTATTAACACCAAAAAAGTGTGCAATTACTTAATCTCCATTGGAGTATAAGTGGGTAACCAGATGTTTAACTCCCTTTCTTTAGCATTATTATTAAATGTAAGGCTCCAAACAGACAATCCACTAATTAAATATTATTACATTAAGATTTGCCAACATCTAAATATACAGCATATATTTATGGTGCTCCCAAAGCATTGAACTTTATTAAAGAGTGATAAAAAAGTTTCAAGGGACACATCAAAAGTTACCTGGATTTGTCCTTTAACAAATTTTATTTTTGGCTTAATGCATGCACTTTGTTTCTATTTTTCTCTCTACTTAATAATAATAACAATGTTGTACCATTCCCTGAAGTATGAGACTGGCACGCGCGTTCCGAATTCGTCTTCTGGATTTTCCACTCAGGAGATCGTATCCGCCTCATATTTAATGAAATCGATAAGCAAAAAAAAAAAATTATATATGCAAAGATAAGTTGTGAAGACATCAACATTAGCAAATGAATTGGGATTGTTATAAAGAATGAATAATATTATGAAATAAACTGTCAATTGGTAACTTTCTATTATACCTAGTTTTTGGTTAGCAAAAATTTAAATGGTCAAGCAATGATAAATGTTAACAATGGCAATAAACGACACTGTAGAATAAATCTAGCAAAATAAAAGAAATGAAAATAAAGATAAAAATGATGGGAAAAAAAATTCATAGTTGTAAGCGGCATTAGTGAAGTAACAGACAATTGGCCTAAAGGATAAGTTTGGGGCCTTTAATGGGTTTTTGTCTAGCCTAACTTATTTTAAAAACTCCAATACATGGATTGAAAAAATTTGAGGGCTTAAGGACAATACTAGACAAAAAAAATACCCTTAATGAAGTTGTTCCACGCCTCCTTTCCGCGCCTCCTTTGTACTCTGCCAAAACTTGAAGATCAAAAGAAAATCCTGACATTTTCTGCAAGGCACCCAATTGTGATTGGTCCTCTTTCTCTCCTCTCTCTAGTTCTGTCACTATCACTTTTAGAGAGAAAATGAGGAAAATAGTTTCTCTCACTTTCGGCCCCACCATGTGGAGGGATAATTAATTTCTCTCTCTCTTCAATTTTTGGAATGCGTTCAATTTTTGGTTCAATTTTAGGGGTTTTAGGCTTTTTGGGGTAGGGTATAGTGGGTTTAGGCACTTAGGGTATCATACAGTTTCATATGGTTTGAGAAGTTTAGGCACTTTCATAGGGTTTGGGGGATTTAGGCACTTTCATACGGTTTTGGGGGTTTAGGCACTTTCATAGGACTTTGGGGGTTTAGGAACTTTTAGGAACTTTCATAGGATTTTGGGGGTTTAGGAACTTTCATAGAGTTTTGGGGGTTTAGGAACTTTTATGGACTAGTGGGGGCATTTTTGGAACGTGGAGTGATTTGTCCTCTTGGCATTAAAAAATTAGTTTATGTCTTATTTGCATGATTGGCTCCTATACTATGTCATTCTCGAAGAAAGACCCGTGAAGTAATCCTAGTAAAAAAAAAGTGCATAATTATTACTATAAGAGAGGTTCGTGGTCGAGATGAATAAGCTGGAGATGTAGGAATAATCAACGGTAGAGATCAAGGAAATGAAGTGATCTAGAAGAAGAGAGCATGTGTGCACAAAAAATACTATAGCAATGGAGCTCTTAGGCTAATCCATTGGAGGTGTCCAAGTGATCTAGAGAGAATAGGGTGATGTCACTAGAAAGAATGTTCTTCTCTCAAAATCAGTGATTGCCTACTTTCTTTCTCTCTCTCTAGAATGAAACTTTGTCAATCAAATCATCTCTATCATCTCTGGAAATTGTGAAGGGAATGTCTCATATTTATAGGCACATTAGGCCAATACTCAGGTGTCAAGTGTCTCCCTGTAATTTGAGGACACGTGCCTTTCCATACACCCTGACCGCGTGGGTGACGTCACCCACGACGGGGTTGACCCTCGCAGATACTCGAGCGCGCTACTCCACCCTCACACGGAGAACTTGTCTTTCTCCGTAGCCACCAAACCACTAGATCCCCTCCTATTCCCATTAGGGCAAGTTCACAACCTGTTCGGTCGTGCCAGTACTGCACTTAGAGGACCCCTCGGGTCCTGCCTTAGACTGGAGCAAGCATTTGCTTGGGCCAAGTAAAAATGACTAGCTTCTCGCGTGACTCTGCCACGTGTTTCGCTACCTTAAATGACACTTGTCATCACGTCATTGGGAGATCAACTATGACTTATGTCAACATTCTTCAAAACGCTGATCTTCCCTACAATTACAATCAACGCAAATAACTAAACGTGACTATGGAATTATTGAGCCACGATTGGTGCAAACAACGAGAACACACATGACAAGCATAGATAAGAGGATGAGAAATAGCGATAATTTTGCAAAATTATATGAAATCGGTAAAATTATATGAAATCGGTACTATACTTAGCACGATAACAAATTGTTCTATTATGCACCGAGCAATGTCTATCTTTTTACTGAAGTTTTGCATGTGCAGAGAATGCGATTGAATACTAGTGCAATGAAAATGGCTAGCTGCTCTTTTTTTTTAAAAAATTTAGGTCCGAAATCTCTCAGGTGCTACGTCTCAATTCTTATGGGGTCAGGTCGGTGAAAGAGAACTGAAACTTTCTTGCTTTAGCTTTAAATGGGCTCCTTGCTAATGGACAGTACAATTAGTCCTTTCAAATTTAGTCGATGTTTTGCGTAAACTAATCCAGACGCATTAGATACGGGAAAAAAAAAGAGCCTAATGAAAGAGAGAATTAATCCTGAGCCAAGATTTATGATGAAGAAAAGTCACTTAAAAAATCAGAAGTGCTTTTGGAGGGGGTATAAAGTCTGATGTGACACATTTAGCAAGGTTTGGCTGGGAGAAAATGCAGGTGGATAAATTTTCACCCCTCCAAAAGTTATCCCCGGCAGGGGGATAGAGGGGTATAATTTTTGGGCATCCCTCCCTCTGCCCAAAAGTTATCCCCGAGTATAAGGAAAAAATAACACCCCCTCTCCCTTATTTCAACTACAAAAAACCTTATCCCCCATTTTATCCTCCATCCAAACCAAATACTATTTTATCCCCCCATTTTTAATACCCCATCCAAACCAACTACTTTTTTTATTCCCCCTCCATAAACATCACATCAATGTGGGCCAACTCTCCAAAAATAATACCCCCTCTATAACTTATCTCCCTGAAATTTTAGCACCATCCAATCGGGGCCTATGGCAAACATGTTAATTGAATAATACTAACGTCAACGGATTGGATTGGTGGTTAAGACATGAGGTTGGGGAGTTATTTTCTCATAGGTCCAAAGTTCGAAATCCCATAAGCCTTGTAGGATCAAATTATACAGAGCTTCGTTTTAATTTTAAACGGGCCCATTAGTGAATTGTAGAATTGGTCTCATCTACTTCTTTCCTGCCTTTATCTTCTTTTATGAGATTCAAACAAAAATCACCCAATTGATTTTATGGAATTTCCCATTTTAGCACGTTGATTTTATGAAAAATCTCATAAAAATAACGTGCTAAAATGAGAAATCTCACAAAATCATCCAGTTGATTTTATGGGATCTCTCGTCTGGCAAACTTATTACGTATGGCGTGTTAACAGAATCGTCCAGTGAGAGGATAAAAAAATCGGTCCCTCCATAAAATTGTCATGTAGAACATGGTTAGCCATTTCCAGGTTGATTCAAAAGCCAAACAGGCCCTTAAAAACAGTTCATCAACCCCAACATGATAATTCAAACTGGGCCTGAATTGTGAGCAGTACTACTGGGTGGTGTGGTCCTGATTCCTGAATGATAGCAGAATCTGTTGATCAAAGGGATGGATATCTGGTTGATGGGGCGAGCAAATCTAAACTGTGGGACCACTGTGATTTGATTGTGAGACCCTATCACCAATGAAATCACACATTTACACTTGTGGTGATTATTTTACTATATACAGTCAGCATGTTCTTGGGGCCAGAAATGTCTGTGTAACAACAATCAACAACTTGGATTTCCATTACACCATTCTTTGTCATTTCAAAGTCCCCAAATCACAGCTGCATATATGGTCATGTATGTAGAAGTTAACCCCAAGGTTAGCACGGTGGTCCAGGCTTGAGACTTGAAAGTTTGTTTTCTCTTGAGCTTTGAAATTCGGAACCTCTAAGGTGTTATTAATTTGTTTGGAGCTAATTCATGATACGGCATTTCTCTGGTTTTAACTGGGGCACTTGCTAGTCATAGACGAAGCTTAAGAGGGGGAGGTGGCGCGCACGTGCCACCCCCGAGTCCAAAAAGAAACTATATTTGTATAGAGCTGTTTTATTTTTCAAAATGTGTTTATTCTTTTGGGTATTAAACATATTGATGAGTGATTAATCGATGACAGTGTAAGTTTTGGGTATTAAATATGTTGATGGAAGATTAACATGTGAAAATGTGTCTCACTTTTGTATTAATTAAAAATAATTAATCTTAGAACACTTGTAGTCTTGTACCTTTTTTTTATATACTTACTCCCTCTGCCCATAAAGATACTCCACCATGAAAAAACCTCCAATTTTTGGATTAAAAAAATAAAGCAAACTGTGCATGATTTTTTACATTTCTTGACACAAAATTAAAGAATTAATTGAGATTTTCACCTAAAATTTGCACGTCGACGTTTTATAATAGATTATCTTTATAAGATGGAGGGTTTGGCAAATTTGATTTTGGGTGCCACTATGATTCCGTCCCTGCCGCTAGTGGACGGTAAATTGCTCCCTCAAAATTAGTTGATGTGCGCGACACGTGAGTTATAAAAATGTACGTAGAGGTTGTAAGTTGGTTAGAATAAAGTACTGTTTTTCATTAGACTATCATTGTTGTATGTAACCTTTAAATTAATGATCCAAATATAATTCACAAAAATGAGTGCACACAATTTCTTACTCACTCTCAAAACTCATAGCTGCTTTGGCTTAAAAGCCAAAAACTGAATTATTGGATTATTCGTTTTGTCTTTATTCAAAAAAAAATTGCATTTGTTAGTTTTGCGTCAAGATTTTGTGGTTTCTGGATTCCTCTCGTCGAGACGAATCCAAAGAGTATAAAATTGTGGTCAAAAGTAATAGTTTTTTTAATATAGCCCAAAATAAACCAGTTTATTGGTTTAATTATGGCTTTATTAAAAAAAATTGAGTTTTGGGTAAAGTTGGAATATCAAGTCCCATGATTTTTTTTCAAGGCTGTCCAAATGCTCAATCATGCTGAGCTGAACCAGATTCATTGATCCCATTTGCCAATTCTGGTGCTACCAATTAGGAAGGCTTCTGGTTCTACTCATGTGTGGAATGCAGACTCAACCTGGGTTAGCCTCTCGGCTCACTTGAGGAAGGCCTAGCATTGAAGATCAATCCGAAAAAAAAAACAAAGACTTCTACTGACGTATTGCACTTTACGAGACATATCATTATCTTAGACTCTCATAATAAATCATTCAAAAAGTCAACTTAAGTCAGTTTATGACATAAGTCAGGAATTGGAACAAGAGATATTAATGTTTATCGGTCTTGTCGTTCCACATAATAAACTCGTCAAACAAATGGACGTCTCATATCGAAACAAGCTAGAAAAGTGATATTAATAATAATAAAAAAAATGCTATTTTTTGTCCTGTCTCAAGACACGATTAGAACTGGCTTCTCAATTATATGGTCTCCGAGGGGTGATAACAACATATGCGAAAAAAATTCAATGACAAATTCTATATAAAAAATAACATTTGTCTTTGAACTTTATATTTTGGGAATATTATTTTCACACCAACGAATAGATTTGCTCTGCGAAAGTAAAGAAGAAACGGATCCAGTCCGTTAATAGCTTGTATTTTGGACCCAAAAATGGGAACTGGGGGCCGTGTAGTGAGTGAGCTCACTACATGCGTGTAGTGAGTGAGCTCACTACATGCGTGTAGTGAGCTCTCTCGGCCGTTCGATCCGAGATCAACAGTCCAGATAACTTGGAGTTAAAATAAATGTAAAAGTATTTTTTTTAAGTGTAAGACGATCCGGACCGTTGATCTCGGATCGAATGGTCGAGAAAGCTCACGCTCACTCACTACAGGCCCCCCGAATCCCCAAAAATGTTGTTGAACATACCGTGCTACATGTACAACTATTTCGACTCTAACTATTTACAACTCTCTCACATACACATGAGGCCCACACACAAATATAGATGTAGGCCCCCAACGTTTAGTAAGGAGGTTGTACATGGTTGAAGCCGAAATAATCGTACAAGTAGCATTTTTTAATAGTAACTGTTTGTTCTTGTTTAAAATTGTAAAAGTTTGAACTTTCACTGTTTTCCTCGTACGTTTTTGGTGGGTGAAAACTAAAAAACCTCCTCATGGATACCACGTGCTACTGAAACAGGTGTCTCGTGACTTGACTATAAAATAAAATAAAATTGGACCATCCTACATATAACAATAGATTTACCCTTTACCCTTCCTTATCCTTTCTTATGGAAAATGCTACCGTTTGCTTAATAGGCACACGTTAAGGTTAAAAAAATGTATTGAAATGTGTAAAAAAATGTATAGGGATATGTGAAAGTGTATTGAAAAGTGTAAAAGATGTATTGGAGTGTGTGTTATTTTTGTTTGTTTATGTGCTTAATGTTTGCCTAATAGGCACACGTTAGCAATACCCTTTCTTTATATCCACAAATACTAATATTGACTTTTCATATATCCTACACTAGAGACAAAATCAATGGCGTGTAGTCTAGCAGTTATCTCTTTGTTCTCTCACAAGGGAGTCAAGGGTTTGAGCCTTGATAGAGACATTTGGGTTTAGGGCTACGGATAGTTTTTAAACCTCCTCTGGACTAATTCATTAACTCCCCCGCTAACCCTCACTGATCCACTAACCCCCACTGAAGTATATCGAATGGCAAAAAAAAAAAACTAGAGGCATATTAAAATGTGTGCCAAATTATACATCAGAAGTGCAATGTATTTTTATATCAAACTAGAGAGGGGCCTGGGGTCCCACAGATATGACAATTTTCTCGAACCGAGAAAATTTTGGATACGGAGAGGGTATTGCCACATGGTGCCTAGCACTCCATTTGAAGTTTTGAACCGTCCAAACATATTTTGTACGGCCTAGATTTACCCAAAATTTTCTCGAACCAAAGGTGTAAAGAATGGAAAAGAGAATTGTTATGACCAAATATAAGCATCCATCTTAGGAAACCAAATAGTATGAGATGATTCTTATAAGTGTAAAGAATGGAAAAGAGAATTGTTATGACCAAATATAAGCATCCATCTTAGGAAACCAAATAGTATGAGATGATTCTATATAAGAGTATCACCAATGGTATAACCAAACTTGAATACTCAAAAGTTGTCACATCAGATTTTGGTTATCCATTTAGAGTTTGCTAGAGTTAGCAATGTCAAGTCCTACATTGGTGTGTTTAGTCCATTCATTTTTCAGATTTGGATAACCAAAACTTACCGTATCATTTTTTCAAATTACAAAAATAGAAAAGTGTGCAAATAAATTTTCTTTTTAAAAAAAAAAAAAACAGTTTTTATTAAAGTATTTTGAAAAATCAACTTTTTTTGAAAAACTATTTTGGAAAAAAAAACGGTTTTGAAATTAATTGTTCTAAATCATTGTTGAGAACACTAGTTTGAAAATAATAGAGAGAGTATCACCTTCCTTAAGAACATCACAGACTTCTTCTGTCGTTTCTTGTTAGATTAAAATAATCTGGATAAAATGCCGCAAAGAATCAAAAGATGAATCATTCCGACGCTCATTTCTGGTCTTTTCAACTGTGGTATTCAAATAGGCTTCCCATTCACCCTGCAATTTTTTGTAGCAGATCAAGCTCAGTCATTTCATAACTTTTTTTTTTTTTTTTTGTCATTCGTCATTCTTAATCTATTACATGGGGAGGGGGGAATGAGACTCGATCCCGAAATGCAGTGTGGGGCATCCACGAGCTCTACCGCATAAGCTAGCCACCACTTGCTTTCATAACTTAGGGGGTGTTCCACTAAGGTGGTTTTTTGAAAAAACTAACTTTTCACGGTTTTTTATGTGATGTATTGTGAGAGAATGACCTGTCTCGGTTTTTGGAAAAAATAGTTTTTTGTATTAATGCAACTTCTTATGTACAGATTCAAAAAGTGAAGGTTTTAAGTCTTTACTAGAATAACCCAATTTTAAGCTCATGCCAAACCATTGAATGATTCATTAATCTACGAAGTATGTATAGGAATTCTCACTTGATAGGCATTCTATAAACCAATTGCTTAACATATCTATATAATATTTCGTAAACTAAATACTCCATTAGATACATTAATAAACATACACTCAATTGCATAAGGGAAATACCCACCATTTTTAGGCTGCTGAGGTAATCTACCCATTGATCCCTTGATGGTGAGCAGCTATTTCCACACTAATCAAAGACTGGCAATTTTTTTGATTTTAGCAACTGGGTTGCTAAAATCAAATGGAAAACTTAGATTGGGAAGGAAACGAAAACAACCAAAAAGTTCGTCAAACAAATTGAGAGGAACATGAGAAGAACATGAAAACGATCATGATCAAAGGAACATAATTTTTGAAATTTTTATTTTAAGATATAAGCAATAAAAAACGACAAAGATTTCAAATATGGGCAAACAAAGACAGATGGAAGGAGTGTAGTAGATAGATAATATCCAATAACTTCTCGTCTCTAACTTTATTCTTTGATGTGACACTAAATCTATCTAATAGTATTCTTTAGCCTCTAGGTATGAGATTTGGGGTTTAAGTTTTGTTGCGTTTTTCCCATGTGAGGGAGATGTGTGTGAAGCGGGAGATTATTTCCCGGACACTCCCAGAGCACTGAGCACACTGGATCACTTCTCCTTTCTCCTTTTTTATGTATACTGTTGTGAGAGAGTGTGCAAAATAGTGTAGAGAGGCAGAGAGAGTTGAGCGAAAGAGGCTCCTCCTTCGGGAGGGAGTCGTGCTCCTTGGAGAGTCAGTTGGAGAGGGAGTGGGTGAGGGCTGAGCGTAGGGACGCCGGTTGTGGCTCCCGGAGAGAGCCGGTTTGTGGCTCCGGAGAGGTTCTTTTTGTAACTTTGTATGGGCGTGTTTGTTCACACAATTTTGCCAAATATATACACACGCAATTTCACTTTTTCTTGTTCAAATAATGTTCTATAGATTTTTTTAATAATTGCATGGACATGTTTTTGAGTCAAACTCCAAGAATAAAAATTGTTATTAACTACTACGCTATATTTTTGCATGATATAACGAAAAAATCACTCAGAACAAATTTCTACAGTAGTGCACGAACACACTTTCGATGGGTGGCTATGTTAATAGAGGTAATTAAATAATCATCCTTTTTTGGGACTCTACGTAAGTTTTCATCCTGACCACTTTCCAGGGCTATGTTTTCATCCAATTTACCGTTCTTACCCTTGTTAAATATAAATTCATAGAAAGAAAAATATGTTATATATAAACTCATAAACAACAAAATCTAGTTCCTGGTTTTTAGGGATTAGGATTACTGAAATTTATGCATTTTTGAAATAATGGGAGATTTGGAGGGATCATGATTATCTAAATCATGCATTTTTGGAAATAGTGGGGGGTTTCAAATCTGTGGAGTTGATATAATTTCTTTATAACGGATGACATGATTGGAATGGATTTAACGTTTTTTTCTTATATAGCTTATCTTCCTAAAATTTTGCTCACGGCAATAAATATGGTAAAATTTAAAATTATTACAACTTCAATAAAGATGGTAAATTTTGGAATATTCATGGTAAAATCTTCTACATGTTAGTAAATATGGTAAAATTTAAAATTCATTGTATAATAGTGGTAAAATCTTCTACATGTTAGTAAATATGGTAAAATTTAAAATTCATGGTAAAATTGTGTACACAATAGATGTTAAAATCTAAAATAATCATGGTAAAAATATGTTCAATTGATGTTTTCCATATATCATGGTAAATTAGGTAGGGCACAGTAATTATGGTAAAATTTGCAAATCAACAGTCTGCTACGTATCCAACCCAAACAGCTATATGATGGGCGATTTTATCACCTCTTTCATGTTGTTTCAAAGCCTCCTTTGGTATCAACTCTATAAACTTCTCCACAAAATGAATTGCCCTTTTTCTATGTGTCTTAAACGAAGACACTGTTCCAACTATCATGGTAAATACTTAATGACCTCTTGGATGTAAACATTTAAACCCTTAATGACATGTAAATATGGCAACAATTATTGAATTAATATCTTGAATCATGGTAAAAAAAAATGTCAAAAACTATGGTAAACAATGAAGCCTTACTTAATGTTCGTGGTAAAAATTCTGAGATACTATAGTCGCTGCACGGGCCTATATAGATAAGGAGTATGTATGCTCTCCTTGTACATGGTAAAAATTGTGTTATGTATAAATTCATAAAAAGAAAAATATGTTATATATAAATTCATAAACAACAAAATCTAGTTTCTAGTGTTTAGGGATTAGGATCACTGAAATTTATGCATTTTTGGAATAATGGAAGATTTGGAGCGATCATGATTATCTAAATCATGCATTTTTGGAAATAGTGGGGGGTTTCAAATCTGTGGAGTTGATAGCATTTCTTTATAACAGATGATATGATTGGAATGGATTTAACGTTTTCCCTTATATAGCTTATCTTCCTAAAGTTTTGTTCACGACAATAAATATGGTAAAACTAAATATGTGTGTCCAGATTCATTGGAGATAAAATCACCTCCCCACTTCATTTGCTAAAATCACCCACTTGATTTTAGCAAATGTCCATTTTATCAAATGGAAAACTAAGCCTTAAAATTATTACAACTTCAATAAAGATGGTAAGTTTTAGAACATTCATGGTAAAATCTTCTAGTACATGTTAGTAAATATGGTAAAATTTAAAATTCATGTAATATTGTGCTACAATTTTCTACATGTTAGCAAATATGGTAAATTTTAAAATTCATGGTAAAATTGTATACACAACAGTAAAGATGGTAAAATGTAAAATAATCATGGCAAAAACATGTTCAATTGATTTTTTCCATTAATCATGGTAAATCTTAACTACGTCACTGTAAATAATTATTGAATTAATATCTTGAATCATGGTAAAAAAAAATGTCAAAAACCATGGTAAACAATGAAGCCTTATTTAATGTTCTTGGTAAAAATTCTACAAAACTATAGCCGTTGCACGGGCCTACATAGATAAAGGAGTATATACAAAGCCATTGCGCGGGCCCACATAGATAAGGAGTATGTACAATTGTACATACTCCTTATCTATGTGGGTCTATGCAACGACCCACTTTTAGAATGCATGGTAAAAAAAAAATCTCATAAGATTCTAATAATAAAAAAAAAAGAAGAAGAAAATCTTGTAAAAAACAAAAGAAACATGGTAAACATTGTGCACACAACACAATTTTTCACATGGAGGATTCGCAGGCGATAAAGAACTATGAAAATCGGTTTGTAATAGCCTACTTCAAGAAATGGATGAGAAAAAGGAAAACTCAAATTTTTAGTCTCTTGCATAAATTTAGGAAAACATAATTCCTTGCTATTTGTCACGCCCTCAAAATTAGAAAGATAAAACATTTTATAAATTCCACGTGGATAGTCAACAAGTCTGCGGTCCAAGTCAAAGTCCACATAAGATTTAGTAAGTCATAGTCAACGAGCCACAATTGTCTAAGGGTACCCGTAAACCCAAATACAAGTACATAAGTTTTAAATGTTATTACAACCCAATGGCAAAAGATGAAACTCAATTTAGTTACAAAATCATTTATCAAAAACATAAGTTTCATGATGATGAGGTAACTCCTCCAATGCTCTTTCAAACATGCAAGCACACTTCAAGCAACCAACTTCATGCTCCGTGCTGGGTACCTGAAATTATTAGGGTGAGCTCACTAGCGCAGTAGAGAAAAGTCTACAAATCCTAAATGCAATGAAATACAAGTGAGTGATAGACAAAGAAAGTACAAGTCACACAACAAGAATCAAGATATTTTAATGGTTAAAGGATTGAAAACCAACTCATAAGCCACTAGATTCCCTTGACTAACATCCCTCATACCCAACTCGTACTCGATATGTATCAGACATCTTGCGCGTGTCCAATTCGTTCATAACGCAATGTGTCTAATACACTGTAGTTATCCAATTAAGAAATTTCTCGCGACACGTCCATAGGACGGCCAGAGAATCAATTTCGGGCTACCTTTCGGCTCTGTATCAATGGTTTCATTTCAGGCTACCTTTCGGCCCCGTATCAATTGTTTCATTCCGGACTACCTTTCGTCCCCGTATCAATGGTCTCATTCCGGGCTACCTTTTGGCCCCGTATCACAAGTTTCAAGTTTTAACTAGATTTCAAGGTGATTCAAGAGGACTTCAAATTGACTAAGTTCAAGACCAAAAATCAACTCATCAAGCCTCATTAAGATGGTCTAACAACTACTTGATGGAGAAAGTCATTAGAAGCATAGAACAAGCACAAACCCCAACCCAATGTGACTAGGAAATGGGTTTTTCAAAGGAGATTTTCAAAATTAAAGGAGAGTTAATCAAGTGGGAAGCAATACACACAATACACATTCATATACATTTAGGAAAAGTAAAAAATTCCCTACCAAGATGGGTTTTGAGCAAAACCCTAGAGTACCCAACTGATTTAGACTCCAAACTCCATGAATGAGCTCTACCCGAGCTCCACCATGTGATCAAGGAACTAGATCAAGTAAAAAATGAGGTACAAGAGTGAGGTTTCACTCACAACACAAGGGATAGAGAGAGAAAATGTGGAGAGAGAAAGAATCAACCCAAAATGCAAGTTCTTACCTCTAGAATGTCAAAACTCAAAATCCAAGAGAGATTGATGTTTCCAATGTGTAGATCTTGAAGATTTGTGGTGGATTGAGGTTAAAATCACAAGATTTGAGGTAGGGGTGAAGAGAGAAGGTAGAGGGGTGATTTTAGGGCTTGGTTCGTGGTTTAGGAATGAAGAAATGAGCCAAGGAAAATTCGCAGAAAATGCAACTGTATACCGGTATCAAGAAAAAACCATACCGGTATCTAGACTTTCTAATGGCTCAAAGTCTGCAGGGAAGGTAACTGGATACCGGTATCAAGAAAAATCCATACTAGTATCTAGACTGAAAATTTCTAAATTTTTACCACCTTCGCCAATTCAAGCCCCGATCACTTCTAACACTTTTTCAACATCTCTAAACACCGATACAACTTTGTAACACGTATCCCTACCATTTATCGAACCCCCGGTATACAATGTATTCACAACCATACAAACGCTTTGACGGAAACATACTTTAGAAACCTTAATTAACACATTCATCTAACTTGAAATGAATAAAAGAAATAAAAGAATTTTCATAAAATTTTCGGGTCTTTACACAATTCATCAAACACAAATACAAAACCAATTTACAAAATGACACAAATTTGAAAGTTGAAAAATTTGTCTGCACAATTCCTTCTAACGGAACGGGATTCTACAACCCACGGCCACACTTTTTACTGTAAAAAAATAAGAAACAAATCCCACTAGACGAAATCAAGAATTTGATGGCAAAAGATTCAATGACAGGGACGAACCAAAAAAAAAAATACTTATAATCAGAATCTGTTTGGGATGGTTATGGTAAAGATTTTGTCCACTGAGTTCAATGAGTTGGTACAACGATTTGGGACTCCGATTGGTGAAGTTTTTGGACCGCAAAAGGACGGCGAAGGTGGACGATTTGGGACGCCGATTTCTGACTCCAACTGATGAAGTTTTCGGACCACAAAATGGGACGACGAAGGTGGATGATGTTAGGATGGTGGAATGACAATCGCGGGACAGGGAGGAGTGAGAGGACGATTTGGGAAGAAAGATTTATGGCGTTAGTTCGTTTAGGGATTTTGAAGGAGCGTAATATTTGGGAATTGGGATTGATTTCTATCCCCAAATCCCTTAATTGTATGGGAGGAATTCCAAATATTGAAAGTGGTCCACTTTTCCCAGCTCCTATATGCAACATTTGTTTTAGTTTTCAATCTCCTAATATATATAATAAAGGGAAATATTGGATTTTTTTGAATCTCGGGATGGAATCATAACTATAAAAAAAACACAGGATGAAATTCTAGTTTCAAGGTGGTTGGAGTATGATTATTTAAGGGATCTTGCTACACGCATAGACGTGTATGCACAGAAAACATACAGAGCATGCTCGGGGACCCACTTTTGGGTCCCACAAAAGTGATCCGAACCGTTCATTATTCTTAGAACATTTTTCTGAGGGCCCCACAAGAATTCAGCTCAATCAGACTGTTAGAAGTGGTCGAACCAAAGTCTCACCGTTTCAAGCAGAAGAGGAAAATTGTTCTAAGAATAATGAACGGTTTGGATCACTTTTGTGTGACCCAAAAGTGGGTCTCCGAGCATGCCCTGTACATTTTCTGTAGCTATGGGTCGATACCCATAGGTTTTCCGTTATTTAAGTGCCCATTGTGAATTATTTACGTTTAGTGACATTTTGTTTTGTTTTTCGTTAAATTTTTAACATTAATCATTTGTCTCGGTAAGAGGAATCAAATAATTGTAAAAACATGAATCAAAGTTAGAAAGAAAAAAAGAAAAAAAAAGGCTCTTAAAACCATTTCTTGTTTTTAATGTTTTTCATCATTAGTATACTACTTCATACTTTTCCGATTAGGGTGTAGTGAGGATTTTTGGTTGGCAAAATAGATACATATTCAATATTAATTATTTTTTTCAATGACAAATTCAATTTTAAGTGACGCGATATTTATAATAATGCTGGGTTTGACATAAAATTTTACGGGAAATCTCATAAAATTAATTAAATGATTTTATGGGATTTCTATTTTAGCACGTTGAATTTATAGGAATTTCTCATTTTAGCATGTTGAGTTTTGGTAAAATTAACGTGTTAACATGAGAAATCTCGTAAAATCATCCGGTTGATTTTATGGGAAACCTTACCTACATTAATTTCGGCATAATTTAATTTGAATGAATTCCTCGTAATCGTAATTTAATTTGCACAAAAAAGTACTGTTTGGTGATATTTTTTTCCATCTGTTTCTTTCACTCTCTCTCTTCAACGACCGTCACTTCCACTTCTCTCTATCTCTCTCTCTCATCAAATGATAGGTATGTCTCTTCTACCCTTTTCAAACAAATTCCCCAGCACATTTCACTCCTAAAATCTCGCTTCAGATTTTTCATTCCTCCTCCATGTCCTCCCTACTACTACTTCCAAAACCTCTGTATCATTTTTGGTGATTTTGCATAAAAAAAAATTCTGTGTTTTTTAATCTACTGCATCTATATAGTATCTGCAAAATTCAATTTCAAACCTCTCAATGCAAACTCGAGCTTCAACTTTGGACGCATGAATCAGCGCTTTTCAACTTATCTGGGCATACCACATCTCCAATTTCGTTTAGTATATGTTTTTGTATTTATTTTCCCAGTTTTAAATTATTGAATCTAAAGCTTCTTACATAGACTTGTTAGGGTTTCGAAATTCGTCGATATAACAGCAAGTCTTAGTCATTCTCGAGCTTCATAAAGTTATTTAGTATGAGGTAGATGCTCTCTCTCTCTCTCTCTCTCTCTCTCTCTCTCTCTCACTGTATTTATGTGTATATAGTATGTCTGTGTGTGTGTGTATAGATAAAGTAAAGTTGCAAGTTCGAGTGGAGTTACTGTTGGCTCCTTTAAATTAGAAGATTTGATAGGTTTTTGGGATGTAGTGGTTTTGTGAGAAAGGGCAAATCTGATGTGTGATATTAAGATTCTTACTATTTATTATTTATTCGTGTTTTTTAGTAGCTCGATTTGTTAGCCAAAAAGCAATCATGTACTTAATATGACAATTTCAAGGAATTGTCAATTTAAATCACTTGAATTATAAGTCTGAACTGGAAATAGGTTTCTGAGGGTGGTGTTTAGCAGCATTTTAGCGTTTTCAGTTTTAAGGTAGTGGTGAGGAGTTCTTGTGGTTTACATTATATTCTCTGGTGTCATGTTGTTATTATTGTGGTAGTGGCTTGGTTATAACATATTGTTTTGTAGTTACTTTGTGTCTTTTCATAGGATTAGGAATTTTGCTCATACTTCTCCCTCGGAAGGAGATCTACGTGCAAAAATAGTATTATCTATCGGATATTCGGATTGTTGGCCTGCGTATATGGAATATCATTTACACTACGCTGCGGATTTTCTATTGTAGTACTCCCTCCATCCTGACGTGTTCTACTTTTTGACTTATCCTTGTCCAAAATATTTGTCCATTCTAAATTTGACTCTTTAGTGTGAGTTTCCACTATGGTATTTTTAGTATTTTCGCCAATTAAAATGTGAGTGCGAGAATACTGAAAATACCATTAATGCCCATTTCCTTTTAAAACATAAAGTTACAAAGATAACGTACAATACTATGCATTGAGAAGAGTGCACTCTTATTTAATGCTAAAAAGATGAGGGTAGTTTTGGAAAATCAATGTCTTTTCGTCGTAATCATTATGTTTCCTTGATAAGTTGGGATTCCAAAACTAGGCAAACAAGTTGGGACGGAAGGAGTAATGCAGGAAATTTTTTTGGAGTGCTATGCAATTCTAGTGCCTGGCTTTTCCTATCTAGCTCAGTCAGTAGGTTGGAATGGAATCACCTTATTTGAGAAACAATGGGAGGTCAAGCTTAAGTAGTTGGTTAGCTGTTGCAGGGATAGGATCCTGTTAAGAGTTGATACAATTTCGTTGAGCAGCAGTCATCCATGTCTAGGGTGTTTTTGACTACGTAATTCCATTCTGTCAGCGATTCAGTTGGTATGAGGTCATGTGCAAGTTTCCGGTTGAGCTCTTGCATTCATTGTTATGTGCTCGTGTCGAATTGGCTGCCCTTGTCTTTGGATGATTGCATAGCAGTTCAAGGTTTCCAGATCAATCAAGGACTCTATAGTTTCATTGCTTTTTCTCTGGTAGTGGACCATTTTTGCACTAGCCATATATGATTATTGATGACACTTGCCGTATAGCAATGCCATTGCAAATACTTATCTCTCAAACGTCAATATCTATAGTGGTTAATTATCACCTCTCTCTTCAAACGCCTTTGAAGTAGTAAAATAGACAAGATGAGAACCTGGTAGTCTGAATGTTATCACCCCTTGTTTGCATGGTTGTGTTTGTGCTCATTATAGCTGCTGTATATATCTTTCTAAGACGTATGCGTCATAATTTTTGCATTGAAAAGTACAATACATCTATGCATTTGCAGGGCAGAGAATTCATGATTTTTCTAAGTCCTGTGATGATATAGATGTATATTCTTGGGTGTTGCGTATCCCATTCAGCGTCTTGACCATATATCTAGATGTTTAACTTTTATGTCTTCGATGTTTTTTTTTCAGTTCAACTACCCCAACTTTATAAGTGGAAGGTCAGAAGCAGACCTTTTCACCTTGGTAATTTGATGCATGAAAATTTTTGGGGCCAAGATATCAGAGCTGATGAAGAGATGCAGTTGGCTTGCACTCAACTGAAATGAAGAACTCACAGGTTCAGATGTTGAGATTTTAACTGAGCTTTTGTAACCTCTATGCTGAAGTGTTTTCGTTGTCTCGTCTTTGTTGTAATTTCTTGTTTCATCCTACTTTATTAAATGCGGCCCCATTCCGCTAAGGGGCTTTTTGAGGCTTTTTAGTTGATGTATTGTGAGAGAATGACTTGCCTTGAAAAATGCAATAAATCAAAAAAAGCCTAAAAGCCCCTTAGCTGAACGGGGCCACAGTCTGCTTATGTTGAGAGCCTGCTCTAGCCATGTTGCGGCTTCTGTCCAATTTCCTAGAAATTTTCTTTCTTATTTCATTTGCAGTATAAATGCTGAATGCATATGATATATTTGCATGATCAAGTTAATGAAACTTTTACAGGAGCCACAGAATACGCCTGAACTTCAATCTTCAACCCAGGTTTCACACGAGTCCCAAGGTGACCAACAGAACAATGGTACGGAGGCTCCTGTTGGAGACTCGGGTTCAATTTCCACTCCCAGTCATGATAATAGAAAAGTTTCCCGGGAGGATATTGAACTTGTAAGATCGTCTCTTCCATTTTTTAAGAATGATTCTCTCATCACATAAGGTGCTTCTTAGTTTCAAACTTTATATGGTTTGTTGCAGGTCCAGAATTTGATAGAACGGTGTCTACAGTTGTATATGAATAAAGACGAGGTGGTAAAAACCCTCTTGAATCGTGCGAGGATAGATCCTGGATTTACGACCTTGGGTGAGAATGTTCAGACATTTCAAAAAGTCATTTGTAGTTCTCACTCATCGTCCTTATGTGAATTATTAACTGTATTTGGTTGCTTACCTATTTATCCATTTGTATGGATTTTCATGTAACCTATCCAAGATGATCATTAGTTTCTGAATTTCAAACCTATAGTTTGATATCACTGCAGATATGACCCTCCTAAATTTTGTTATTTTCCTTCATTCAGTTTATTTTTCTATAGCTCTCTTGTGGCAGTCATTTAATCGTAGCCACTAACCAAGCAACGTTTTAACCAAACGTTTTATTTGGTTATTCAGTATGGCAGAAGTTGGAAGAAGAGAATGCCGACTTTTTCAGGGCCTATTACATAAGGCTAAAATTGAAGAAACAAATTATCTTGTTCAATAGTTTGCTTGAACATCAGTATCAAATGATGAAGTATCCTGTGCCTCCAAAGGTTCCTTTAGCTCCGATACAGAATGGGATTCATCCCATGCAAGGTGAATTTTGCTTTACATTCTTTTTGTGATAGAAAAGACTTAAGGGTGTACAGAGAAAGGGCAGACCTTTCAGAATTATAAGTGTTAACTGTCATGTTTCGTCAGTATGAGGAACACAGATTGCTCAACTGCAAGTTTTTAACAAGCTATTTGATTTGAAATGTTGTTTGAAGGATCTTTTTACGTTAAATTGGTGGTTGGTTGCTAAAATTATTTCTTATTTTTTTACAAAAGATTCTCATGTTCTTGCTAGCTATACTCTTCCAGTCTCCTTGCTGTAGAGAGTTTTTTCTTTTTTCTTTTTCGGTAAACCAAGCTTGAAAATAAAAGGGGCTAAACGAATATACAGCCTACAAGAGGCATACCCCAGGGAGAACTAAGCAAAACAAAAGAGAAAGAAAAAAAAGAAAAAGAAAAAGAAAAAGAAAAAGAAAAAGAAAAAGAAAAAGAAAAAGAAAAAGAAAAAAGAAAATAAAAATAATAAAATTGTTGGGATGGCCAAAAGGCTACAGGTGGTGGGGAAATGGTGTGAAATGTTCTCCTGTGCAGAGCATAGGACAAACTTACAAAATGGATTCAAGAGGACAACCCCCTCTAGTAGGTGAAACCCATCGCAGTGGGAGCAAATATAAATAGACCAAGGGACAACCCCACCTGGATAAGTAAACAGGACACGACCGAATTATCAAAATGGATCACATGTCTATTGGTGCACCAACACCAATGAGCAACAAAAGGAAACAAATAGCAACAAGGATGAACCACAATCAGAGAAGGTAGAGACAACCCCACCAACTAAGCAAATATGGTATCTATCACAGCAAGGACACAGCACTGTAAATCAGCATTTATATGGATCAATAACGTAATAGAGTAACCTGCCACTAAGGCACAGAACGCAGCAGCAGATAGCATAGGACCAAATAGAATAGCAGATACGGCAGGTGCAGCAGAACTATGAACATTGGTAGATGTATTGCAACATCTAGATTTGCAGCACAATCTCATCTGTTGCACATTAACAATAGCAGCAGGGAATAGTAGCAGTAGAGAATCCCACTGGATGCTTAGCACTAGCAGAATAGCAAGTCTAGCACAATAGCACTTTCTCACAGTAACAACAACATAAGAAGAACGTGAGCGCACAGCAGCAAACTGTGACTTAGAACAACTCAGAGGAGCACACAACTTATAGAAGGGCCCATCTGAGAAGACTAAGCCAAACAACAACTATAATGGAAGATCACGAGCATACACATAGACCCTAAATGTATAGTGGCTCACCCTACATCTCCCTTGGAATCCTCACACTTCTTTATTCTCTCTACAGGTCCAAACACCCTCACCTTTACCTCTCCAAGTTCCCCCACTAATTATTACCTCCTCTCTCAAGAAAATTCAGAGGCACAATCACACAACTCACATAGGCTCACAATATGGTGGAACACACAACTCATAAGTAACCAAGCAACATAACATTTCACCAAATGCAAGCCAGTCTTTCACATAGATCCAATCTGCATGACCACTTAAGACAGAGAGAGATGTAAGGTATTCTACCTGATATTAGAAGTAAAATATGTGGTCAAAAGCTAAATCTGCAGTAGGTTGGAGCTCTTTCCAATTGCAAATGAGAAATCTCGCTGGACAGAAATGTTTCTTCAGCTGAGGGGTTAAAATGATTTGACATACTGTTAAGAATTTCGTTCGTTTGATAAAACTTGTGTTGCATCAACTATCAGTAATTTTTTCTGTTATCACAACTTCGTGATACAGATTCTCTTGCAGAACTTACCTCATGCATGAGGATGTGATGAACTAGATGCCACAATTATAACAAACATTTGTATTGCAATATAAGAGCGTTCCTTTCAGGGGGCACAGGTCTTGCACTTTTCATTATAATTTGTTACTTGAACCATGAAAAGATCGCATGTTTCTTTATCTTGATGATCTCTTCAACTTTTCAATCCCAAATTCCTCTTTGGATGTCAAGTGAAAATCACCTATTGCATTTATCTCCACGATTTAATTCTTCAAAAGAATCTTACATTACCAGCAGTAAGATCGATTTCTCAATTGGAGAAGACAATGTTGATGCTTAAGTTCTCAAATCGGGGTTCCCCTCCCCAGTTCTCTTTTTTTCACCTTCTGATTAGAAAATTTTATGCTCTTAGTTGGGGGTTTTTGTCAAGAATAGTTTATCGATATCATCATCACTTAATAACACGTGTTCCAGTGCAGTTAACAACTTACCTATGGGATACCCTGTCCTACAGCACCCACCGATCCCAGCTACAGGTCAACCTCATCTTGATTCCATGGGCTGCGGAATGTCTAGCTGTCATGTGGTCAATGGAGTGCCGGCACCAGGAAATTTCCATCCCATTCGGATGCATTCTGGGAACGAGTGAGAATCCTTAACCATATTCATCTCATTCTCTCATTGATACTCCATTGAATAGTTAGCACAGCATAATCAATACTCATGAAAGAATGTTTCCTCCCTTTCCCTGTCCTGCTCATAATGTCACTTGGTTTATTTCTTGTCGAGTTTTTGATGTAACATAATGAGTCAATGACTATGATAGGATAGACACATGTCTATAAATGCCTGTGTCATGCCAGTTAGAATTGGGTACACATTGATGGGGGATAAAGGACATGGAAAGTCAAACTGCACATCATGCTGTTTTGAGTCCATAGTTAATTAGTTGAGTAGGTTGGCTAGATACATCAACAAGGATCCTCTAGGTCCAATCTAGCTAATGACTCTGGCCTCCTCGTTCGAGACTCATTCTCTTGATAACATGCCAAAAACGTATGAAAAGGAAGAAAAAAGACCTAGTAGTCTGAAGTAATATTATGCTGTAGTCAAACTTTTATTAGCTCAGTGTAAAATTACTAGCAGCTTCGTTCTACTTCCAGTGTAATACAGCTTGCTAGAAACTCGGCTTATAGGTGTTGTTTTTCCCTTTGTCAAGTATGGTAATGGACAACAGCACAGCTGATGTGCCACCAGCTCTCCCACCAAGCAGTGCCATGTCAGACATGGCTGTGAGCCCTCCATCAGTGGCATCTACTGGCCATTTCCCCTTTACTGCTTCTGAAATATCAGGCATGGGAGTAGACACGTCAGCCCTTGACACAGCATTTACTTCTGATGTTGCGAGTTCAGTAGGATTGCAGCTTCCACCAGATAATGGGGCGGGGAATTCAAGAGAGTCCCTCAGATCACTGGCTCAGATACCCTGGAATTTTAGTCTTTCTGATCTGACAGCAGATTTGTCAAACTTGGGAGGTAGTTTTTCAGCTGTTATATACCTTTCTAAGCCAAGTTGTGGGCTCTTTTTGGTTCCAAGTCTCTGGATTCATTTATGTTCTCAGCACACGTTTGAATAAAATAGAATTGCGGCTAGAGAATAAATCAAAAGATGAAAGAATGATGCTTATTATTCTCTGTAACTATAAACAAATCTTTTAGAACTTGTCAGTTTAAATTTTTTCAGTCCCGTTGGTTGAAGAGTTTTTCTAGAGAACAACACTAGAATAAAAACTATTTGGGAAAAAAATTCCTTCATAAGCAATGGCATTTCTACCAGAAAGGAAATTGTGGTTTCAGCAAATTGCAGGCCTGTTATCAGCAATTATTGACATCTATAACAAAATACAAGTTTACAACAATCCACCATTTCTTTTTTGCGGAAACTGTGGCTTGTGTGTACATATTTGTGTCAGTTTAAATTATTTGGTCCCGTTGTTTGGAGAAATTTTCAATCAAACAACACTAGAATAAAAACTATTTGGGAAAAATATTCCTTCATAAGCAATGGCATTTCTTCCGGAAAGGAAACTCTGGTGTCAGAAAATTACAAGCATGTTATCTGCTTTTATTGACATCTCAAAAAAAAAAAAAGTAAAGTTTAAAATGACCCGCCGTTTCTTTTTTGTGGAAACAGTGGCTTGTGTGTACGTATAGGGTCGAATGACAAATTCTCAGTACTTGTCTTAACCCTCTGAATGACATACCAGTTATTTTAAACTTAATTTGGTTTGGTGGTCTAAGATCAGATCCTAATATGGATGGAATGTATAATGCTGCGATTGGATAGACTTCTTCTCTTATTTATTTGGTTCTCTGTCGTCCTCCTTTCAGTTTTACGACCCCCCCCTTACCTTCAAATTACTTGCAGATCTAGGAGCCTTGGGAAATTATCCTGGTTCCCCCTTTTTGCCTTCTGATTCAGATATTTTACTTGATTCCCCAGAGCCAGACGATATAGGTAACCAGAATTTTCTCTCTTGCTGAAGTTTCTGCATTGTTTTCCTAAAAATGACAAAATGATGCCAATTTTCTATTTTTTTGGATGTTTATAGCTTAAGAGAAACAATTAAAAGCTCTTCAAATTTGGTAGTATACTAGAAGCTGCCAATGAGCCTCATGTTCAAACCACTTGGGTTTGGGTATTTCAGTGTCGTATAAGACATCTCATGGGAAGAAATTAGACAACTAAAGCAAAACAAGATAGAATTCTCTCTGTTAGAGGTTCGAAATATGGGATTCCCATATTCCAGAAGAATCAGAATAATAAAATGTACAACCCAGTATCCTACACATGATTATTCAAAAACAAGGCAATGGACGCATATAGCATCCAGTCACTTGTATTGACAACTTTCAACTCTAAGAAATTTGTTGCCACCACCCTCCGTTTCAGTTTTGGGGTAATTGAAATTTTGATTGTTGCTTTTTTGTCACTTGTTGGGTAACTCCTTTCTCTGGAAAACAGCTAAAATTCTACGCAATAGATTTGTAATTGAATTTCCCGCTCCCTCCTTGGCCAATAATTCTTAAGCTCTCAGCCTGTCTATGTTTCAGTGGAGGAGTTCTTTGTTGATTCAGCCCCAGGGCCACCAAACTCTCAATCTGATGAAGAGAAACCATCAATCTGATTGCACCGAGGGCCTTCTAGTTATTTAGGTTAGGGTATGTTTGTTGTACAATAAAAAGTGAGATGAAACTGTAATGTTTCATATGTTAGCTAGGTATTCAAGGTTTAGCCATTAACTTTTTCGCATTTGAGGTTCAGTGATGTAGTGATGAGATCTGTATTTCCTCGCTGTTCATGATTTGTAGTGTATTAGTTTAATTTCTCATAATCATTGCTGATTACTGAATTATCTTTTGAAAAACTTGACAGACTTGATAATTTCTCATAATCATGTTGATTATTGAATTATCTTTTGGAGAACTTGACAGTCGTCATATGTAATCACGTCTGTCTTATTACTCTGTTTGTGCCTGTCTTAAAGGCAGAATTCCTTTACATCCTTCATTGGTGATATTATTGCAAATGGACCCGGAGTTGAATTCCGACTGTGCAACTCGATAATCAATGGTTCATATTTGTCAAAGTATCAGTAAGAATATTAGATTGACAAATCAGAACCATTAAAAATACTTTGGGACTGTTGTGGTCACTTGGTTCTGTGGTTGGACTGCCCAACTGCACAGCCACAAATTTATTGCAAGTCTAATAGATTTGTTTGTGTCTACTTCATCTTTTTTTTCTCATACAGCCCAGTGAACTAAGAATATGAATTGGGTATCTAAGCGCATCCTCTTCTGATTCCTTCCGACTTTGATTATTCTTTTCGACTTTGATTTTGGGGCATGGCACAAAGGCATAATGCCCAATTGTCCAAGCATCATTAAACGATCATCGCTTTTTTGTTTTATTGATTACCAAACGATTACCGGTTAACCTTTGATACGTTTGTTTGTTCTGTGCCAGAACAAGACTGAAATGCTTCCTCCAAACAAAAACGAAATCAATCTTGAAATGGTGGATAAATCTGCATTTGCCACGGATTAACAATTAGACCCTGTTTGGAAATGGAACTTATTAGGCATCTGTTGGAACTTATTAGGCATCTGTAGTTGGAAATGGTAAGGTAGAACGTTATCCTCTCGAGTCCATGAAAATGGATTGGACCATTGAGTTGGCCCGTTTGTGGACCCTTCCCGGGTCCATTTTGATAATCCCAACCGTAAATATTTTAGAGCTTGCAGAAAATCAGGCTAATCTGATACTAATTATGGTCTCCAATTCGGTATTATAATCTTGTTATATTCTAAGACAAATGTGTTCCGGAATCCTATCAATGATATTCAACGAACCTGTTTTTCATGCGACTAATGCTCTCGACAAGCTCTAAAATATGAGCGGTTTGGATCATCAAAGCGGGACCTAGACTATATGGACTAGAGAGGAGTCGAGTCCGGTAGAATAGAACTAGAAATAATTTGAAACCCTTGTTTTCTCATATCATTTTACTTCCATTTCTTAAATTCCTTGCAAATCCATGATCCGAACCCAGATTGTTTCTGAAGCGAAACAGCAGCGAAAGACCTATTTTTGGATTTCATTCCTCGAGCGAATACCAATATTTGGTCGACTCCCAAAACCAAAATTTTGAATGAGTACTCAATAGTACGAAAATCATTCCTTGAGGAGTATCAGTTGCTGACACCAGTCGAATGCCATCAAATTTTGTCATACATTTAGCTACACATCAAAACTTACTGCCAAACAACACATAAGAAAATTGGGGTTAAAGAAATGGATTGGTTGAGTGCCTCACCGGCAGCCCCATTGCCAGGTCTTATGTATGGCGTATCTCAAGTCGGAGAAACGATTGTTAGCCAAAGTGTTGAAGAGTGTCTCACACGAGTACTTCACAAATTGAACCGTGTTGCATGAACTTTGTTTAACGGATGGAAAATGCAACCATAAAATCGTTCACGTGTCGAGTGAATGTGAAATCATGCATCTTCTATACATCTCAATACATGTCAGAACCCAAAACTTCTGAAAAGAACCAGAAAAACAAACATCGTCATTATCTATACAGTATAACTGGACATGAGCAGAACAAGATCAAAATCTATGTATACACCTATTTACATTTTGTTAAGTTGCTTCAAATTTAGTTACCTTAGATCCTCGAGTATAAAAAGTTCGAGATTTGAATTGAGTCAGCGCACCATTTCAAGTGCAAAAAGTCGGGTGCCACTTCATTTGGATAGACTTTGTGAAAGAGGCTGGAAATTTGAGTTCTCCATAAACCAGTGGAGAGCCCACTTTAAATTGCAGAGAGTATACTTGAGAGCTTTGGTCCAATTCTCTTGTTCGTCGAAGCGTGTGATAGAGTAGTTTCTAACTCTGTTATTCACAATCCTGCAAAATTTAGCCCAAATTTCTTAAGAGGCCAGCGCTAAGCATGGTTAGAATTGGCATTCCGAGTTATTGTCCAATTTATCTGTTAACTGTTCAGAGTAAACGCAACTCTGGCACAATGGATGGAACATTGATGGTCAAATTATTCACTTTCACAATAAAACCCCCCAAATTTAAGACAAAAATAGAAAGAACCGATACAGATTTGCTCTTTAGCCTAAATACTATTCCATTCAAATGAATTCACAACCTTTCTAAAGTTGGTTATAATCGGAATGAGTATTTCATTACCACCGACTTCCAAACTACTACAGAACATTTCCACTCAAATGAATTCACAACCTTTCTAAAGATGGTTATAATCGGAATGAGTATTTCATTATCATCGACTTCCAAACTACTACAAAACATTTTCACACCCAAGTATACTTCCTGTTGTCTGTTTCATGCCAATTAACGGAACTACAAAGAATCATTTTAATTGTGCCATTTTCCCGTCCAACGTAGTGTGAGGGGGCAACAGATGAAGCTGTCCAACAAATGAGTCTGGGTTGCATGCTAATTATGGCACCCATAAACCAAGAAATCTGACATGCATTTCACAAACCATTCTCCATATTAACAATTAGCATCCATTTTACTAATACGCTATTCAATATTTGAAATCCTCCATCAAGTTGGAGATGCAAAAAGGAGATTGCATAGCAATCAATTACCAATAGAAAGAGGCAAAGATAGGCTACAAGATTTCTTATGGGCTAAACAAACAAGATATTCATGTAGGGGGGAAGAAAGTAACTGAAGCAGTCTCTATACACCCAACCACGTAAGCATGATTCACAATGAAGTCTTCGATTTTCTACAAGATAGCGACTCTAGCTATATTACTAGGGAAATATACTGAATTCAAATTTCAAGTACCAGAGGGACTTACTTATAAGGCAGCTTGAACCATTTCTCAAGTGGGATGTTGTTTTCTTTATCCTCGGAATTTGCAAATTCTGCAAACTCCTTAAGACAAGTCAAGAACAATGTCATTGCTTCGCCATATCTAGTGCTCCAAAGCAAGTTCACTGGACCATACCTAAGAAATAATATCAGTTATACACTCCAATAGGGAAAAAAGAAATTACGTGCAAAGGGAAAAGGGAAAATGACCCCAAATACCCAATCCAAATGCAGGCTGTACGAAAGAACACACCTGAATGGTCAGATCTAATGTACAAGATTAGGAGACTGGCCATGAAATTGTGTATGCTTACGCAAACAGAATGACATTATGAAACAAGTTTCCTTCATAAACATGGTCATGACTCATAAATAAAGGTAAGTGAGAAGTAGGAATCCGAGACAAAAGAGTTGGGTTCGAGGCTACATGATGATGGAAAATTTAAAAGTTAGGAAAGAGAATAGGTTTTGATCTCGACATCCACACCACCCACAGAGTTTAAAGAACCTAAAGTGGCATGGGTCACCAGGAGAAAGGCTTCCTATTCCTTAAAGAGTAATTGGGGAAACAATTAAGGAGCAGAACAAAACACCCCTTCATGCGCCATGTTTTGGTAGCTATTTAAGCTATTCTAAGAAGTTATTGTTGAGGAGAACAAATCCCACCTTCATGCACCACGTTCTGTTAGGGATTTATGCAATTTAAAAGAAGTTAGTAGGGAAACAATTAACGAGAGGAAAAATCCCCCCTTCAAGCACCAAATTCACAATTCTAAGCTGCATTGATTTCCAAGTCTAAATGAATTTAGAATAACCAATGAATCAATACTACTTGTACTTACAGCTCATACGCGTTGTTGTTGCTGTCCATAATTCGAGGATAACTCCCCATAGGAAGAACCTTTATCTGGTATCTGATAAACAATGAATTAAGAATAAAAAACAACCTAATTCAAAAGGACATCTGATAGAGTTAAATGGGTAACACATTGGCTTCAGATCAACAGGCATCTTTTTTTTTTTTTTTGCTCGGCTGATCAACAGGCATCTGCCGCCTTCTTTCTTTCTATATATTTCAACCCATGACACAAACCCTTACCAATCGGATTGGGCCTCCGCCCACCTTAAGTCCCATACTCCCATGTTCTATTGCCCAGGAGTAGAACCAGCAAAATGTTTTCCCCAAAACATAATTGAAAAACAACAACTTATGTTGAAACATTTTCCAATGACCAAAACAACGATAAAGATCTATCTAGCAATGACCTGTTCAATGCTTAACGCTTTAAGGTTCAAGGAGAGAAATTTCCCGCAGTTTTCTCAAGGAGGAAAGCAGATTAAATCAATATCCCAAAACAAGGTTGACTCAATTCTGCAACTCTCATCAGCCAACTACAATGGCATGTCCAGCCAGATCATCCCTTGTACGACTACAGCTCCTAGGGAATTCATTGACATGATAAGTGTTGCAATCTCAATGGTAAAATGCAGCTCAAAGAGACACACCAGAACCATGTACTGACTAGTGATGATACAGTGTTTGTGATGCCACACAAAGGTACATACATCTAGGAGAGGTTTTGCACAAAAGATTCCACGAGTTTTAACTTAGAGACTGCCATAACTAGAAAGAGAAGTGGGAATGTCCGTAACAAATTGCCTCTGAGCCCCTTCAACTTAACTTCCCATCCAGAACCATGTCGTGCCTAGTGATGATACAGTGTTTGTGATGCCACACAAAGGTACATACATGTAGGAGAGGTTTCAAACAAAAGATTCCATGCGTTTTAACTTAGAGACCACCATAACGAGAAAGAGAAGTGGGAATGTTGGTAACAAATTGCCTCTGAGCCCCTTCAACTTAACTACCCACTGTTTCCTATAATACCACATACATGCTCTTACTCTAAATTTTGGTCCAAGTACAAAACCATCTATGTGACTGGAAGCTCAATCAACTCTCTGTGCCTATGTTTCACATCATTGTCTGTCCAGGTGTACATGCACTGCTACAAGGCTGATCAGATATCATATCACCTTCAGTTGACTGACGCAACTCAATTTTAACAGCAGAATGGCTTTATAAGAAACACAAAAGAGATGCATATTCCAATAAAAAGGATACGAGAATTTAGGCCAAAAATATTGAGCCATGGTATGGAGAAGAAGGCAAGCTTGGCCCCAAGCAGCATTTATCTCATCCCACTCTACCTAAGCATTTTCAAAACATGGGAAAGGGATTACTGCAAGATACAGAAAACTAGAATAAAGAATAAAAGAACAACGGTTTTATTCGACCTTATCAAGAGTGACATCAACTGCCATTTTTCTGACCAATAAAGCATTGGATCTTGCAATTGTAAGCTAGCATAATCATGCTCATTACGGGACTCCCAAATATCAATCCCTCAAACAAATTGCAATTAGGTTCTTTTTGTCTACCAAAGCACAACATTGAGTTGATGGGTGTTCAAAAGATCCATGCAAGTTAACTGATCCTAGAACATGTAGGGAATGACAAGCAAACTATGCAAGTTTACTTATTCAGCCCCCTAATAGTTGCATGTTGCAGCAGAGGCAAAGAGAAGGAAGGGGACAGATCTCCAGTCGACTTTTTCTACCCATAGTACCCCATAAGCGAGAACCATGCAAGTTTACTTATTCAGCCCCCTAATAGTTGCATGTTGCAGCAGAGGCAAAGAGAAGGGGACAGATCTCCAGTCGAATTTTTCAATCCATAGCACCCCATAAGCGAGAACCCTCTCCCCATCAACATACGCTCATGCCAATTCCCAAAACCAGTTCATTAAAACAAAATGAATAGGACAATAGCAGCGAAATTGCAGACATCAAGTTGGCCTGTCAAAGGAAATTTTCAAGTAACTACCATACAGTATTCTTACCGGAATTTTAGGAAGTCGTCCCAACCGGAAGTTGCAAATTGTTCCAAATTGTTCATCGTACGAGATTGGGAAGGCATCATAAAGCACATTAGTTTGCCCCAGTAACTCCAAATGTGCTTGCGAAACTTCAATCTTAGCCAAAATTGCATCCCTGTCTTCCTGTTTGCCAGGGGGGAAAACCCAGTTAAATTGTGTAAAGGGCACTTCCGTTCTTAGTACTTCGGTGAAACTCAAAGGTCTCCAAGATAATCAGAATGTTTGACAGACGAGGATGGGATGCCTAGCTAGAGTTACCAGATTAAGGAATACTCCATGAGGCAACATACCATTTTCATGCATGACATGGAAAAGATCATTGTCCAACAGCAAATTTGAAAGGAACATTAATATCACTTCACATTATTACTGTCACATCCCCCACCCCAGTCTCCCCTCTTTCCCTTGCCAGGGTATTGGCAATAGGTGCAATTAAGGGATCTAATTGACTCAACAAAAGATTTTCTTGCTCCATTTAAAAGACAAGCAACTTAAGTGGCCCATAACAAGCAGAAGTTATCTATCAAGGACAAAGCTACAAACTCCAGAAAAATATTATGCATGTAAAATTCTCGGATGGAAATGATGTCCAGAGGAAAGGACAAGCAGCAAACACCTGGTGTGAAATTAGCTGAAACTGGAAATTGTTGAACTTGTGCCAGTACCTGGTATATGAAGTTAAAAACATGGCGAGAATTAGCACTGAAAAATTCCTTTATGGATATCATTCATAGTATATAGCATGTTTCAAAGTGAAAAAACTCTACAAAGTCATGGCCATGTCGACATTTCATCAGAAATCGGTCAAAGAGGCACTTTAGTTTTGGGCAAAATTTCGGGTAAAGAAATTTACCGCTCTTCCAACTCTTTGAAGCGGATAGATTTCAACTCCAATTCCTTTAGTTCGCTGGTCACTTTCTCATACTGTTTTTCCGTCTCTTTAATTGCTGCTTCAAGGTTCTGTTCTTCTTCTTCAATCTAAAATTTCATCGACAGAAGATAATATGACTAACAAATATATTGACTCCAAAGCCACAATTTAGGCATGAGATCTCAACTAAACCTAACTGGTACTTTTTCTCTCTCAATAGGTAATTGGAAGCTCTTACAGACCATAGCTTTAGAACGTATTTCGAAGAAAATAAATCAATAGCTAGTACGATCCGAACCAAGGTTCTGAATAACGTACTGGCAATGGTACCGTTTTTGTTATTGGTATGGTACATACCTGAACCGATGAATTCTCAGGTACCATTTCAGTTTCATCGATGTAAAAGTCATATGGGTAGTATGTACATTAGTTTTTTGGATTCACACACACAATTAATATGTTTCACCTCCAGGGCCATGATTTTCGAGGTATGAACAAATTACTTAGACAAACGGGTGATTAAAATGCGAAGGTTATACAAAAGATTTGGATGTGCAAAACAAAAAACATGAAATGTGTGCTCCACTATCTATTGCTTTCCTCCAAAATTGAAGTGCAACAACTTCATTGTGCAATGTATAGAGAATCAAACTGTCCGAACAATGAAAAAATTCTGTCATGGTATCCCAGTGGCTCATGGTCAACACCCACCCGGCACGGTCCCGAGCTACTAAGAAAACAATATAGAGGAAAACAAAAGCAAACCCCACAAAATCAATTACCAGTAATTTTTTCATTCCATGGAAAACATTTGTTGGCATGAAGCATGATAGAAAAAGCAAAGTGATCCAAAGCATGGGAACTGGGGAGGAATAAAGCACCTTTAGTTTTTCCTTGAAAAATTCAGCCTCATTAAGAAAATTGGATGCCTCCCCTTCTAAGAAATGTAGACAGGCTTCATAAGCTTTGATGTCCCTGTCCACATCTTCAACCTCCTCATCAAGTTTATCAGATAACACTCTCATGCACTCCAGGCATAATGGTTGCTCAACCTGGAAAGGAAAGATAGAAATTACCAATTCAAACAGTTAACTTCTGAATATCCAAAATATGAAACCAATACAATTCCAATTGAAGCTCCTTTTTCCCTCACCAAAAAGATAATTCTCATGAATACCTGCATCTGGGTTGTGGCAATATCAAATGCACGCTTCAGAGCAGTTATGGTCGAGTGCAACCCAGAATTGTTTGACTGCACAGGAGAACTTGTTCCTCCCTCATGCGATGGTAAATGAGCCCCGCCTCCATCAGATTTAGAGTCACACTGGTACAAATACGCAGCTGGTGGAGGCAACAACACGAATGACTCTTCCATTGCCTTCCCAGACGGACTTAAATTAGACTGCACTTTTCCGCTGCGAGGACGAGGAGGAGCCCCCTGAACCTGATTTCTTTGCTTTGACAATTCAACAAAAGAATGGTCCATACCTGTGGATCCTAACACACTTCCAGAACCATGGATCAAAGTACCCTTCATTCCTGCATCGTTTCATGCCAAATGGGATTTGAGTAGGAATTAAAACCTAATGCTCTGAAATCTTTATCATCTTACAAAAATGCAGTCCCATGAAATAAGATCCAAATTAGATAGGTCCAATGAGACAGACAAACTGAACAATTCCCTGAAAACTATGATGTGATATATTTTTTAGTAGAAATCCAACTCAAACATCTTCGAATAACTGGACGAAGCAATATTATATATACCTAGACCAAAAAAAAAAATACAGCTCTTCTAATAAAAACTCAAAATGACATCACTGACAGAGCCTCATTTCATCCCAATTGGTTTTGAGGTGGAATAAACACCTAATTCCTTCAAATCACGGTCATGTTGTAAAACTGAAGTACTGTGAAGCTTAATTCACATTAAATAAACATTGAGACAAAAGAGATTGGAAAAGCTCCATTAACAAAATACCCAACTCAGTCATGACCTCAAGCACATCTTCTAGTACTAACCTCGGCAAAATATCCATAACATTACTACAAAGAAACTTTGCTAGGTCACCATCAAACCAAACCAAACTAGTTCTTGTTTTCCAACATATTGGTGTCACTTATATGAATCCCTTTTTTCATGTTCTGATCTGTCAGGAGCCATTTAACAACTTCATATTCCTTTTCAACATAGCATTCCATTTCAATTAGGGCCAGACCCTAGCATTTTCACTAACAATGATCTTCACGCTTATTGCTTTTCTTTACTGTGTTTTTCTCTTTAGTAAGTTGCGTTCGTTGAAAAAGAACAACCAAAAGGAAGGGAAGGGGTAGCAAAACTACCAACTACTCAGCAAAACTACCAACTACTCCTTCAAATTTCTGTCATACCTTACAAGCACCACTAAACTAATGGATCTACCAACCTACCTACAACGAATTTTTTTTGGCAAATCCCTGTACAATTGAGAAGGAAAATCCATCAAATTCGTTCAATACAATGCTACAATCCCATAATCAACAAGGTTTCAACATGGGCTGTATTCAAAAAATTAACCCCTAACGACAACTCCATGCAGCGGCGGACGCAAATTTGTACTTGGTTGGGCCCCAACTACGTGCATTCTACACCGAGATTGTATACATATGGGTATTTTATACATTAAAAAAAGGTTAATAACTTAGAAATTTAGGGACTTTTTTCTACACATGTATAGGATTTTTAATTTTTCGTAACAATTTGTTTTAACCAAACGACTTGTAGGGCAGAGGGTTTGTCCCATAATAATTTTATTTTCTTATAATTGACATGAAAAACTAGTATAATATGTGCAAATATTTGGAGTTGTGGGACTCTGTTTTTGCTACGGCCAAACAAAATCGGTCTGGTATCCAAAATAGAGCAGCTAGACGTCGACAGTAGTTTGAGAGAGAGAGAGAGAGAGACCGGAGGAGCGAGAGGAGAAATCGAGGTTGTGGCGGCAGCTCTGGCAGACCCATCTCGGGAGGGTCGGGTCAACCGGGAAGGTCCGACCCCTATCGGTGATGATGTTGCTGTTCTTCGTCGCCATCTCTCGATTACCGATTACAGTATTATGGCCATGTCGATCATGTGTGTATGTAGAGAGAGAAATCAGTAGGGGGGAGAGAGAAAGAAGAGTGTGCTCCAAGGTATATATTGATCTCAGCAACGCTACTACTTACACACCCATCAACCGGGCACCTATCACATGTGTGGACCCATTCAATTACCCGATCAGGCCAACGTAGATGTGTGTGAATGGGTACGGTTGGTGGTGTCATTGACCGGATATATATCTATCAACAGTACTCTATCATATTATTGGATCTCTTTATCTTTTTGAACGTGTCAAAAAAAATTGTTTATATCTCACATTTTATGATGTTTTTTTGTCATTCCAACAACTTTATTTAATAAAACTAATTGAGATCTATCAAATAAAATCTATATTGAATATAAAAATATAATAAATTAAAAATTATTGACAATTCTTTGAGACGTCAAAAAAAAGAGAAAAACCCAACAATATGAGACAGAAGGAGTAGTATTTTTTTTTTAGAGTTCGTTCCACAACTCAGACTTAAACTTTGCAAGTCAGTGTGTTCCACAACAAAAACACACACTTTTAAGTGAGTTTCTTCCCGACTTTAACAAGAGTGGAAAATATAATTTGGAGTGTCAAATGACTCAAATGCTCAAATTTCCCACAAGAGTTAGAGCTTGTTTGGGAGCCTCTTTTTTGATTTTTTGGTTTCTCTTTTTTGGTTTATGGATGTTTGGCAGCCAAGGGGAGAAATAGTTTTTCCAAAAACAGTTTTTCCATTTTGAACAATCTGGGCCAGAAACCAAAATGAGGTCCAAGGCTCCTTTTCCATTTTTCTTTTTCCCATTTTCAGTTTCTCCTTTTTCGTTTCCCATTCTACCCCTTCTCCCCCACGTCCAAATTTCTCCAGTTTCTCCAGTTTTAGTCGATTGACGCGAACCATCTTTTACGTTTGTGTCAATACGGTAATTTGGGATTCTATGCTAAATGAACTTATCCTGCATTTTGTTGATTGGTTAAATTTTGGAAGTTATAAATGCATGCGTTTGAACTTTGAACAGGTTGAGGGAGGTGGGTTTTTTTTTTTTTTTCCCGAAATGTCTATGAATCTTCTCAAGTCCAAATTTTTTTCCCACCCCACAACAATCTGGGCGATATTGGATATTGGATAAAAATATTGGATGGGTTCCATTTACTGTAACAATAATGGGCAATTTTTTTGGGCAAATTTTTTTTCCCACGTCCAAATTTTTTACTGTAACAATATTGGATAAAAAAAATGTATTTTCAAAATTGGATGGGTCCCATTTACAAAAATATTTCCCAATTAGAATTTTAAAAAAATGCTAAAAACAATATTCGTGTACATTTTTATAACATAATTAATAATAAGGGCAAAATGGTAAAAAATCAATCCATAACTCATTTTCATCAATCTTCTCCCAAACACTACTACTTTGCAAAATGCATTCTGTACATTTCTCCCAAACACTCCTCCCAGATTCAAAACTCATTCTGGCCATAATCCAAAAAGCCAAAAAGCCAAAAATGAAAAGCTGAAAAGTAGGCTCCCAAACACCCCCTTAGTACAATACTAGTGGATGCCCCCTTTTCTTTTCTTTTTTCTACTTGTTTGGTTTAAAAAACTTTCGTTTCAATTGCAATGAGGGACTTGGCGTGACTCAAAATTATTATTGAACAGTTGTTTACTCTGTTGTGACCGCTGACTGAACCGCGGCATGTGTACACCTGCAAATCATGGTTGTTGATGACCATCTCTTGGACCTTTGTTACCAATTCTTCATTGTTTGATATCAATGATTCCTTGGGTGGACATCAACTCATCTATATCCCTTCGGCCTTTGGGGCTGCCTCCAATTCCTAATGAAGCAAACAGACAACTATTCTCAGCATTTAAAATTTGCTCAAAAGTATAACAAGAAAGTTTCTCAGTCCATTAAAACAGGTAGCTTTGCATTCAGGTTTGAGAAATACAAACCACATTAATATTAATATGAGAAAAATGGTGGGGAACAGGACAACCCCCCCACACACACACACACACACACACACATTCGGGTTTGAGAAATACAAGCCATATTAATATTAATATGAGAAAAATGGTGGGGAACAGGACAACCCCCACACACACACAATCCTAGACTCGGCCTAAAAGTGGATTATGGTTTTTTTTGGTTTTTCGTTTCGTCTTTATTCAAAAAAATATTTGGTTTGACCATAAATTTATACTTGTTATATTCGTCTCGCCGAGAGGAATCCAGAAACCACAAAATCTTGATGCGAAACTAACAAATGCAAAAAAAAAATTGAATAAAGACGAAACCAAAAACCAATAATCCACTTTTAGGCCAAAGTAGTTAAATTAATTTTTGTGCACACCCAAAAAAAAAAAAAAAAAAAATTCGTAGAATTGAAACAAGTTGAGAGAGAGAGAGTTGGTCAAAGCTCGTCAACCAGATTTTGTTTGAGCCCCTCAATAGTTTGCGTCTTTGCGTTTGACCTCATCGATCCTCTCTCTCTCTCTCTCTCTCTCTCTCTCTCTCTCTCTCTCTCTCTCTCTCTCTCTCTCTCTCTCTCTCTCTCTTGTTCGAAGTTCATTGTCGGTGATGTGGTCGCCGGTGGAGGTGGGAATCGAGTCTCTGTGAGCAACGGGGGTGTTGGTGTCTGTAGGAGATGGTTCTTGCTTAGTCAAATATAATGAGCCGGAGAGGTATGGATAGTCAACAGTAACAGTAAAGACACAGTAAAGAAGGAAAATAGGATGGCCTAGAGGAAGGGTGAAGAACAGAGCAGATGTGCACAGAAAGAACTAAGGTAGTGGATTGCTCTCAGTCTAATCCGTAATACCCCAGTGACCTAGGAGATGGGGACTGACTTACAGAGAGAATGTTCTCCTCTCAATCAATTGTTTCCCTTTTCTCTCTCTAGGATGGCATATGCTCTGCCAGGATTTTCACCAACCTCCGGGCATTGAAAGGGAATGTCCCATATTTATAGGCACCTTGGACCAATCATCAGGTGCCAGGCTGTCATCCTATAGTATGATAACACGTGTCCTTTCCGTACAACCTGATTGTACGGGTGACGTCATCACTGCGCAGCTGACCTGCGCGGTGACGAGCCATTCCCCCGCGCAGCGATCCTCTCGTTCTTTATAGCCACCAAGCCACTAGATCCCCCATATTCCCATAAGGGCAAGGTCGTGACCTGTTCGGTCGCGCCTATACCGCAGCCAAGCCTCAGGGGGGGGGGCAGGGTCCTGCCTTCAGACCGCAACAGGCATACTTAACTTCTTGCGTTCTCGCCCACACTCTGGGCCGCGCTAGTCATTTGGACCATGGGTTGTCTTGTTTGGATGGCCCATGGTTGTCCAGGCACCGCCCTTACCGGGCTTGGGGTGCGCGCCGTGGAGGCGCCTTGTGCAAGAGGGTCCCGCGCCAGTGGCCCCCCCGCGCGGAGAGTGCCACATGTCGCGCGGACATTGCGCCACCTGGGTGACACTTGTCATGATCTCAATGGTGGGTCAACGTTGACTCTGGTCAACGGGGGGTCTCGCGCTGACCTCCCCTACAATGGCCCCCACGCGCGTGTGGAACAAGCAGACGAGTGGCGTGACTTTCACGCGCTTTCCCACGCACACGTGACGTCAGCGCATTATCCATTTTTTGAGACCTTTTTCGGCTGATTGACGCGACCGTTTGGGGGCACCTTTCGGCTGTCCGAGGTCATCATTATAGCTGACGTTTCATCTCGGACGTGATGTCTGATTGCGACGGTTCGGGGCCCCCTTCTCTCCTTATAAATATCCCATTCTCTTTTACTTCTTCACTTCTGCTTCTTTCGATCAAACTTAGAGCTCTCAAGCCCCTTCCTTTTGTAATTCCATTTCTCTGAAAGTCTTCTCTTCTGCAACTCTTCTTCTTCCTCTAGCAAAACTATCCTCACACAAAGATGACCCGTGGTGAGCAAGTGACAGGAGGGAGACCCACTGTTCAAGGCAGTCCAGTGCCTCCGTCGGACCAATGGCGTAGGGCCCCTTATTTCCATGGTAAGGGTGACCCGTTCTGGCAGAAGGTGGAGTCATACACTCCAGTGGGCAGTGAATTGGACGACGTCTTGTGCATTCATCCGGAGGTGCCGCTTGAAGATGGAGACATGGTGCCACCCTCCTCTGTTCTTCGTCTTCGCCTAGAGAGGGGGGGACTTCTCTTTGTCTTCGGTCCAGTATTCTTCTCTCTCTGCACCCCCTGCTGGCTGGAGTGAGTGGGTGAATGACGTAATCGGGGATGCTGCTTACAAGAAGATCCTGGAGCGTTCTCACATACTGGAGCCCATCAAGATTTCCCAGGTTTTAACATTGAACAGGAGGAATGAGAATATCGACTTTCTGGTGTCACGGTGGAGTACAGATACTCACACTTTTGTATTTCTGTGGGGGGAGTTTGGCCCCACTCTCCAGGATACCAGTGCACTCCTACACCTCTCCTCTCTTGGTAAAAAGGAGTTTGAGCCCACCAAAGCTAACTACACAGATCAGGAGTTGACGAGCAGGCTAAAGTTGGCTTACAAGGCCGCGGGACACAGGGGCTCGCAGTAGGACATGAGTGGGCATAGGAGGGCCATGACAGACCCAAAGAAGACTTCTTGGGGTTCTTGGATAAGGTACTTCTTCAAGGATCTTCAGCTCACGCCGTCTGGGAGTGCGGAACGCTAGGCCATTGATGGCCCGGGGTACAAAGGTGATCTGTACTTGCCCGCCTTTATCGCCTTCTTCCTTTCATTCTTTCTATTTCCAGATTTTCCCATTGATGCACCAAGCGAGTTTGTTTTTCATCTCGCGGTGAGGATTGCGCGAGGGGCTAGATTTTCGCTGGGCCCTCTGTTTCTTGGGCACTTATACCAGCAACTGGACCGTCTGTCCGCGGACTTCGAGCGCTCCGTGGGCCGCTACGACATCATTTCCATGGTGCACACTTAGTTCCTAACTGCATTGGTGTACGAACATTTTCCTGTCGTTGCTCCAAAGCCCAAGAAGTTCCCCGCGCAAGTGTCCAAGCCAGTCCTGGACAGTAGGGGTCGTCCAGTCAGGGAGGATGACGGTCGCCAGAGGTACACTCTTGAGGGTCCAATATGGCCCATTATCCTCCGATGGAACAACACGGCCACAACAAAGCTTTGGGAGGAGCATATGGATGACGAGTCCCATTTCTATCCGCGCCCCTACACCCAGACCTTGGATGGTATTTGCAACTATAACCCAAGCACCCCAGGGGAGGTTGATTCCTCTGACGGTAGCCTTCCGTAGCGTAACTTTCTTGTTAGTGTATACTGCATGAGCCGCCTGGCCTACCTGCCCGCACTTAGAGTTGAGAACTGGCGAACAGTGGTGTATAGGCCAGACAGAGTGGCGCGCCAGCTGGGGTATGATTTGGTGGTACTTGCGGCCGGGCTGGAGCCTCTGGAGTTTCAGGCTCCTTTTAATCAATTTCTTGTTTCTTATACGGATATACTTTTAGATGGGGTTGGCCGTTGGCATTTTCCAAAGTCTATCCGTCCTCCCCTCGCCTCCACCCAGTTCCACTTACATTGGCGTAGGAATCTGGACTCCTTTTTTACCTTTGTGCAAGGTGAGGCCACCAAAGCCATCCCGCGTGTCATATTCAAGCCAGACTTCACTCTCCACGCGCTTAAGCCTCAGTCCGACGATTGGCGAGGAGTACGGAGCCGCTGGGCTTTGAAGGATAGTACTACTGTGGCACCCTCAGAGGCTAGGGTCGTGGCACCGCTATTTGCCGTGCGCGTCACCAGGTCCCGGGCAAGGGCCCAGACATCTTCTGTGGATGAGGAGGAGGCCGCGCGGCCACCTATCCGTCGCAGACTGCACATGGTATGTAATATATATATATATAGGGTCAGGATCCAGTCAGGACTCCCTGACTTTGTTAAACTCCGAACCTCCCCTCTCCCAGCCATTTCCTTGCCAAATTGTCGGTATTCGAACCGTTGGATGTGTTTAAAATGTGTTTTCAAGGGCCTACGCAAAGATTCGGCAAAAAAAATGACCGGGAAGGGCTTCATCCGAGCAGTTTTTCATACAAACCGTAGGATATATATTTCATGAAAAACTGCTCGGATGAAGCCCTTCCGGGTCATTTTTTTTTGCCGAATCTTCGCGTAGGCCCTTGAAAACACATTTTAAACACATCTAACGGTTCGGATCCCGACCATTTGGCCGAGAGAGGTGAGGTCCGTATTTTAACAAAGTCAGGGAGTCCTGACTTGATCCTCTCTGTATATATATATATATATATACACTTTTCCATTCTGTCCACCATGCTGATCGTGATACTATCTTTTCCACTCCGTAATAGACATACCTTACTCTGTTTCAGGCGGTGACTGGCGAGCGCGTCAGGGAATCGCCAGAACGCACAGCTTCCCCCTCGGACCAGGGTTCTGATACGGATAACATGCCCTTGAGGGCTCGCGCTACTGCGTTGACTCAGGGTCAAGCCGCAGGCCCCTCCGTCCCCGCCCAGCGATCCACCAGGGATAGTGACAGCAATGGCGATCAGCTCCCAATCAGTGCGTTCCTTGGCAGGGGGCGCGAAAGAGCTGTGGCTGGTGGGCCAGAGTCTGGTCAACGTGCGGAGGTCGCTCATACTACCTTGCCACCCGCTCAGCCCGCAGAATTTGATGAAGAATCCACCCCGCATCCGTAGGCAGTAGAGAGGCATGCGTTCTTGGAAATGATGCGAATAGGGGAGCGGGTTAGCCCTTCAATTGTCGAGGTACTTGGTCCGCGCAGTGTGAGTGGTTCCAGAGAGGATGAAATAAGAGAGATTCACTCTGGGGGACGTCGCGGCCCGGGGCCACAAACGGAGAAGAGCTCAGGAAGCACCGCTGAAGGCTTTGGCAGGGGTTTTGAACAGGAGTTTTTGCAACCCTATGTTGATAGTGATGATGAAGAGAGCCCCATACCGCTGTTGAAACGGGTCAGCCCTCATCTCGCTCCCATGCACCGACTGAGTCCGTCCCTCAGCACGCGTCATCTATCGAGAAAGGTAATTATCCTGATTCCTCCAGCACCTTCCAGAACATAGGGGGTGACATTCATGTGGGGCCAAGCTTTAGGTTGCGCACTACTCATAGTATAGGAGAATTTGTGCCAACTTCAGTTGATCCAATTATTCATGAATTGTTCAAAGATAATTTTTAAGAACTGGAGGCTGCTATGGACCCTCAGGGGAGAGTGCGAGAGATGCAAGCCGCCCTTCATCAGTCTGTCCCCGAACAACAAGAGCCTCTGCCAGAGCAATAAGGGGAAATTCAGCAGGAGCGCATGGCTGCCATTTCCGAGGGGGATGCCCCCGAAGGGGATGCACCCGAGGGGGAAGGTAGGAGCGAGGCAGAATCCAGCGCTCCACAAGAGGGTGTCGGGCAAATGGTCGTTTATGAGAGAGAGGCCATAGATGTTGATGACAGTTCGGAAGCTTCAGGGGGAACAGAGTCCAGCGCGCCGCAACAGTCTCCATCCCAGTATAGTGATTCTCAGTGCCAGGAGCGGGTACCTCCTGTCATTCCTGCGTCCGTGAAGCCGTTCTTATCGTTCCGCGTTGCCGACACCAACCGACCTCTCCTGGAAGCTGTTCAACAGACGCACCCAGAGACTTTTGCCAACTTCCGGGCACAGAGCCCTTTAGGTGGTGGTATGCTTCTGGATAGGTTGGCGACAATTATTACTTCCCTGCGCGCCGTTCCTCTGAAGAAGTTTGGTGATGCGTCGCTAGCTACAGAGAGAATTCCGAGAATGTGTTTTGCTCAGATAAAAGATCTCCAACAACTTCAATTTACCAAGAAGATATCTGTCTCGAAGTACGGTTTGACGAGTCAGCCCAGGGGAAGTCAACTCCTCCCTCACCTGAGATGTCTTGGTAGAAGTTGAGGGGCTATTGTAGTGGGATGAAATATAACGCTCACGACAACTCACTATCTACCCTTTTTAGATATTGTAGATGTCTTAGATCTACCCTTTTTCCACTTTCTCCTAGCCATTTCTAAGAACAAACCATGGGTGGCGAGCAAAACCAACAAAATCTCAACAACCCCACACATCCCTCCACCTCCAAAGAGCCAAAGACTACTTCTCATGTCTCTGTTTGCGTCCTATCCAATCTCGCCGGACTCACTCCGAGTCCAGACTCACGGCAACTCACTATCCAAAAACTCACCCAGCATCTCGAGGAAAGAGATGCCAGGATGGCCATGAGAGCTTAGTTGGCCAAACTATTCTGAGACCGTCAAGAAGAAGGTTGTGGTGGAGGTTACAGCAACCTCTCATGGGGTCTCTCCGGCCAACGACGCTCGATGAAGGACCGTCTTGGTCCCCCTATAGATGAGGGTGCTAGAACCAAGCCTCTTGCCTTTCGGCACAGGAGCCCCTCGGTTGAGCATTTATCAAGGGGGGCCAGATCCAAACTTTCCCACCGATCTTCTCAGATCTCGGAATTGGGTGCTCGGTCTCCGTACTCTCCGTTGTCTGCAACACATGAGATGGTGTTTTACTAAAAAGATGGTCAGTATAAACCTATCTATCTAAAAAAGGATCCCCGAGAAGGAGTCACCCAAAGGAAGCATCGTCCAACATGCTCGGCAGACAATCGATGTCGAAAAACTCCTCCCCATCAAGCGAGGTCCTATGACCTCCAAGACAGGGTTAAAGTCCGAGACGATGACACGGGAAAGCATCATGCCTACCAAACTGAGAGTAGGGATGACGGGAGTTACCAAGAAGATGCTCGGGAAAAGAAGAAAGATAGAGAACGCAATGAGCATTCCCATCACCACACCGACGAGATGAAGAGGCACATCGAGCATCCTAACATGTATATCGAGAAAAGGACTCACACAGTGGACAATTTCACCGTACCAACTCCCCCTCCATTACCTAGCATCGATGAACGCTTGAAGCAGTTGGTGAAGTCCCCCATCACTAAAGGAATAGCCTCAGCAACTCTTCTAGCAGGATTAACCCTACCAAAATTCAACCAATACGACGCTCTCATCGGTGCGTACAATCACTTGATTTATTACAGACAAATCATCTCGCTCTACACTTTTGACCAAGCTATTATGTGCAAAGTGTTCCCTCCAGCCTAAGGACGCTCTGTGCTCTGTGGTTCAACAAGTTGGAGAAGGGCTCAATTGGCAGTTACGAGGCACTAGAATGAGCATTTATGTCTCAGTTCGTTACCAGCAACACGCAGAAGAAGTTGGTGGATTCTCTGCTCACTTTAAGAAAACGTCCTGATGAAACGATATGGCAATATGCCAAACATTATTGGGAGATCTTCCACTAGATTCAGGGGTGTAATCAAGGAATCACCTCAACTTCCTTCAAGCACAGTTTGGAAAGTAAGAGTTCTATTTTCACTAACCTTATGCTACACCCTCCTAGAGACATGGATGATCTGATGTAGCGCATCAATAAATACATAGAGTTGAAGGAGCTGCTAACTGAGCAAGATGCTTCCCCCACTAGCTCCTCCACCAAGGTCATTCATGTCTTGGAAATTCAAAAGAAGGCAGTCAACAGAATTAGAAAGGGCAAAAAGAGAGCCCCGAAGTTGAGTGATTTTGTAGTCGAGAAGACAGTCATCACCGAGCCAATCTGCATGCTCTTTAAGAAGATTGAGGACGAGACATTCTTTTGATGGCCGGATCACGAGCTCGGTACCTATGATAAGACAAAGGACAAAAGGGTATATTGCACATACCACCGAGAGCAGGGTCAGTACATCACGGTGTGCAAACCGTTCAAGACATATCTGAATACTCTTGTTATGGAAGGGAACCTCAACGGTTACATTGACCAAGACAAAACAATTGCTCGGCATAAAACCCTAGAGTAGCCGCTGCAGGAGCCACTCCAGAAGAAGGGATTACCATGTACGTTATTCATGGACTGGGGACAAAAACAATGGAGGCACTGTTACGCAAGGAGATTGATCGAGCCACATCAGCAATGCATGTGCTCTTGATAGGACAAGCACTGAAGCGAAAGCTTCCAACTAAGGATTCTCAGTGGACCATCAAGAAGGATTTAGTGGGGGTACAGTTTCCCCATAATGATGCATTGGTGGTAACACTCGGGGTCCGTAAAGCAATGGTCGAAAGGATTCTGGTGGGCTAAGGTAGTGTAGCCGAGGTGATGTACTATTTGCTTTTCAAATGACTCAGATTTACTTCGGATGATCTAAAACCTGCCGAGGTCCCACTAGTCGCGTTCAGTGGTACACTTGTTTATCCACTCGAATCAATCATATTACCTGTCTGAGATGGTTCAATCATTCAACAGGTCGAGTTCATTGTGGTAAATTCTCCGAGTCCTTACAACATCATTCTCGGATGAAATTGGCTCCACGCTATGTTCATTTATCATCCGATGCTCTGGTTTATAGGAGCAAATGGACGACAGGAGGATATCCGAGGCGATCAGATGGCCTCAAAAAAGTGTTACATCTCAACAATCGGAAGGAAAGAGAAAAAGAAGCCGAAGCAGATTCAATGGGTGGAGGTTTCGGATGCACTTGTATTGGAGGGCATTGGGCGCCCTCCCAAGGCGAAGTCAGTTGAAGATCTATTTATCGTACCAATTAACGAGGATACGCTTCCTTCTCAGATCCTTCTTCCTTGTCAGATCCTTCTTATCCGAGGCCGAGAATGAGGAGATGGTTTCCTTTCTGAAAGCCAATATTGAGGTTTTTTCTTGGACACCCTATGAGATACCAGGAGTTGATCCAAACTTTATCCGACAAGAGATAAACGTTGATCTACTAAGGTGCCCAGCTATACAAAAATCGAGAAGGTTGTCCGTAGCTCATGCCGAAGTGGTTGAGTCGAAAGTGGACAAGCTGTTGGAGGCTCAAGTAATTCAGGAGGTACAATGTCCGACGTGGTTGGCCAATACAGTGGTGGTCCCTAAGAAGAACAGAAAGTGGAGAGTCTGTGTTGACTACACCAACTTAAACGACGCCTATCCAAAGCATTGTTTCCCAATCCCTCGGATTTATCAGCTTGTAGATGCTATGACATGTCACGCTAGACTTAGTTTTATGTATGCATACAGGGGCTTCATCAGATCTTCATGGATGAGTAAGATATGGAAAAGTCTGCCTTTATCATGCCTCAATGTCTGTATTGCTACTTAGTCATGCCTTTTGGGCTAAAGAATGTTGGGGCTACTTACCAAAGGATGGTGTCTCGAATGTTTAAAGATCAGCTCATAAACATGACTGAGGCATACATAGATGATATGGTGGTGAAAAGTGTCCTCGAGTCAGATGACATCGCAGACCTCACCAAGATGTTTTTCGTTCTTAAGACGCATGGTTTGAAACTCAACGTTGAGAAGTGCGCTTTTGGAGTTGGTTCGGGAAAGTTTCTCGGACATTTGGTTACACGAAGGGGTATTGAAGCTGGCCCAGCTTAGGTTACTGCAGTTCAACAGCTCGTTTCACCGAGCACGATTAAAGAGATGCAGAGGTTAACAAGGATGGCAGCAGCTCTCAACAGGTTCATTAGTCGCTCGGCAGACGTGTGTAGACCCTTGTTCCAATCAATTAAAATGAGCAGGAGAAAGTTCCAATGGACTGAAGATTGCGAGAAGGCTTTGCAACACCTAAATACTTGTCTCTCCGAGCCTCCATTGCTTGAAATGCCTCGTGAGAACAAAGATCTATTCCTATACTTATCTGTTTCTCCACATACTATTAGCTCGGTTCTTGTCTGAGCAAAAAGGTATCGAGCATCGCCCTGTTCATTATTCAAGCAAAACAATGATGAGTGCTGAGTCAAGATATCTGTCGCTGGAGAAGGTAGCATTCACTCTTGTTACGGCATCAAGGAAGCTCCTCCCTTACTTCCAAGCTCATACAATCATCGTTCTCACCAAGCTCCCGTTAAAGTCCTTGCTCTGAAAGGCTGATATATCCAACCGAATCTCCAAGTGGGCCTGTGAGTTGGCTAACTTTGAAATTCAGTACTATCCCAGAACAGCAATCAAAGCCTGGGTATTAGCAGATTTCATTGCGAAGGCGACGGTGAACCAAGCCCAACAGCTCACCCTATTCCATAAGAAAACTTGTCAACCAAAGAATCAATCGCCTCATCCGAGTCACCTCAGCCGAGCCCGAACAGAAAGAGGACCTACCTATTGAAGTACAGGACAACTCTCTCACCAATCACCAAAAGACACTGATGTAGTCTCCTTCTCAACTTGGAAGATGTTTCACGGGGACGTTTGGCGATTACATGTTGATGGAGCATCAAATAACCAAGGCGCAGGAGCTGGGTTGGTCCTAGTCTCTCCACAAGGGATATTGAACAAGAACGCCATTACTATCAATTTCCTGGCCTCCAACAACGAGGCTGAGTACAAAGCCCTCATTGTTGGTTTACACCTTGCCGAAGCAATGGACATGAAGACTCTACTGGTTTACAGCGACTCTCAGCTCGTTGTGAATCCACTCAATGGAGACTATGAAGCCGAGGATGAGAGAGTGGCTAAGTACTTAAGCCTAGCCAGGAGTATTACCGAGAAGTTTGAAGAAATCCATATCCATCTGGTTGGGAGAGAGCACAACTCTCATGCAGACGCTCTCACTGGAGTTGCATCAGCATGCAAGGCATTTGAGCAAAGAACTATCTCCATTGGTACAATTTCAACTCCAAGTTTTGATCCACCACAAGTGCAAGTTTTGAATATCGAACTCAGTCCAAGTTAGATGGATGTGCTTGTACTACAAGACGACAAGCTGCCAATCGACAAGTGTGAAGCCCACCGAATCAGATGCAAAGCAACAAACTATTGGCTCTCTCTAACTGGATCACTTTACAGAAAATCAAGGACGGGTCCCTACCTCATGGTTGTGCATCAAAATCAAGTTCATACCGTGCTTTAAGAGCTCTACTCGGGAAGTGGGGATTGCCACTTAGGAGGACCATCAATTGTTCACCGAGCCATCACTCAGGGGTATTGGTGGCCAAAAATAAAAGAAGATGCAGATGAATTTGTGAAGAAGTGCCACAAGTGCCAATTGTTCAAACCCTTAATCCACCAACTAGCTTAAGACTCCAACCAATTTTCAGTCCTTGGCCTTTTGCCCAGCAGGGCTTGGACATTGTTGGAGAACTTTCACTTGCTCTTGGAGGATTTCGCTATCTGATCATTGTCACTGACTATTTCTCTAAATGGGTGGAAGCTGAGCCACTTGTCTTCATAACCGAGGCAAATGTAAAAAGCTTTCTTTGAAAGAATATCATCTCTCGGTATGGAGTCCCCTATGCAATCGTCTCGGATAATGGAAAATAGTTCACGGGGAAGCAGATCAAAGAGGTATGTGACAAGCTTGAAGTACATTTCTTTAATTCAATACCAGTCTACCCCCAAGACAATAGCCAAGCCGAGGCTTCTAAAAAAAAGTTACCGGGGACTTAAGAGAAGGTTGATTGCGAAAAGAGGCAAATGGGAAGAAGAGCTTCCCCATGTACTGTAGGCGTTCTGGACTACTCCTAGATGTTCCACCAGACAAACTCTGTACTCTATGGGTTACGGGATTGAAGCTGTCATTCCCATCCAGAAGAGGCTTCCAACCATCTGAACTGAGTACTTTGACAAGCCAGCTAATGACGCAGCTCTCAGTAATGATCTGAACTTAGCTGAAGAAAAAAGGGAAGCAGCTTGAATCAAACTACCAGCTTACCATCAGGAGGTGGCTAAGGGTTATAATAAAACGGTTCGGATGAGGACATTTTGCCCAGATGACTTGGTCCTGAAGAAAGTAACTGACAAACACAAGAAAAAGAAGCTCATGCCTAACTGGGATGGCCCTTACCGAGTTGTTAAAAAGGTGGGCAAAGAGGCTTACAAACTGGAAGACCAGGATGGAAAGGCTATTGACAAGCCTTGGAATGCTTATAATCTGAGGAAATACTACAGATAAAAGCATTGAATGCTTAGATTAGTCCCTACTTGTTTAGAATTATCTTTTTTCAAAATTTCCAAGAAGTTGTATTACAACAATGATTATCAATGAATGAAGCTCGGTCTCTTCTCGTTAACTGGGTCTCATACTTTCACTCTTTAATCTCTCTTAATAGTATTCATACCAAAAAATTTCAGCCAGGCATCCCAATAAATGGGCAACTTGTTTTGTATAGGTTCCCATAAGATCATCTCGCTCTATGAACCGAACTGCCTTTTGGCCGTCTTGTAATCACATCGTTTAACGGTCTTATATTGCAAAACAAAACGACTCGGTTAACCAACCGAGCTAAATCTCCTCTTCATAAAAGGGGTATTAATCAAATTGACCTCTCGGAATTATTGAATCCAACTCACAACTACTACGGCTCTTGGTTCAATATTATTGTGAAAACTCTTGGTGAAAACCAAAGTTACAGTCCCTTTACATAAGGGTATTAATCCAATTCCCCTTCAACTAGGGGGTACTATTAAAACTTGTCACATACAGGTTATTCAAAATGACTCGGCAAGTCATGCGAGCAAACATATCCCTCTCAATAAGGGTATTAACCAATCTTCTCGGAGTACTCTAACATGAAAATAGTTTAGTCCAAAGATCACCCCAGTTCAAACTGAGTCGTTATCCCTCTCCAAGGGGTATTCATTACTTATGATGTGATTTGCTTCCTTAGTCAAACTTTTGACATTCACTCCAACTTAGGCCAAGGGTATTTTGTTGCCCTAAGCCGAAGTGAATGAGGGGGTACATACATCAAAGGAACAATTCAAAACAAAAATGGTCAAACACTAAACACTTTGCAAGATGGTTGTCATTTCATTTCTAAATTTATACGGTGTTTCAAAGTGACAATCAGACCCCAAATTATACGGTGTTGCACAAAACATTCCTAGATCTCAACTATTACAACAGTCTGGCTTGAAACATCACCAGCCGTAACAAAATTATCAAAGAAATTGTCCAAGGGGGGAAGAGAAATGTTCATAAAAGCAGACAGCACAACTGCACTACTACAAAAAAAACCACCAACATCATGCTTTTTAAGCGTGATGTTTCACTTTCAATCACGCCCACAAAAGCGTGATGGCTCCAGGTGTGATTGTAAGTCGGCGTTTTTATCACGCTTATAAAGTGTGACGGAAAGAGAAGATCAATCACGGCAAAAAAGTATGATCGTTTCCGGTAAAAGCGAGATGAAAAGTACTTCCCTGCGTTTCTTTTCTAGGCTTTTTATCTCACTTTTCATAAATAAATAAAAACGTGGTTATATGTAAATAAAGATCACGGCAAAAAAGTGTGATCGCTTATGGTCAAAACTGAGATAGAAAATTGTTTAGCATGTTCTTTTATTGTTTTAGATCTCATTTTTCCTCTAAAAAGGAGATTCAATGTCTTTACCATCACACTCAAAAAACGTGATTGAATGTGGCGACATCATTTTTTTTTTCTTTTGAATTTGGCAATTGCCATAAGCTCTTTTTCGTACAAAACCGTGATGTATTGCTGTTTCAAACCCAAAAAATAAATAAAAATTTAGGAATCATATTCTTTCATACAAAATTTGATCGGTCTCGCAACAAATTAAATTCAAACAACAATCCTAAATCAAATTGATACTATTTACTAGCTCGCATTCAGTAACATCAATGTATAATATGCTCTAGCCTTCAAAAGAGAACTACAAAACTACCAAACAAAATAATCCCCCACCACTTTAGCGATCCTTTCATCTAATCAAACCAGCTTGCAGTGTGACAATATCATCAACAGGAGCTAAAAATCCATCAAACAAAGATAACCCATGACCACGTATTCAGGCTTTTCAAATAACTGATCAACCAAGGTAGAGCCTAAATAAGGTAATCCACAATAGTTGCTTAAACATAAATCATGGAATCAAAGAGCAGAATAAGAGAGAAAAAACCTTAAGAATTCATTATCAAACCCACTTGGAAGCATGACCATCTAATCGGCACTCCATTTTAATCCATCATCAAGAACATATGAGTGAATGCTCTGATTGATCCTTAGAGCTAACTTCTGTCCGAAACAAATTTCACTGCTCCCTTTGCATCATGAGTACTGAAGTAACCTTAAAGAACTAATTAGAAAGAGTTCTACAGATTCCAAGGTCGCCCCCCGAAAAGGACAAAAGCCAAGTTTTAAACATGTAAACCCCAACCAGAAACCATAACATGGCATGAAAGAATAGAAAGGGAAAAAAATAGTGAAAACCTTGTCATAGTTGGTACAACATAATATTGAGGGAAAAAAATACACGTACGACATGAACATTTTCACCAAATCATGTAACATGAAAGCATAGAACAAACAAATCAAATTGCGTGATCCGATTTAACGTAGTAAAGAATAGAATAGAGCTATGACTTGCATGCTAAAAAAGGTAGAGGATAGTCATATAAGTTTCAAACAACATTGTTCCACCCAAGTCTCACTTTGTTGAGCTCGGCTTCCATGTAAGTGGACTCTCCATTAAACTGCAAGAGGTATTGACAAGGAGCTATATGCTGAAATTGATCTAGAAAATCAATATATGATACTAAAACAAGTATAACATCACAACAACTTCCTGCGGAGATACATCCATTTTGAAAAAATATCGGTACTACACTATACCGGAAGAATCACCTTTAACTTTGGCTAGGAGACCTTGATTATTTGGATTTGAATTGCTGCAGAACAAGTAGTTTTGTTAATGATTCAACTAATAACTAAGTTGTGGGATACAATCATTCCACTTGGCTCAAATAAGTGACTCATGCTTCCCGTTACCAATTGTATTTAATTCCAAAGTTCATTGCAAACCACTGCTAGGTACATAAGAAAAACTGGAAAACAGCAAATATAATTGAACTTAATTACCAAGCGAAAAACTTGCACTAATTTCACTTGAGCTCTTCAGCCATAATCACCATTCACCTCCATACATGGTTTGGAAATCCTGTCACATGGTTAGGTTAGCATTACCACAGAAAAATCTAATTTGAGGAGTCACTTTAAAAGAGGGCTAATTCAGAATGACAAGAACAAGAGGAAGCTGAGCACAGAAACTACCAATAAAATTACCGATAGGAACACAAAAGAACCATACATAAGATACTTTACTGCAATTTATTTACAGATGCAGTTAGCTACTATCAACATTCTTATTCAACCAAGTAGACAAATGATAGAGCAAACAGCTAAGAAAAATAACAGGCATATGCTCAAACATATAAGTAAGAATTCTATGGGCACCAACATTAATAAGGATGAACTTAAATGTACCACTCCTTAGGAACAGCTCCACAACTAAACCTGCAATATGGCTAGAACAAATTATCATACAGTCAAGAAGCAAAGACAAATAATAGATGGACTCAGTGAATAACTTCTACAAACTCAAGAACATAACATATTCTAATCTTAGTTTGTGGCACAACTGAGCCAGCATAATAAACAACTGGACATTTCAAGCATAACAAATCCAAACAATTTCAAGCCCTAGTAATGTAACTCAAGGAAAACTACAAGCTTAGGGTACAAAACTCCAACCAATTTCAGAACTTAACTAACCGGCAGACTTCGATTAAAGCGTCCATGAAGTCCACCACTTCAAATTTCAAAGGGCTAAAGTTAGCCCATTTTAGAAGTTAGAGATGAAACCCTTAAGTGCTTTCAATACAATAAACGAAAATTTTGGGGACCCTGTCTGCGTATCGTTTCAGATTTGTTAGTTGGGAGATACCTGGAGAGAGAAGCCAACAATATTGGGTAATTTTCCTAGCTCTATGCATTGTTTTTTTTTTTTGCTAGTAGTGTCACTTATGATAATTTAGGCATTATGGGTCATGCTTATGCAATGGCCTTGTGTATACAAATGCCTATCAGTATTCCGTTTTTCGATGTGTTAATTACTCGATTCTAGTTGTTTCTTATTGCACAGGAAATTTTAATTTAGTATTCGAAAGTGGTGAGTGCGACTTGAGTGGATCGATCAATTTGTCCTTGAAAAATATATGTTCTGCTATTGCATGCAAGTTAGCTCTATATGTAGTCCATATTCATTTTGGGTGAGGAATTTTTTAATGGCAACATTTATTAATTCTTTGCTTGATAGTAATTTTTGACATTTTATGCAGTATTAAGGCAAATCCAATTCGGTTGAAGTTCGCAGGTTTTTTTTTTTTTTTGTTGAAGTTTGCATTTCCCTCCCCCCGTTTCCAGAAAACCCCTACAGCAAAAAGGCCCTAGCCACTCTGTAGACGACACTCCCTCCCTCTAGTCTTCTCTTCTTCGACTGCTGGTATGCGTCTCTCTCTCTCTCTCTCTCTCTCTCTCTCTCTCTCTCGTTTTGGCTTGGATCTGTAAACATTGATGTGTGTATCTCGGTTTGGGCAGAGAAAAGCCCTAGTTCTACATCTCTGTGGTCGGCTTCTTTCTCCCGGTATCTCTCTCGCTCTCCCTCTCTCCCTCTCTGTCTCTCTCTCTCAATCTCTTGTTTTGGTCTGGATCTACAAACACTGATGTATATCTCGTTTTGGCTAGAGAAAAGCCCTAGTTCTCTGGACAAAAGCAATTGGTCATTCTTGACATCTTCTAGTCTACTTGCAAGAAATCTGGGCTTTAAGGATTCACTATCTTTAAATTTTCCACTAAAGAGGCAAGGGTTGAAAAATGCAAATCTTCTATCCATATTGGCAGCCTTGATATCCCGATAAAGTTGTCTAGCAATGAAAGAAACTGTAAATATAACCTCTACATACTTCTACAGCCATTAAAAAGATGTATTCAATAACTCTTGCCTAGCTTATGTATAATTGACATTCAATGATTCAAGTGTTTTCTCACGGCAGTGACCTTTCATACAGGCATACACTCAAGCAGATACAAAAGAAATCAGCATGAATTGCACCAACTATAGACTGCAGAAAAAAAACTGAAGAGTTTCAAATTGGAAAGCTAAGCAATGCAAAAATCAGAACTACGTAAACTTGGGCAATTGAAACAATAGACTTTTATTACGAGAATCAATGATAGAGTCTACCAAATCAATTAACCAAACATGCACATAAAAAAAGCATATTAATTTGTCTTGCAGCAGCTAGTACCTTATTTCACCTATTCAAGTAATTCATTATGATGTTTCCATACTTTGAGCCCCTCCCAAACCCTACAAGCTTCTTTCAGTAACAGATGTCAAAATAAATTTGTTTACCACCAGACAAAACTTTGCTTGATCGAAGTTAACTTGGTAGAGGATAGAATAGAACTATAACTTACATGCTAAAAAAGGCAGAAGCTGAACAGAAAATTTTTCCGACAACGTGTTTCACCTAACTCTCACTCGGTAGAGCTATAGTTGAACAATGCATAGTAATCAAATCCTTGCGCGCTTTTACCATGCTACAGACACGTCTTAATTTGATGTAAAGATAGAACACTAAAACATCTTATTTAAGCCAAAAACTACTCAAAACATGTTTACATGTGCACCTAAGACAGAGTATGAAAATCCTGCTCATTACAAGTCAAACTAAAGGTAAATCCAGATCTAGCAAATTGTTTTCATATCAAAGTCACAGCAGCAGTAACTTCCAAAGAAAACAAGTCATTGGGCCAAAAAAAAGAGAGGTCAAAGGTAACTGTAGAGTCTTGAGCCAGTTTGATTTTGCAATGGATTATTAATTCCGTAAAACCAATAGCAAACACAGATTTCTTAGCAATTCCCTCTGACGATTCCTTAGCAATTTCCTAAAATCCTCAAGACTCTACAGTGCAACAAAGCCGAAGCACAAAACCCTAACTTCTACACAAAATACAGATTCGCACAGAGAGAGGAAGAGAGAGGGGAAGGGGCAATGGAGAAGGGGTTGGCGCGAGAGAGAAGTCAGAGCAAGCAAAATACCTGATGGCTGAGCTAGGGCGAGAGTGGAGCAGTACGTGGGAGGAAGCAACAGAGAGGCCAGCGGCGAGAGAGAAGTCGGAGCTAAGGAAAATGCTTCTGATTGATCGCCTACGGTTTTTGCTGCTGATTGATCGATGTTAGATGCGACAGACGTGGGATGGGAGCAGTGGAGGGGTGAGGGAAAGTTAAGTTAAAAAATTTGCCTCGCCCTTCTTTTATCGGATTTTTCGGCGAACTACTCTCTTCTACAGAACATATTGGCAAAGTACTCCTGTATTCAAACAATTTGTAAAAATACTCTTTAACGCAATCAGGAATTGCGCTAACTCTTATAACGCAATCCTGATTTGCGTTTTTTCAAATTAACGCAATATTGTATTGCGTTTATCCGGCGACATGGCACAGGTGTGGCTGCCAGGTGGACGCGGCTATAAAACGCGTTTGTAGATCGCGTTTTATAAGAGTTAGCGCAATTCCTGATTGCGTTAAAGAGTATTTTTAGAAATTGTTTGAATACAGGAGTACTTTGCCAATATGTTCTGTAGAAGGGAGTAGTTCGCCGTAAAATCCTCTTTTATCTCGCCAAAACAGGGACCGTGCGCACAGCAATCTTTTATCACGCTTTTAATAAAACTGAGATAAAAAAATTTAAGCGCCCGAAATTACAATCACAGTTTTAATAGTAAAACCGAGATAAAAAAAAATTGAGCGCAATTTTCCATCTCAGCTTTTTACTTAAACTGACATAAAAAAATTAGCCTACAAATCTTTATCACACTTTTTCTAAAAGGGTGATCATTGTGATCTCCATGGTGTAACATTTATCTATTATTGTAGTAGTGCTGGCTCGGAGTCTAAGAATCTTTTGGAAGCTCAGTCCCTTTGACTTGAGCATTATCCTCCGCATTCTCTCTGACCTCCTCATCTTCTTCCTCCTCGGAGGGTATCTCCATCTCTGGAAGCTCCACTTCTAAGACCACCCTGAGTTCGGACCCGGTAAAGATGCTTGTCCATACCGAGCCCATAACCTGTGATGACCCCTTTGAGGTAATAAATCTTGGCACCCCTACGGAAGCCGTCATTGGAGATCTATTCAACTTGGCTGAGGTAATGCTGCGAGATGGCCTGTTTCGTCTCCTCAAAGCTAGCCTTATGAGCATTAGACACATCTTGCTTGTGCTTCACCTCCGTCTCTGGCACTTTCTTCTTTAGATTGCCGAGCTCGGAAAGCTATTGCCTGACTGCCTCCAAGTCGGCTAGTTGCAATTTTGCAGCCTCCAGCTCAGACAATGTGGATTATCTCCCAGCAAAGATAAGTAGGATAATTTCATTTTAATCCGAACGAATGACCATGATTGCTCAGCTCACTATAGCCCCCATATCCAGTAGACATTGGGCTGTGATGCAGAGGGGTATCATGCAAACCACTAGTGGACGGTGGGATTGGTCTCCCAAAATTGGTCGAGATGTGCAAAAGCTGGCACAAACACCTGGTTATAAAACAAAAAAAGGGGGTATCATGCAAAGGGGCATCCTAAGAATCTGCTTAGTTGGCCATATTATCTCCATCTTTGACTATCTATTTTTTATTTGACCTATAAAAATGTCAAGGATTATTTCGTAAATCTGAAACCCCACCACTGTAACAAAAAAAAGAAAATTTTCCATTAAAAAAAATTGGAGAAAAATTGCAACAGTACAAATTTTTTTCCAATAACAATACACTTGTTTCTCGTCTATTTTTTTTTTTTGTCTCATAAACCATTTACTAGTATAAATTATTTCAAATGTTATCCAAGAATAAGATTTTTCATTAAAAAAAAATTAGCGACCAATCATGTTGGTGATTTTGATCATATTCATGAATTGTTAGTATTTTTGGTAAATATGAGCAATGGACTATGAGGGGTGAATAATGTAGGACAAAGTAGGTATGTTAGTATTAACTAATGGTGACATCATTATAAATCTGCAACTTACGTTCGGATTTCAAACCGAATTATAACAGAGGTCACCATAATAAATCTGCAACTTATTACGTTCATACTAGTAATGTCAGCAACAACAAGGAAGGACAGTGTTATTTCAAAAACCTCAGGGGTGGTCAGTGAAACTGGCAGAAACCTCAAGGGAGGTCAGTGAAATTTAGCCCAATTTTTTTATTTATAAACTGATACAAAGTTGACTTCTTGTCCCAGGGGCAGTTTCCTTCTGCTTTCCTTAACGTCCTATTTCCATCTACCATAGCAAACAGATCTTTCTTTTATGATCGAAATCTGTTAAATTGTCTCTGGCAAGTTATCTTCCCCGTCCCTAGTAGCCAGGGGAAATATGGCTGAAAAAATTGCATTCGATGTTGCATCAAAGCTTTTGTCAATTTTGGGGCCACTTGCAATTGACCAGATTGGATTAGCATGGGGTGTCAAAGAGGAGCTGGAAAAGCTGAAGAACATTGTCTCCATCATAAAAGGTGTTCTTTTAGATGCAGAACAGGAACAAATGAGCAACAATGCTCTGAGAGAGTGTCTTCAAATGCTCAAAGAAATACTTTGCGATGCTGATGACTTGTTGGATGAGGTTGCAACTGAGACTAAAAGAAAGGAACTGGAAACTGATAATAGACTGGTGAGAAAGGTACGCTATTTCTTTACACCCTCAAATCGACTTCTATTTCGACGTAAGGTGGGTAGTGAGATAAAGGATATTTTGAAGAGGCTAGGTGAGATTAATTCCCAGATTCATGAGTTCGATTTTGTTGGGGACCAAAGAAGGCCAATTGAGACCATTAGATGGGACACAACCACCCCCCACGTTTATGCTCCGGACATTATCGGTAGAGATCGTGACAAAGAAGCAATTGTAGAAAATCTATTGAACTTTGGTAATCAGGAGAATCTCCTCGTCTTTCCCATAGAAGGAATCGGAGGTATAGGGAAAACCACACTTGCACAATTGGTATATGGTGACAGTAGGATTGAGACTCGTTTTCCCCAAAGATTGTGGGTATGTGTCTCTACTGATTTTGATTTTGAAGGACTCCTAATTAAAATACTGAAAGCGGGCGAGAAGTGGGACGAAAAATTCAGTAACAATGGAATTCAAAAGTTGGAAAAGGAAGTTATAAGTATGTTAAGTGCCGAAAAGTTTCTCCTTTTTCTGGACGACGTCTCAAATGTGACAAAAGCAAAGTGGAAAAAAATCGAGGATTTGTTGAAAATTGTAACTGAAAGTGAAAGTAGTGGAGCAAGGGGAAGTAAAATTGTTGTAACCACATGTAGTACGGCGGTTGGTTCAATTGTAAGAAGCAGTATAGTGAAGTCATATCCACTTGATGGTCTCTCAAACGAGGAATGTTTAGAGCTATTGTTGAAATGGGCATTTAAAGAAGGGGAAAGAGATTGGCATGAGAACCTAGTCAACATCGGCAGAGAAATAGTGGAAAAGTGTGGAGGTGTACCGCTCGCGGTGGTGACCTTAGGATCACTTTTGTCTTCAAAAAAAGAGGAGCAATATTGGTTGCTCGTGAGGGACAATAAGGCATGGGATCGTGCACAAGAGGAGAATGGTATCTTACCGGCATTGAGGTTGAATTATGATCAATTGCCATCACATTTAAAGCATTGCTTTGCATATTGCTCATTGTTTGAGAGAGATGAAATTATTGATGGAAAAAAGTTGTTATATGCTTGGATGGCCCAAGGGTTTATCCAACGTATAAACAGGGATGACGAATTAGAAGATATAGGTAAAGAATATATTCTCGAGCTGGTAAATAGGTTCTTTCTTGAACCATATGATGAAAAGACAACTGGAAGGGAGCATTATAAAATGAAGGGTCTTGTTCATAGCCTTGCACGAGAAGTGGCAGGTGATGAATGTTGGACTATTAAAGGGGATATTACCGGTTCAATTCCTAGAATGCTTCGGCATGTAGCATTTGACTCTGAAACATATTCCAAATTTCCAATATCTTTGATGGAAGCCAAGAAGTTGCGGACTATATTCTATCCACGGAAAAGAGATCCCATGTCTGGATCACCTGTTGAAATAGGAAGCACACGTTTTAGACGCCTACGTGTTTGTGCCTTTGAAGACATGATTTTGTCACCAAAAAAGATAAGGAAATTGAAGTTGTTAAGGTATCTTAGTTTACATGGAGTTGACAAGCTCCCAAAATCGCTCTGCAAACTATTGAACCTGGAGTACTTGGATTTCTCTGTGTCAGGGGATCTCAGCAAATTGCCTAAAGATTTGGAGAAACTAGGTAACCTGCGGTTTTTGTGCTTGTCAACAACATTGCGGCTTCTGCCAAACAAAGGACTCGGTACATTAACTTCTCTCCGGACACTAATCATTTTCAATTGTGAAGCTTTAATGTCTTTGGATGAATGGATAGAACATCTTCCTCGTCTCCGGGAATTGGCCCTAGTTACTTGTACTAGGCTACTTTCATTGCCAGCTGACTTAAGTTGCCTCACATCCCTCGAGCGTTTGGAGATTAGTAATTGTCTCTATCTTACCTTGTCGGACAATGATTTAAAGGGGCTTAAAAGACTTAAGCAACTGCAATTTAGAAATCTCCCATGGTTGGTGAGCTTGCCCATCGGGCTTCTGGAACCTCTGGAATCTCCTGGTAAACTCACTCATTTGGAAATTGAATGTTGTCGGTCCTTTACTTCACCATCCGAGTCCGTCCTCCCCAAACTCAAATCACTCAAATCACTTAAAATTTGGGGTTGTGAGAAGGTTGATTCCCTGCCAGAAGGGATACGAGGCCTCAGGCTACAGTCTGTGAGTATTGTCGATTGCCCTAAATTCACAATCAACTATGAAAAAGCAGCGGAAAGCGGGAAGATCGCCCACGTACCTGAAAAAGATGTTAAAGACAGGTATATTCTCTGCTTTCTTTTGTAAATTTTAGTTTGATAGGGATAAGATTTTACTTGCTCATAGATTCAACCACATTCTCTCTCTCTCTCTCTCTCTCTCTCTCTCTCTCTCTCTCTCTCTCTCTCTCTCTCTCTCTCTCTCTCTCTCTCTCTCTCTCTCTCTCTCTCTCTCTCTCCACACATCAATGCTAATGCAATTCTTTTTTGTGCTATTTGGTGTTAACTGGATTATAAATTATACTCCCTCTTTTGAGAATGGATATGAAGTAGGTGTATAATAGAGTATCGGAGTGAGGATTCTAACTTGAAAATGGCATTCAAAATCAATATTCTCCTTCTCCTTCTCCATCTCACAAAGATTGTCTATTATAAAATGACATTAAATTTTTGGATAAAAATCTCAATTATTTCTTTAATTTTGTGTCAAGAAATGTAAGAAATTATGCATGAAAGTGCTTAATTTTTTTATCCGAAAATTGGAAATTTTTTGTTAGTGGACTATCTTTACGGGCAAAAGGAATAATTAGTATAAAAAAAAAACTACAAGTCTCTAAGATATTATATTTCGACTCATCCATTAACATACTTAATACCCAACACTTAAACATTTTTATCGATTATTCACTCAGTAATAAAGTTAATACCAAAAATAATATACACCTGAGCTCAGTCGAGGACTACTTTTTGTATGAAGGTAATACAGCTGCAATCGGTTATCTTTATTACCTCCCGGTCTTGTGTCTGTCTCACAAACCACCTGCACCCACATTTTTGCGAAAGCGGAAAATCAAATCCATTTGTTTGGAATTCAGATCTATCCCCAGGAAGCCTCAAGAAAATATACACTAGTGTAAGATACATTAAGCCCCCAAACACGGCGAGACAAAAAATTTGGGAGGATGTTGGTTTTCCCTTTGATGTGACCAGCATCCACTGACACCTCATGTGTAGTAGTCTCATAGGTTAAGAAACAAAACCTACTCAAATACAAAATCGCATATTTAGTTTTTATTTCATGGCTTCATGCTATTTTACATTGCGTTCTGGAATTTCCCTATTTTTTACAGGTTGTCAGTTTGAACGGTTCTTGTCTTACGCGTTTTGGTTCTAGTTGGGTTCATGGTTGAGCTAGAGTGTTTTGGCTTCCTTGGGCTTGGAGTTGGTGTTTCAGTTTTCGCTTTCAGTCACATGATGGTTTGCTTGACGCATCTTACAATGATCTCTCCTTCGAGATGTTTCATTTTGCTTTTCTGTATGCTACTATTTTGCTTTTTGAGCTGATGGCACTTTGTTTTTGGTAATTGATTTTCACACGCCCCAAATTGATATCTGCACTTTTTTTTTTGTCTTTTGGTAAACTTTAACAGATAAAAATTTCACTAAAAAGACAAAAAAGGGTTATAGATATCAACTTGGAAGTGTGGCACTTCCCTGGTTTGTTCCTTTGTTGGTGGACTATCTATTACAAAACTGTGTTGTGTGCCGCTATTTGCTTTTCTGTATTTCTACTATTTTGCTTTCACGGTGAACCCTCCTTCGCGATGTTTTATTTTGCTTTTCTGTAGGCTACTATTTTGCTTTTCTGTAGGCTACTATTTTGCTTTTGGAGATGATGGCACTTGGTTTTCCCTTTGTTGGTGGACTATGTATTATGACATTGTCCTGTTTGCTTTTGGAGATGATAGGACTTGTTTTTTCTTTGTTGGTGGACTATGTATTAGAACCATGCATTTTCGTAATGAACAGCCGGATCCTTGTACCACACGGTGGTGCACAGCAGGTTTGAACTAATATAATACTGTTCTGTATGCCCCAATTTTCTTTGAATGAACTTACTAATAGAAGGTTATCAAAAAAAAAACAAACTTACTAATAGAAGGATCCATTCGCTGTCAGTGTACCCTTTTATTGAAAAGGAAAAAAAGAATAGAAAAAACAGAGTGGACGTTGTAAAATTTATAATTTACTAGATGTCGATTGCAACTTCATGGGGTGTGGTTCTCTTTGGGAAAAGACCATTAACTTCCCAACTTCATGGGGTTGTAGTACGGAGTTGTGTTTATCAGGGGCTTTGCTCCCTGTGATTTGTGGTTCTATATCTTTGTAATTTGATCCTCGTGGATCTTGCGTGTAATGACAATGGCAGCGATTTCTGTGAAAAAAAAAAAAAAAAAAACTTCCCAAGTTATGTTCGATTTTGCAGGTTGACTTTGTTTTGTGCCCTTGCTTCTGGAAATAAATTTGCAGATCATTACTTGGTTTGCTGGTGTAATTGATATTCTTCATTGTTATTCCATTATTGGTCCCGATGTATCTTTTGTTGGGGTTTAATCAATTAATAATCACAACACTAAACAATTAGAATGCCATGAAACATAAAAATCCTGAACATAAATTATTCAGATAAAAGATAATTATAGTTGAAAGCAGCTTTTGGGACGATAAACCTACGGGTACTGACCTGAGGGGTGCAGAAATCGTACCGACGTCTAGTGGGGTCCTTTTTTGGGTCGTACATGAATGATCAGATCCGTTCATTAATTTTAAAGCAATTTTTAGAGTGGCCTTGCAAAAAAAAATTAGATCAATTAGATATGCCTAAGTGGTTGATCTAATATTCTCATGTTTCATTCAAAATTTAGGATCTTGAATTCAGAATGAAAATTTGAAGTTTCGATTAACTACTTACACATATCTAATTGTGATGATATTTTGCAGGGACATTTCAAATATTATTTTAAAAATTGTAGAACGGTTCAAATTATTGATCATGTGAGACTCAAAAGTGGGTTGCATGAGCCACTGTACATTTCCTGTACACATTTGCTTCGGTACCCACAGTCGGTTTCTCACGTTGTCCAAAAGCTATATTTGTCTTCCTTCGAATAGGTTCTAATTGCTAAATACGATGTCCAAGATGTAACCCGTAAATCTCACAGAGTGCCTCCACTCTCCACGTTACACGTCTGATCTATGGAAGATAGGATGCCAAGTTTATTTGTAATTGCCTAGATGATTTACGAAAGTATGAGTAGAAAAGAGACGGAAATTACACACGTCAAGATAACAAAAATCGTTGTGGGATAATCCCATATCAGTAGTTTATCTAGAACTCTATGCGACTCTCCATAAAAGTCATTTGGAAAACATGCATCTTTTTTAGAATAACATGTGTATTGAAAAACACATTTTATTTAAAATCTATGAAATGAAAAGACATGACTATATTGATATTTCTAACAATCCCCACTAGTTTTAAATTTTGGAGAATTTGTAGACAATATATGGTAAAAAAAAAAAGGATGTTGTTAATGCCACATGATCTTTTGTCTCTTCGACGGCCAGTTATTCCATTCTACCAATCTAATAATTGTTCTGACTTCTTCAGAGCTTTCCAAAAATGCTCCTTAAAAAATTTTCATCCACACAACACAAATCCTCGTCATATCTTTTCCATTTCTAATTTGATTTGATACCCCACCATCACAAGACTCCATCACTCCAACCAAAATCCTTTCTTCTTCAAACACCCATTTATACGACCAAAAAAAATTATATTACCAAGATGGTTTCTCCATTTTGAACTCCTCCCTAGGCAAGACAAACCCACAAGCAAGACATAATCAAGACAAAACCACTAGCAAGACATAATAAGAACTGTTGGAAATTAAAATTAAAATTTACATTCTCGTGTCCAAGTAACAATTTATTTCATGAAGCAACCAGAAAATGTGCTTACGAATTCTCAAAAAAAATATAAAAAAAAAGAAAGAAAGAAAGAAAAAGAGCAAGATAAAGAAAAAAAGTTGCATTGTGTTCTTCGCTTAGACCTTTATTGATGACAAAAGTGTCTTCTATCGCCTGCGAAAAAAAATTTGTCCGAGCATGTTATTTTCTCTATTTTCTTCAATTTCTCGATCTTCTACAGCAAATCCTTCTTGTTCTATTTGATCACGTGAAATTCCATTGACATATTGAATTGAACGTTGAATATCCATTTTCTGCAAATGAAGCCAACATGAGAAAAAGTTCAATGACGATTATCATTTATATAAACTAGAAAATGAACATACAAAAAATAACATAAACTCCAGAAAAATACATAGGCAGAAGGTGCTCATGGAAAATTGAAGAAAAAGAAAAAAGAAAAAGAAAGAACCTTCAATATGATAAAGAAATGGAGTCAGAATTCGTCTTTGTATGCAGAAGGTAGAGTTTCAAAAAGTTGTTCTTTGAGAAAGAAAGGATTTTGAGTATCAAATTCTATTAGGAATAGAAACCATCTTGGTAATTTTTATTTTTATTTTTTTGGTCGTATCAATGGGTTTTTGAAGAAGAAAGGATCTTGGTTGGAATCTAGTGATGGTGGCGTATCAAATCAAACTGGAAATGGAAAAGATATGAAGCTGTGTGCACGGAAATTGTTTTAGAAGCATTTTAGGAAAGCTCCGGAGTCAAAACAATATACTAGATTGGTATGGAGGGCAATTCAGCCATTTTGGAGTAGAATGGAATAACTACCCGTGGAAGCAACAAAAGGCTCCGTGGCATTAACAGCATCAAAAAAAAAAAAATCTAGGCAATGTTATGCCATTCAATGGACATAGGCTTATGATAGAAATTTTTAATAAAATTTAGGATTATTTAATTTCGTTTTAATTACTTTAATTTCGTTATTTAATTTCTAATTGTACTTAGGGCCCTTAATTTGTAATTACTACGGTTTATACCATAATACTTCCAAATTGCTACAAATTCGACCCTAAGGCACGTTTACATTTTAATCGCGAGCATTACATTTTTATAAATTCATTTCATACATAATTATACACTTTTATACACATACACAAGCAATACTAGTACACATACACACATATGTATATACATATACTTTATACATCATCATACACTACCCAACTACCACCAACCATCACCAATACCACACTCTACCTCCTCCCATCAGCCAAAATCAGTCCCCTTGACTGTCATACACTCCACCACCCTCCCCCATCACTTCCTAACCCACTATGGTACTTCTTTCACCAATCCTACACTCCAAACTCCACCAAAAACTCATTTTATACTCCCCCAAACCCCAAAATTCGTCCAGAACTTCTACTACCCCTCTCCTTCACTCTCTTCCTCTTCCAAACTCTCCCAAAAACTCACAAACCAAGAACACAAAGCCCAATTACCATCCTTCAAGTTCTAGAGTGAGAAAAGTCAAGAAAATTGGGTTTGCACTTCAAAATATCAACCAAAAGCTCCCACCTCTCATCTTCCACTTCAAGATCATCCAACACACTCAAAGGTACCCACACCGGTTTTTCGCAAAAATCCGTTTTTCGCCAAATCTTCGCAAAACAAGGTAGAAACTCGTACCCAACCTATTCCAAGCTTTTGAATGAGTTAGAATAGTCTAGGAGTAATTTAGAGTTGATGGGTTAAAGCCCCAAGTCTAGGGTTTCATGAAACCCAAGCCAAAACGCGATGTGACTCTTTTTTACCCCAAACCGGGTTTTCGTACTTTGTAAACCTTAGATTTATTGTGGTTCATGTTTTTAACTATTCCAAGCATGTTTAAGACTTTACGAAGTGTTTAGTGAGTTCCTCCATGAATTTATTGTGATTAACCTTATTTTTTATCGTTATGTTAAAGTTAGGGGTTTAAAGTGTAATTTTGTAAAAGTTGGCGTGCGTACTTGTGTATTATTTACGAAACCTATTTTTATCAACTAAGTGCCACTACTGAAAATTTAGGAGTGTAAAAAAATGACCAGAATGCCCTTTGGGTGTAAAATGACCATTTTGCCCTCGTGTGTGTAAATTACATAATGTGTAGTTTTGTACTTAGTAAAAAAATCAAGGAATTGCGTTTTATGACAAGTTAGGACTTTATTAACTAAAATAAAGTATTTTTACGTATTTACCCTTGTCAGTGGCAAAATTACATTTTTGCCCTTGTATTATGTTTATTTACAAAAAGGCCCCAGAGTTTGTAAATTACACTAAGGACCCTAGAGTCGTGAAATTATGTTGGACACCCTTGTACTTACTTAAAATGACGTTGGTGACCCCTACTTTCTTTAAATTACGTTTTGACCTCAATAGTTTAGTAAATTACGTTTTGGCCCCTGTAGTTTGAATTTATTATGTTTAGACCCCTAGTTTTTGATTACTTGAATTTCGTGAACTTGTGAATCGAGATATTCGGTTGTGACCCTTGTGATATCGTTATCGTTTTGCTTCTACTGTTCAATGCACTTTCCATAAACGTGTTGAATGCTAGAATGGACAACTAAGTTCCCGGGTTGGGTGATCGTACGCGGATATCACATAGACGATGAGGTTAATGGAAAAGTGAATTGGAATTGATTGATGGGGAGTTACCCCAAGATTGTTGTTGAATGGTAATTCCGCCAAGTGATTGTTTCGGAGGATTGTTTGGCAGTCTGCCATGATTTCGAAACCCTAGGATGTGACACTCTGTGATTTGCTTCATTTGAATTCTGAGGCGTTATAAGGGTGGAAGTATTATAGACCAGTTTCGGTTATATACCTACAGGACCTGGCAGTTGCCATACGTAGCCCAGTGGTACAGTTTCGTCCCTGAAAAATTCATCCTTGCGAGGCGGCTGACGGCTGGATTAAATACGTAACTTATACCTTCCGTCGGGGCCCCCGAGTGAAGGGCAAGCAATGGGGGAGTAAATCACAGTTTGGTCATAGTCCTTAGTGGTTAACCGGGAGGAAAGTTCTCTAGGTTGAGAACTTAGATGAATATGTAAGTTAATGACTAGAAATGAAATCAGCTATGTGTTTAATTTCTGCTTTACGATTTATTTCCTGCTTATTCCTTTAATTACTGCTTTTCAATCATATATGTTGTACTTGTATGTTTAGCAAGGGTTGGGAGGGTTAAAGTAGTTATTGAGTGATTTACCGCTCACGGGGTTACACTTTGTGTGACCCTGGTATAATACTATGATGTTGATTCGCGACTCGGACGTATTATGCCAGATTGTGATCAAGCAGGTACTGTTGGTGTCGAAGGAAACGGTTATTTTGGAGCCGAGGGTTTTCCGGCAGACCAAGCTCAGGAGGAGCCGTGGAATCCAGAGTTGAACCTTAATCTGTAGAACCTACCCCTTTATTTTTAATGTTGGATCTGTAATATTAATTTCTCAAACAGTACTAAGTATTTTGTAATGGGTTGCACTTCACGTTTTCCAACGTGTACTCTGATGGAAACTCTTTTTTATTAAATTAATCCTAATTAGTCGTCTTAACTAATGCTTCCGAAAATCGGGGCGTTACACTTCTTGATGAGTACTATAGGGTGGCGTGGTAGAAAGGTAATTTTGTAAAATTGGAAAGTCTTGTTAGCTCGAATTTGGGAGCTAACAAGAGAGATTTTTTGTTTCGGGTTTTGGGTAACTGGGTTACTAAAATTAAACGGAAAACTCAGCTTTAAGATTGTGCAGAAACCTGGCATCTATTTAGGATCTTATTTGGTTTTTACAAGACTTATGGCATCTATTTAGGATCTTATCTGGCGAGTTGGAAGAAGCCATACTTGGTTTTCGTAGGTTGCGTCACTCTCATTAAACACACACTGTCAACTGTGCCGATTTCTATTTTCGGTATTTCGGGCGCCTGAGCATTTCGTCAAGAAAATTCGGGGTATCATAATCAGATTTGTTGGGGTAAAGGAGACGGAGGTGGAATCACGTGGATAAAGTGGTCGAATTTATGTAAACCATTGGGTCATGGAGGCCTGGGTTTGCGGGATTTAGGGATGTTTCAATCAGGCCTTGTCGGCAAAGGTTTTGTGAAAGTTATTTGAAAATGAGGATAGTTTATTGGCTAAAGTCTTGCTAGGAGAGTAATGTCACAGGGATGACTTGCTTACTGTTAAACCGAGGTCAGGATTGGGTTGTGCCTGGAGTTGGAGGAGTATTTTATGGGGTAGGGATTTGTTCATTAGAGGTCTCAAATGGAGCAGTGGATTCATGGCGTTGACAACCCCTTTTTTTGTCGAGAAGTAATGAATTTGCTTTGCGATATTTCGTGAACTTTGAGAATTCACAAGGAAAATTTTTCATTAAAGTAGTCGGCAAGAAAGATTACAATGGTTCCGATACAGGACAGTTCCAACAAAAGCACTGAGAATACAACACTAAGGCTGTGTTTGAATGACTGGAATCTTAAGTAAGAATAAGGAAAAGATTACCGGGAATCAAATTCCCGAAAATTTTCTTAGGTAGGAATAGGAATATGATTACTGAGAATCGAATTCCTAGGAATTTGATACCTGGAGAAACGACATTTTGGTGTTTGGATTAATTCAGTAATCTTACGTGAGAAACAATTATTTTGGAAATTTATTAAAGTCAACATTTCCTCTTAATGAATGAGCCAGGAATCTGAGATTTCCATAGAGTAAGGAAGGGATCAGATTCTCACTCAGTCTAGGAATGTGATTCCTGGTTGAATATGTCATCAGGAATCACATTCATATTCCTGTTTCTGCCAAACGTTGGAATCAGAAAAGTCTGGCATCAGATTCCTATTCCTGTCTGTTCCAAATGTTGGAATCATGGGTAAAAGATACTCCCTCTGTTCCAAAATAAATGTCTTCTACGAAAAGTCGTGTCACTTTTCAAATAAAAAAAAAAGTACTTCCGTGTATCATTTTTCGAAATTTTTTGCACCGAATTAAAGTATTCGTCGAGTACTTTAATTCGGTGCGAAAAAATTTGAAAAACGATACACGAAAATACTTATTTTTTTGATTTGAAAAAGGGTAGGAAAGAGAGTAAGGGACACTTATTTTGGAACGGAGGGAGTATCATATTCTCATTCCCCTTGAGATTACTGTCATCCAAACATAGCCTGAATGTTTGTAATTTGCTACATCTTCTAGAGATGCTCAGAACTAATTGTAGTTTTCTATTGGACGATATAATTGGCCCTTCAAAATTAATCGTGGTTGGTAAAAGTTCGGACGCTTGAGTTAGAAAAAGGATTTCCTCTGTTCAAGACGTCGATTGACCAGGACATCGATTTTAAAAAATGTAATTTGATGAGGTGTTGTATGAGCTTCACCAATCGAGGAGAAATTAAATATATAATTGCACTTCACAAATCGATGAGAAATTAAATACTTCAAAATTGCGCTTCACAAATCGAGGAGAAATTAAATACTCCCTCCGTCCCATTTTAAATGTTTCATACGTAAAATTGTGTCATTTTGAATTTAAAAGAAAATGTATTTCTAAATATTTTTTTTCAAAATTTTTTACACCATTCAAAAGTACTCGTTGAAATCTTTTGAACGGTGCAAAAAAAATTTAAAAAGAAATTTCGAAAGTATTTTATTTTTTAAAGTCAAACTAGCTCGGTCTCCCGTAGGAGACATTTAAATTGGGACGGAGGGACTACCTAATTGCATAATAATATTGATGTCGATTGGAAGATACACTGCACAAGCTCAACTAACCAAGACATCGATTTTAACAAATGTAATTTGACGACGTGTTCTATGAGCTTCACAAATCGAGGAGAAATTAAATACACAGGAGGCCTATTAGAATACCAGAAAACTTTCCCATTAAATCACTCAGAAATGCATCCAACGTAGAGGTGTCAAACGTGTGGGTCGTGTCGTGCCGTGTCACTCAATTTCCGTGCCAACCGTGCTTCGTGCCGTGCCGTGCCCGTTTACTTTATCGTGTCGCGCCGTGCCATGACATACCGTGCTCGTGCCGTGCCGTGTCAATTTACTTTAACGTGCCGTGTTGGGTCGTGCCTTTTTAAAGTCGTGACGTGACGTGCCCGATTAATTAATCGTGCCGTGCTGTGCCGTGCCGTTGACTTAATCGTATTGTGTCATGCCGTGCTTTTTTTTGTCGTGTCGTGTCGTGCCTTTTTAATTGTGTCATGTCGTGCCGTGTTATTTTGAATCGTGTCGTGCCGGCCCGTTTACTTAATCGTGTGTCGTGCTGTGCCGTGCCTTTTTAAATCGTGTCGTGCCATCGATTTTCAATTATTGGAGGATACGAAACTCGTAAAGAAAACATTGAAAATTTTAATCTATTTAGTCAATTTTGGACAATTTCAAGCTATATTAATTTATTTCATTGAAAATTTTATTTTTTGTAATAATAAAAAAACATTTTCTTTTTAAATATGTATAAAGAATTGTGTAAAAATAAAAATAATTTCACTAAAAAACATTTTCTTTTTAGTGATTTTTGTTTAAGGGACGAGAGCAAAAAATGAACAATCTATAACAAATTATATAGAAGCAACACTGATATTACTAATTAATTCAACAACTACGAGTATTTGCAAAAAAGGTACGCTAGATTTATAAAACCAAATACTAGTATCCTATAGAATTATTAATATACATACGAGAAAACCTTTATATGTGATAGATGTATATAGATACTTCCTGCTACAAGTTTCAAGAATAAATATAGAACCACTGAGAATGAGATGATACTAATTTAATGAACAAAAATGATAGATACACTCCCTCCCCAACCACTCCCTACCACTCCCCCTCTCACATGTGGTAGGTCCCACCATGGATCCCACATGTGATGGGTCCCACCACATGTGAGAGGGGGAGTGGTTGTATGTATCATTGTTCTTTAATGAAAAACTGAGAGATGCTTTCCAATTGGGATTTGCTAACTCAAGCACCCCTAAGTTGTTAATGTTCTCATTCCTTCCATCCCGCAAAGATAGCATATTACGAAACGATTTTTTCATAAGTATCACATGTAGTATTTTAATTTGGTGTCAAGAAATATAAAAAATTATGTACGAAGTCCGGTAACACATTGCGTGGGGACAGGGGGATGGATTACTACTGCTGTACTGTAGTGCGTAAGGTGTAGGCTGAAGTGTCATCAACCTTTATACACAGCTAAACTGCTATACTACTATTTTACAGGATTAGTTAATAGTAAATCTGCAGCTTTATACACAGCTTGCGAATGGACTCATCCAAACGTTTAATGTCTTGTGATCGAGTATATATTGTCAGCCATTTCGTTAATCTCCCACAGTCAGAGGAAGGAGGCTCTAATACCAATGATAGAACTTGGAGAAATTTCACTAGAAATGATAGAACTTTGGGAAATTTCACTAGAAAACTGATTATTAGTGAAATGATAGAACTTGTGCACGATGAGTGTTTGATAGAATGAATGAGAGACTTTATTGAAGATTCTGAAAATGGGTTACAGGAATTGAGAGAGAAATTTCAGAGAGAATTACAGAGGAGAGAGAGAGAGAATCAAGAAATGGAGAAGAGTACAATACAATCCACACCTATGCTGTTACAACTGAAGCCTTCATATACTCTCTCTCCCCGTCCAACAACTAACAAACTAACTAACAAACTCAACCAACAAAACGTATGGAAGTATAGAAATTACATTGAGCCCCTACATTTACAACAATTATGAGAAAGCCCTATCATTATTCGAGATGATTATTCAATTGTTAGATTCCCGAAATTTAACGCTGTACATTTAACCAAATGGCTCCGGTAAACATGCTGCTTGTGCATGTGCCTTAAGTAACTCGAAATTTTAAAACAAAAGTATAAAAATCCCTTTCTTTCCAGGTAGAACTGGGGGAGACAATCAGGTTGAACTGGGGTCGGCTGACTCCACTTGCGCTAAGCTTCTTTACACGTAAGTCTTGTTTGGTTTGGGTCTTGAGACTCGGATTTAATTTTTTTCCTCCTTATTTTCTTTTAACCATTATTTCTATTTCTAACCTTACTCCATATTTTTAATTATTTCTCTTTTTATATTTCTCTAATTATTACCCGTTATTTTCAATCATAACTCTTATTTCTCTCTCCACTCAAAACTCAAAACTCAAAACCCAAAACCCAAAACTAAAACTCAAACCCAACAAGATCTACAAGTTTATAACCTACATTTTTTTATTGAAGCCACTTGGAATTGTTAATTCTGGCACTTAATACCTACGTTGTCCCACTTTCAGAAATACCCAACTTACCCAATTAGCTATCCCACTTTCAGATATCCCCAAATAGCTCATTCGGCGATCGGAAAAAAATTTCAACCCGGCCAATAACTCTAGAGGTAATAACGTCCTCTCTTTCTCTCTCTCTCTCAAACGCACAAATCTGCACTTTTTTATTTTTCTGTTTCCGAATTCTAATACTTAGAATCAAAAACTAGGAATTGTTGGAGACTTTGAAGGCAGATTTCAAAAATAGGAACAAAGAACAAGGGATTGGAAACCTGATCTCTTCTTGTTGAGATCGAAACCCTATGTAAGATTTCCCTCAATTTTTAGGGTGAGTTTCCGAATGGATTTTATCTAGATTTTATCAAAATCTGATAAAATCAAGCCTTGATTTTATCCATTCGTGCAGGGAGTTGATAAAATCTTAGATTTTTTAATGCAAAAATCTAAGATTTTATCAACTCTCCTCACGAATGGATAAAATCAAAGGCTTGATTTTATCAGATTTTGATAAAATCCATTCGGATTAGTCTAGTTATGTGTAGTCATGGGTACTTAATTGAATGTTTTTTTTTGGTATTTTTCATTGGTGATGGACTTAGCAATACTTAAAGCATGAAAGCTACATTGCTTAGGTGTTTTGGATAGAATATGATTAATTTACGTATTACGTTGGCTCTATTTTACCTGTTGCCATAGAAACAGTAGAGAGCACTTTTTATTATGAAGATTGTGAAGAGTAGGTTTTGAAATCCAATTTGTACTCAATGGATGCATTAAAGATATTTTCGATAGCATTACAAATTACACTATCATGTATCGTTTCCAAATGATATATAGACGGTCATATGGGCCAATATATTCTAAAGCACAGAGCGGATCCAGTCAGGACTCCCGCATTTTAATAAAATCCGGACCTCCCCTCTCCTGGCCAAATGGTCGGGATCCGAACCGTTAGATGTGTTTAAAATGTGTTTTTAAGGGCCTACGCGAAGATTCGGCAAAACAAATGACCGGGAAGGGCTTCATCCGAGCAGTTTTCATGAAATATATATCCTACGGTTTGTCATGAAAACTGCTCGGATGAAGCCCTTCTGGGTCATTTTTTTTGCCAAATAATTTTTTGCCGTAGTAGATTAAAACTTTTGGAGACGGGGTATGTTTCTTTTGCTTTAAGTGTATCGTTCCTCCTTTATACTTTTTGGTCCCATTTTGTCTATTTCTAAAATGTACCACAATCTGGTTATCAAAAAAAAGTACCACTACCTGGACCCTTTTTTAAGCCCAGGTCCCAGATTTTATATGAAATTGTATTAGCTCCTTCACTTATACGTTCTGGACAAATATGCCCATGACCCTTCAACTTCGTAGGACAACTCTTCAACTTTGTATGTCGAAACTCAAATGTCTTACCCGAGCTGGCTCTCTCTCCCGTTCCACTGTCCTTGACATCCACAAGTTGCTACTGAGTTGATTCTTTTGTTGCAATCCATGTCTTCACCGACCCAAAGGATAATTCTTCTTCTCACTACAATAACTTTCAATAAAATTCCACCAACTTTTTGTACACCATAGAATTATTTTAACAACTTTTGTTTATAACCTCTGTGGTGGATGGAAATTCTACAACAAATATTGCTTTTTATAGCATTATTTGATAGCATACATTTAGGATTGCTATAGTAGAGGATCAATTATAGCATTCTATGGGAAAAACAGGATGAAATGCTCTGGTGTTAAATTTTATAGCATTTCATTACCCACAACAATAGCATTTCCCAATTTTACCCACAACAATAGCATTCCCAATTTTAGGCGCCTACCCCAATTTTTAGGCGCCAACTTGGCGCCCCCAAAAAAGACACCAAAATCGAAAACCCCTCCAGCAGAAAACCATTCTCGAATTCACAGAACCCATTCTCTTTTCCTCTCACAAACAGAACCCTCTCTCTCTCTCTCTCTCTCTTTCTCTCTCTCTCTCACTCTCACACACACACACAATCGATCGATCTGCTTTCTTTCATGGAGATGCTCTCCTTCAATGGCTGAAGGCTTCGTCCATCCCCTCTCTCTCGAACTGAACTGCGCACAAAACCCCTCCCACAACTGAGGTCTCTCTCTCTCTCTCTCTCTCTCTATTTATCTATCTATCTATCTTTGTGTGTGTATTTATACACGTATGTGATCAAGAAATAGGTGTTTTCTTTGATTTTTTCACAGAAATTAGGGCTTGTACTTGTTTGGTTGTTGATGAGGAAAAAAATTGGGGGTTTGTTTGTTTTTTTACTGAAATTAGGGCTTGTAATTTTTTGGTTGATGATAAACACATTTATACAGTGTTTATAATGTTATACTCACACATGCATTTAGGAATTCTTTACCTGACACCCCCCTGTTGATTCTCTATGAAAGGTAGTAGTTCTTATATAAATGTATTGATTCCTGCAACAGTGTTGTATAGATTTGCATGGGTTGGGTTCATTTTCTTCGGAAAAATTGTGCATGAAACTAGGTTTTGTAAATGATTGCATGGGTTTTGGTGTGCTTAAAAGTAGTGGTCCCATTTTTCCATTACAGTAGAAAAATCTGGCATTGTAGTTTGTGTGTAGTGGTCCCCCTTATATTAGAAAAATCTGTCCTTTTCCATTACAGATATACATTAGAGTAGGGGTCCCCCTTCAACTCATTTTCTATGCATTTCTGAGTAAAAAAACAGTTCATTGTCTGACTTTTGCTTTATACTAATGCAGAGTAAGAAAAAAATTGAGTTTTCCTTTATAGTAATGTTGCCTTAGATACTTACCATACCTCGTTATGTTCAAGTTACTGTTTAATTGTCTGAGATGGTGTGTCCAACTCGAACTCCTACTTTGTTTCCCTTTGGTAGGAACAAATTGCCGCCCCTATTTCGGGCAAGACACCCACTATAGTAGTTGATTCTTGAAATTCAGAGTCTTTGGGTGCTTATACTAGAATCTTGGGATGCGTCATTTATGTTTTTTAAGGTTTCTCTTAATTAGTTGAGATCCATACCAACCAATTTAAGGGAGAAGCAATGCAAACAAAACAACATATATAGTCAGCAACTTCACATTTTTTGTTTTAAATTTCCAACACACATAAGAAAATAAGCTTGTTGGAAACTTTCACACACTTGATTGGCCATGCCCATATATAGTCTAGCTCTTATAGGACCTATTCACTTTAACGTAGCACAAAAAATGGGAAAAAGAAAAAAGAAAAAAAAAAGCCCCTCAATACCAATTTAGTTATGACATGGTACCAAGGTCTTGGTTAGGATATAACTATATCATAACATAGCCCAAGCTGAACAGGTGAAGCAAATTTACGTGTGAAGAGGAGAGAATTTAGTTACCAGTTTGCACCATCCATTTTGACGATAATGTATCAAGGGGGTAAGAGTAGAGGGAGGTGTAGAGGAAGGGATGAATGTTTGTTGCTCATAGAGATTGGCTTATTTAAGGTCCTCCCAACTGTTTTTGAGGGTTTTGAGTTGATGCACTCATTCTTTTTTCCTTCTCCGATATCTTTTAGTTTAGATCTCCTGCACTTGCTAAAATTAGTGTTTTATTGGTGCCAAGTAAGTAGGTTGTCACTTGGATAATTGGAAAACTTGTTATGAAAATAGCTCAATTCACACCTTGTCAAAGCATCCCTTTTTCATTGCATTGAATTTTTACCTTGTGGAGCAGAACTACTCTTCTTCTGCACTGTTTTTTTTGTTGCAAACTGTTCCTTTGAACTAATAGCGTTTATGTCTAATGTTGTGGTTCAGAGTCAATAAATTAATTTGTTCTTACTGATAAGCCATTTGTGCTTATTTCTTTTTGTAGGATACATAACACCACATTATTAGTATAGTAATAGAAACACTCCCAGGAAGTTTAGGAAGACATGTTTTTCAGTCAAGATGAAGTCATGCATCCTTGGTTAATTACCTATATGGGTAAGAAAAGTAATTCCGGGCTAGCTTGTGTATGTTCTATTGCTAGTGAGCTAGATATTTACGTGACAGTGTATAAAACTTGCATGTAACAAATGGTTATAGTACTTTCTTTTATCTTCAAAAGAAAAAAAATGATTATACTTTGAAGAAATATAGGAGTAATTTATAAACCTAGAAGGCTAGAATAGTGTAGGTTGGAAAAGACGCACTTTAATTGTAAAGAAGCCTTGGGAATTGAAGACTTACAGGAGGAGAGTATCAGAATTGATCTTTGCTTGTTCAATGGGTTCATGGATCCACGTTTAACTGCCATTGCATGATCATTTAATTGAAACCCAATTAACAGAATGGGGAAAAAGAATGGATGTGACTTTTTTTGGGAACCGATACACTTTTACAGAGTGTCGTGGTTATTCACAATGTAAATGATGGGAGAAACGTTTCTGTTTGTAGGGAAGCGTTGCTACTTGCGGCAACGATTCGGTTGGTTGCTTACTCTGTCACGGAGAGATAATTGACATTGCATCAATTGTGGAGGGCATATTGGAAATGCTAAAGCATGGGAAACACCTAGGGATCGCTTGTTGTTCTTTCATTTGGACTTAATTTTAACTCACTTACGCAGGTGTTGGTATATAGGACTGCACCTAATATAGACATTGGATATGAACCAGATAGCTTCATCATCAATGACCATTTGCTTAAGGGACCCGTCTATTTTTATTTTTTTGGACATAGGCTACTGCTGCCCCTAATTCATTGAAATTAACTTGTTTGGTGGCTTGGGGGTTCCATATCAAGTACTATTCTGATTAGTAGTATTTTGAAAATGCGGAACCCCAAGCCACGCAAATAAGAAGTGCCAGAGCATTTTCCCCAACTTCATCATCCATGCTATTTGCAAACTCCAGCAACTAGGGTCCTGTTTTAAGCACTTAAGACACTTTTCAGAGGTGTTTCCAGTAAACTTTATTGAGCAACAGGGACTCTGTAAACAACATATAGTACCATTTCCAGCATATAACACTTAGTATTTTGCCCCTAATAAATGGACAGTTTCAGCCCCTGTACTGTATTTCTATCAACTATTTTTCAGTTTCCGCAGCTCTAATTTGCAGTTTTAGTCCCAATATTCACATATCAAGCAGTGAAAACTGTGTTCATTTATTGTAATCCATATAAACTTGGTTTCCTCTCTAGATGGCCTTAGTAATGTTCTATAAATGTTTCTATGCAGGCCCGAGGGAAAGGTCGTATCAAACTCAAAAAAGAAACAGTTGGAGAACTTCTTGCAAGTATGTTCTAACTCTATCCTAAACCTAGATGTTATCATCAATTCATTTCTAGGCATATACAATGATTTTATTTATCCAATGCTTTTAGCCTATTCTATGTTCTATGCATATCTTTGTGCTTTCATAGTTAGGTTCTAGAATCCTGGCGAAAGTACTTCATGAGTGTAGATTTATATGGACTCTCATATGTTATTTTTCACTTTGTCTATATAAAAAAATCATAAAAATGTACTTGTGACAATTTTTTGTCTATCAAGTTACATGTACGTAAATCATTATGCATATAGAAAGGAAGCAAGCATAGAAAACTTTATAGCATTTCTTGCTTATTGCCAATAATGTTATATGTCCATGTATGACTTCATGAGGTCTTCATTTGTATGGTAACAAATATTAAATGTATATTTGTTCATGTGTTTTTGCTGTTGGCTTTCGTTGCTGGATTTGTAGTTAAAACTTCTTTCTATTACATGGTTTTTGTGCTACATTTTAAACATGCATATTTGTAGTTTTAGTATATGTTGTGTGTATTTCATGGTATTTCATTTTATGTATTCAGCAACATGTTTGTCCCGCCGGGTTACTTGACCAAGAACGTTCAAGGATATGAAAAGTACAAACAACAAACTATTCGAGATAACTTATTAGAAATGAAAGAAGCTGGAATCGAAAACCCATCCAAGTTCATTTTTGGTTCGAATCAAAGTGGTAAAGCTAATGATTTTGATAAGAGGAAAAAGAAGACTGGGCGTGGACATGGTGATGAAGACTATGTGCCATGCAATGATGAAGAAAGGATGAGTGATGGTGACAATGATGATTCCTCAACCTCCCAAGTGAATAAGGTAATGTGCAGTTGAATAGGGTACTCTATGGTTAAAATTATTGTTGTTGTGCTTGTTTTTCCATATAAATGCTCCTATAATTTACCTGTTGAATAGTGACTCATTTTCATTCTTAAACTGTGCTTTTTTTTCAGGCCAAAAGAGTAGATCCTGGAAAGAAGAAGGGAGGTTCTACTTCTCAACTTTCGAGAAAATCACAAAGAAATGAAGAAAAATGTAGTACACCCCAGGACGATCCCACTGAACAAGCTGACCCAAGGATGATCGTCAACATCGTGGGTGAGAAATAATATTATGTGGCTTTTTCTTGTTTTTTTGATCGGCAAAACAAAAACACACACACACACACATATATATATATATATATATATATATATACAAGATTAAAGATAATAGGAAAATAAAGGGAATGGGTGATAAGTCATCATCCAACCTCACTAGAAACAAGAAGATCCAAGGCCAACCTGACCAAGAAATGCATAGAAACTGTCACAACTAGTCAGTTTGCTGTTACTGCCCATATTGTTTTAACCTGGGTTGCCTGTTGTTGTTTCAAGATGCAATTAGTGCTACTGTTTCTGTGTATAATGCAAAAGTGTTAAGGGACAGTCACACTGTTAGTGCTGGAAAAGCAACCAGATTGTCACATCTTTGTTGCTAGATACTCCACTGTTAAAGGTATTAGGTTTGAATTTTCTGCTACAGTAAACTTGCTGTCCATTTTGAGACGCTGCAGTAAGCTTGTTGTTCATTTTGGAATGTTGTGTATGGGGTGTGGCCCTAGTCCATTTGTGGCCCTATTCCATTTTGAGACGCTGCAGTTTTCTTGTTAGTTTTCTTTGTATGAAATAATCTTCAAGTGCAATCATATCTAATGCCACATTCTACAGCAACTCCTGAAATCCCTGCAAAAGTGTCCCAGAATAACAAACGTAAAAGAGGTCCGACAAAACTGAAAACAATTGCTGTAGATAAAGATAGTCAGGTTCAAGTCAAGTTTGATGAATATGGTCGACCAATCGGTGAGGGATCGAAGAAATTATCTTCTTTCCTGGGAGCTCTCGTTCGAGAGATTGTGCCATTTACGATTCCAGATTGGCGAAAGCTTCCTTCAAGAATGGCAGAAGTCTTATGGCAAAGCATTCAGGTATGGCATAACCAAGTATAATTTTTTGTCCTAGTAAAATTGTAGAATTTCATGCAAGTTAGTTCTAATTTTTCAGGTAAGATTCAATCTACATGAAGAATGGCATAGAGAAATGGTTTTTCAGCAAATGGATGAAGTTTGGAGAGCTTCAAAGTCGAGATTGGTCAAAAAAATACGAGAAGCTTCGAATGAGGAAGAAAGGCTAAAGTTGCAACCTGATAACATAAAATCTGTGCTTGATTGGAAGGATTTTGTCAAGGAAAAGACAAGTGCAGATTTCAAGGTATGTGCATAATTGAAATGATTTTGATAACATAATCATTGAAAGTATTTCACCTCCTGTATGTATTTCTTGAGTTTAGATTAAAAGCGACCACTTTAAAGAAATGAGACAGATACAACTACCGCTGCAACATACTATGAGTCGTAAGGGATATGCACGGTTGACCGATGAGATGGTAATACCTCTATTAGTTTGGTCATTGTCAAAGATTGTCATATCTGTTACAAATCAGCACTTAAATTATCTTATGATTCTATACTTGGTTTATACTTCAGAAAGGAGAAAGCAAAAACTCTTCCATTAGTAGAGCCAAGGTTTGGGCCGAAGGACATAAGAAAAAGAATGGTCAACCCAGCAACACAATTGTTAAAGAAAAGATTGTACGGCCATAACTCATTCTTTATTTGTGTGTTTTATTGGCTATATATGTTGATAGTCACATTAGTCATTTACATTGGTTTTTCATCATGCAATGTTTAGGATGCTATGGAAAAAGTTGAACGGGATACACCAAACTTATCTTCAACTAATGTGAATGAAGATGCTGTTTCTAAAGTGCTTGGTGCCGAGAAGCGTGGCCGTTTAAGAACATTTGGAAAAGGAGTGACGAAAACGAAATTAGCTATATTATCACAAATGAGCGGTTTTTTGTCTCAGTTACATGAAGAGAATATGCAATTGAAGTCTCAAATGGCACATATGCAGAATTCAATTGATGAGTTAAAGAGAAACCAAGTAATTAAGTAGCTTATAATTTTCTTCATTGGTAGTCTTTTCTGACTACTTTGAGTAATGGATTTTCCTTTTTTGAACTTTCTAGGTTCATCATCCGGCAACAACTTTCCAGACTACCCCTGTTGTTTCTCCATCGGTAAAAAGTTGTTTGCATTATCATTTGCAAAAAATAGCATAATTTTGTATTGTTGCGTCAAAAATGTTGAATGGGATGAATTTTGCATTTGGAATTCCAATTATGAGGTGTACTGTCTTAGATTTTAGAGTACCAAATCTGTGTCAAAGTTTTACTACTTCTTAATCCTCTTTTTCCTGTCTCTAAATTACTGTGTGTGTATTTAGTGACTGAGACAGAAAAAAAAAAAAAAAGAAACTTTATATGTTTAATTTGGTCATGTGTCTAATGTTTGTACCTCAGAAGTTGTATGAGTTTGTTGAAGTTCAATGTTAGATTCAAGTATATTCAGTTATATTCAATTCTTGGTTGCTGAATTTTACATTGAATTGCTAAAACTTGTGAATAAAAGCATGTTTTTTACTTGATAATGAACCTTTTTTTTATGTGTGTGTGTTGCCTTGTTGCTAAAGAGCATTAACACTCACTCTAATAGCAACAAGTGCAAGTTACTTGATTGGATGGGCACAGGAGAAGTAGTTGCTGAAGGACATTGGTCTTCTAGTGATCCAAGGGCACTTGTTCACCATATTCCTATCGGACCTAACGCAATGAGAGTTTGGGTGGAAGCTGCAACGAAACCTGATGAGTATTTGTGGAGGACTACTAGTGATATGGAATTTATCAAAGATGCTGTTGGAACTACTGTTGCATGGCCTGCTGACAAGGTTCTTATGGATTCTATGCAAGGGTAATGCACTCTTTTCACTTATACACATTGAATTTGTTGCTATTTTAGTAGAATCCCATGTCATTTTGGCGCAATCTCAACATCATACCATTTGATTGAACTCTTCTCGTTTTACTATACAAATCAAACGGCTTTGATGATGTGGTAAGTTTGGAAATTGCCAAAGTTGATGCCAAATTTGGCAAAAAGAACGGCATGCTTCTTTATTGATGCCAAATCTGGTTAGTGTTTGTGTTTGGCTGAGTTTGTGTCCTCAGGTCATTGAGCTTTGATTTGTGTTTCTGGGCTAAGCCTTCAGTCGAATTTAATTTTTTCGGTTCACTCTGCTTGTTCGAGTGATTGGTTGCTCATGTGTTTGGCTGAGTTTGTGTCCTCATGTAGTGTTGCAAATTCTGGCTTTGTCAATCATTAGAGATGCAGGTTTTGTTACATGTAGTGTTGTAAATTTTGAGTGAACTCTTCAATATTGGGTTTGATCATAGGAATTTCCTCAGGGTCTTCGTAGAATGCATAGACGATAGGGGATAACAGTTCCAGAATGCCAATAATTTCGTTCTCATAGGCAAGTTAAAGAGAATCAAGCCTTTGTTCTTTACTGAGTATACTTGGGGACCATTGTAAGTCTCAAACAAGCTACTCCACCACACTCTGGCCAAGCTAACAGAACTGTTATAAACCTTATCTCGACAATCACCAAACCCGGATTTTAGTAGAATCCTAGTTATATGTTGTATTATTTGTCAACTAACCGACATTGGTTGCTGTTTTTATTTATTTTTTTCAGATCCAAGGTCTAATCTATCTACTATATATAAAGAGGCAGTGGGGTTTTACTCTTTTCGTCCCCTCACATATTCGTCCTCAGTAAAATTACCTTTTTACCCTTGGTCATTTACTATTTGCCATGGTTGAAGTGGCAGCAACTAGCCAACTAACATCTTCTGACCTTTTCCAACCTTCCTCAACAATTACAGTCCTTTACCCATTTCTTCTTCTTTTTCTTCTCCTCCACCTCTCTCATATTCCTCCTACTGTTAAAACTTAAAACCTTTAAATTTTGACGTGTGAGAGAAATTACACACTAATTTTCTTTGCCCAGAATAGGTGGTGGGTAGTTAGAGTATAACTGTACAGGTTTGATTTTGGTCTACTTTTCATGTTCTTTTGTTTCTTGATTCGGTCTACAATTACAAACTTCCTTGAAGATGATACATAATTTTGATTGTGGGGTTATGTGTGTTCTAACACCTAACGGAAATCGTTAAGAGTACATTTGCTTGTTGTAAGTTGGGGTAAGTCATGAGTTTGATGACAGTCATGAGTTTGATGAAATGCTTCTGTATGTAAGCATGAATAAAACAGATTACTTTTAGCATATTTTTCGCCGGCACTAAAACATGAACATCTATATGCGACTCACCGTTCCAAGTCTAGAATAGAGTTAGTAAACATGATTTTGTCCGTGCTGCATCTAATTAAATGGTTGCGTCATGTGCAACGAACGCAACTCAATGCAAATATAAAGTCATGAAAAAGCTGGCTTGAGCTATTGACAAAGAGTTTTACTTGAAGATGTATTTGCTGAATTCGGGGGTGCTGCTTTTCGGCCCCTGTTGGGCACCCTGCTTTTCGCCCAATGCAAGAATGACTTCCTTGCTATTGATTAACGAAACTCTACTCAGCAAGAAAATCCATTTTTTTTATTACTATTATTGGACTTGCATAGACAATTGCAATTTTTTCATGCTCATGAGTCAACATCCAAATTTGCAAGCAAGATCCGCGGGCCTTGCCCGCAAGCTTTGCACTAGTTATATATGAAATGCTCTCTTTTAGGTACATTATTTTGTCCTTATTGTGTATTTTCGGCCTTTGACATAGCCGCATGCTCACATCACATATTCATCTCATCTAGAAAATAACCTGCATGTCCATCCTATGTAAGAAAAGTATGCTGATTGCTGACCGAGGAACCAAATCCGATACTATGTTAAGTAGAGTATTGTTTAAATTATTGCATCTGAAATGTAGTTTATTCCATGGATGGACATAAAATGCTAAAATGTGTACCTCTTGCATGCCTAAGAAGTACCTTCTCTTTTCAAGTTTCATCTATACTTGCATCAATATCTGAAAAATCTTTCTTTGACATGGGATGCCTCATTGTTTTCACTGTTGAATATGTCAGATTATAATTTGTTCATTCCTTTGTCTATAAATTTACTTTAGTAGAAATTTTTATGGCTCCGTCATTATTGAAATGTTTGTTTTTACCATATGTAGGTCGACTATCGGTTGATAGAGAGGAGAAGTTCTTTCGTGACTCTTTTTTGCTGAAGATATGGATATAATCAAGCTTTTTGTTGATATTTTGGTGGCCAAGGCTTATTCTCCACTTTAGGGATAGATAAATGTTGAAATTTTTGTGCCAAGGCTTATTATCCACTTTTGACTTTTGGGATAGATAAATGTTCATATTTTGGTGCCAAGGCTTATTCTCCACTTTTGGGATAGATATGTGTTTGGGAAGCACTTGTATGATGTTTGATGGCAATCAATTTGATGTTTGGAGATTGTTGGGTTTCAATGCAATTAATATTTTGATTCTACTGCCAACGAATGTGTAGTAGTTGGGTTATCTTGTATTTTTTGTTAGTTATTTGAGCTTGAAATCTGAAATGTATCCAGGTAATTCAAAATAAGAATAGCATATAGCATATAAGCAACCAAAACTTTGTAGCATTCAAAGTATGCTATGAAAGCTGGGATATAAATAGCAGGAAGAAAATGCTATTATAAGTATCACAAGTATGAAAATAAATAACAGGCCCGAAATGCTATGAAAAGTATCAGATAAATAGCAACCTAGAAATGCTATCAAAAGTATGAAACTAATAACAGGTAGAGAATGCTATAGAAAGTAATTAGATCATAGCAGGCACAAAATGTTATGGAAGCTCCAACACCTATTATAACATCGCATAACCCAGCATTCCTTAAAATGCTATCTATTACATTTGATAGCATTTTTGGCATGCTATACAATGTGATTTTTGTTGTAGTCTCCGTCGTTCCCCTGGATTGAGTGGTACTTTGTTTTGCATAGAATTTGAAAGTACATATGAATTTATATACATAGACTAAGGAAAATAATAAGTATTTATAAGTCTCTCTTCGAAAACTTTGCGCGCCTTTTGGAAAATATTGCGTTTGTTTTGTTATTATGTTATGCACTTGGAACATTTGGCTGTTAGTTTGAAGGCCGTTTTATGGTATTTGTTGTCTAATTAAAGTTAATTTTATGAAGAATTGGATGATATAATTTACCAAAAAAAAAGGGTGATATGAGTAAAAATTTCGATTTTTATATATGTATATACATGTAGTACCACTAAATCCGAAATGGTACCGGTACTCGTCCGGTACCGTACCAGTAAGAAAATTGGTACCCTGTCCGGTACGAGATTCAGAACCTTGACTCTGTATCATTCTAGCAAAGCAAACATATATGGTAATATGTGGTAGTCTAGTATTATTTCTTTAAGTCTATTTTATGCGTGTTTGAAAAAGTAGATTCTAATAATTTTTACAATATGTATTACAAGTTTTACCCAAAAATGTTTGAAAAATTACTCCCTCCGTCCAAAATTTCTTACCCCTTTTGGTTAATTATTCTCATCCTAAAGCAATTTGCCTTTTTTTTTTTTTGTCTCTATTGATTAAATTTCTTTCGCATTTGTTGGTTTCAGTCAAATTTTTTTCACATTGATCAAATTGTTTTATTTTTGTCTTTATTAAACCAAAGGATTTAGATCATAATTTTTTTCCTTTTCGATTGTTTTCGTCAAGACGAACTGAGAATCGACAAAAAATGATGCGAAACGAATGAATGAGAACATTATCTGTTTTTTTTTTTTTTTACATGCAACATGTGCTCACATTAGCCTTAGGATCATTTGGTGAAAACCATCAAATTTGTTGTTAAAGTTTGTTCGCAATTTTTTACTCCCTCCGTCCCTTTTTAAATGATACCTTTGGGAAATGTGTATTTTTGTTGCCGTTAAAAAAATGCACTTCCGTAGCATGTTTTAGAATTTTTTTTTTTTTGCACCAAATTAAAGTACTCAATGAGCACTTTAATTTGGTATAAAAAATTAAAAATTATATAAAGAAATATGTTTTTTAGGGATTTGAAATTGCACATATTTCGATAGGGATCACTTAAAAAGGGATCGAGAGAGTATATTTTTAGAGCAAAACAAGAGATAAACTAATCGCTTACAATTTTATTTTATGAAAGAATTTATAAATTGTATTGAGCGAAGAATATATAAAATAAAAAATTTGAGTTTCAAAGGAAATGTGAAAAAATTGAGCTGAGAACAAACATCAATGCAAACTCCTCGATTTTTTAAAGATAAAGAAGAATTATAACCCTGTAGAATCCAAAAGTCCAATAGGTCCCACCACATAAGGAGATGTTGATACCATGGGACGTGCAGCAGCATAGAACACCCGTCTCCAAATGCGGGGACTAATCTGTACACTATGGAGGCGCCAGAGAGAAGCGAGTAAAGAGGCGCAAGCGAGAGGGCAATTTTGTAACATTTTGGACCTCAGACTCTTAAATAAATCTATCAATGGATTGCAGGGCTTACCAAAATGTAATCTGTACCAAAATCCTATTAGATCTCTAATGTTGGCCTCTAGCCCAATTTTCTGAAGAAAAAAAAAACACACTCAAGTACTCAACCCAGCAACAATTGTAACTGATACATAGAGTAGTAAATAACCAAAGTCAGCTCCACTTGTAAAACACTCCATATAGTAATACAATTGATTAAAGTAATCGCGTTGGTCATTGATCGAGGGAGAGGGGAGGTCCAAGTGTCCAACACCCACTCGTACAAGCGAATTCACAATGGGTCATTATGCTGAGGATGCCTACACCCTCTGTCTCTACGTTCGAATACTTGTGCTCTCTTGGCTCATTTTCCTTAATATTTGCTTCCATTGTTGCTGTCTTTAATTTGACTATTAATATTGCTTTCGTCTCTAATACCTTTCTTCCCCAATCGATTTTACCTCCTGTTTGATACTTGTACCTTGTCTTCAATTTCAGGTACTGAAGGAGAAAAAGCGGAAGAAGTGAGAAGTACTTCAAAAGAAGTGAGAGATGGCTGAAGCAACTCTGCTTACCTTTTTGGGAAAGACGAAGGACATTCTTGTAGGGCAAATCAAAGATTACGTGGTTTCTCCAATTGGCCGTCAGTTTACTTATATGTTTGACTTCAACAACAACATTGAGAAACTTCAAAGTGAATTGGAGGAGCTTCGAAGGACACGAGATGTTGTGCAAAGAGAGGTGAATGAAGGCCGCAGACCACGACTGGGAGTTAGTGGACTAGATGCTGAGGCTTGGTTGAGTAAAGCGGAAGAGGTTACAAGACAGGTTGAGGGAATAATCAGAGACAAGGCCAAAGTCAAGGAAGGATGTTTGAATTGGTTTTCGCCCAATATCAAACTGCGTTACTCAATCAGCAGGGAAGCGGTGAAGAATACTAAGGTGGTTGTTGACCTCGAGGCTGCTGGCTTCGATTATGTTAAGTCGGCCAACCGCATGCCTCAAGTTGAGAATTTTAGGGTGTTGAGGTCTCAAAGGCTCAACATAGAAGAGATTCGGGAGAAGAATTTTAAGGCATTGAATTCTCAAATCCTTACTATGGAAGAGATCATTGAGGATCTGAAGCATGACCAAATCGACTTGATTGGGATTTGTGGGATGCCAGGTGTGGGCAAGACAACAATGGCAAAAGAAGTTGCAAAAAGAGCAAAAGAAAATATACTCTTTGATGAAGTTGCGATGGCCATGGTCGGCCAAAGTCCAAACCTAAGCAAGGTTCAAGCTTCAATTGCAGGCATGCTTGGTTTGACACTTGGTGACCCAGAGAACCCGATAGTAAGAGCTACTCTCCTGCGTCAGAGACTTCTACAGGATAACAAGAAAACTCTTGTTATACTAGATGACACTTGGGAGGAATTTGATCTACGTACCATTGGAATTCCATTGGGAGGTGCTGCTAATAAGAATGTCAAAATTCTTTATACATCGCGGGTCCAAGGTCTATGGCGTGATGTACATACTAAAACGGAGGTCCATCTTGAACTCTTGTTAGATGACGAAGCATGTCAACTATTTAGGGAGAATGCCGGTGATTTGGTTGATGACCAAGATTTTCAACCCATAGCAAATCAAATAATGAATGAATGTGGACGTTTACCAATTGCTCTTGTACTTATTGGTTGCACACTTTTTAAAAAAAGTAAGGGAAATTTCATCAAGGATGTGTGGGAAAAAATGCTTAATGAGCTAACTTTTTCAAGGAGCACACCTGCAGAAAAGCGCTTGTCTTCAACTTTAGAGTTGAGTTACAATTATATTGAAGATGAGGAAGCTAGGCGTCTCTTTTTGCTTTGTTGCTTTGTTGAGAAGGAGAAGTTTATTAATATTGAAGATTTAGTCAAATTTGCGTGGGGTTTATCACTATTTCCTAGAGTAAATACAATAAGAAAAGTAAGGCATCAAGTTTATGCTCTCGTTGATGATCTAAAGAGACGCTATTTACTGCTAGATAGTAAGAATGATAAGTGTGTAGAAGTCCATGATTTAGTGCGCGATATGGGCATAGCCATTGCATCCAAAGATAAAGGTGTTCTAGTATGCCATGGTACAGTATATGAGTGGCCAAAGAAGGACATATATGAACACTATACTTCCTTGTCGGTGATATCAGACAGAACTACAGAGCTTCCTGAAAGATGGACATGTCCAAATCTTGAGTTTTTACTGTTAGAATGCTGCAAAGTTGAGAAACTGCCATCCAACTTTTTTGAGGGGATGGAAAAACTCAAAGTTTTGGGACTTACTAATTTTGATGGCATCCTGACACTTCAATCCTCGGGAAACCTTCGAACATTGTCTCTTAAAAGATTTGGTGGCGTGTTGGATAATGTTTCTGTAATGGGAGGCCTAGTGCATCTAGAAATTCTCAACTTTCATGGTTCGTCGATCAAGGAGCTCCCAGAAGAAATAGGGGATCTAGTCAACTTGAGGTTGTTAGATCTGAGGGACACTTGGTCGCTGGATAAAATACCTCCCGGTGTCATATCACGCCTAAAACGTCTTGAAGAACTATACATCTTTGACAGTAAATTTAGGGAATGGGAAGGAGAAGGCAAGGAAGAAGAAGGAAGAAATGCAAATTTAAGAGAGTTTGAGTCATTGTCGAATTTAAATACTTTAGAGATCCGTATAAGATGTGATGTGCTTATCCCAGCAGTTCCACTATTTAGTGGACTGATGACATACAAGGTTTTAATTGGCGATACAGGGGGACACTACAGACATATCGAACAGTACAAAACGAAATTAATAGTCTCAGCATCAAGCCCAATCCCTTCAGATCGAGGATGGTTTGATTTGCTCTTAAGGAGTACTGATTGCCTAATTCTTGAAGGGGAAGGATGCAAAGATGTGGTGCGAGACTTACTACTCCGGGATGGGGTTGATGGACTCCAACAGTTGAAGTATCTGCAAATCTCTCATTGTGATACACCAGAATGTCTTGCCAATGCAACGAATCTGGTGCAACTACCTAATGAACCTGCTCCTGCTGTTTTCCCTATCCTGGAGCAATTGAAACTCTCTGCGCTTCCTAATTTAAGAGAGATATGCCGTGGCCCAGCTCCAGCAGGTTCCTTTGGGGAACTGACAGATATTGATGTTGACAATTGCGGAAGATTGGGATATCTCTTCCAGCTTCCAATTGTTCAATCTCTCACTCAACTCAAAAGTCTTAGCATTATGCGAAGTAATATGATGGAGGAAGTTATTTGGGAGGAGCAACGAGAAGATGTGCTTGTTGCAACCAAAGTAATTGACTTCCCAAAGTTGGAAACCTTGGTGCTTGATAATCTACCAAGGCTCGTCAGTTTCGGTAGAGAGATCAACGGGATTGATTTCCCTCGTGCGAAACGCCTGCATCTCCGACATCTAAGACATCTCCAGCGCCTCTTCGCCAACAACCATGGCTTCGTTTCTCTTTTTCCGCAAAAGGTATGCCTTCCTATCTTCTTTTTCCTTTTCTCAATCTTCAAGGGAAAATAATTGTTGTAGTAGTTAGTATGTCGTTATTCGTTACAAGGGAAAACAACTATATATGCTTGTGCAAGCAGCCTAGTGAAATTTCAAAGGGAAACCATTGAAACACCGAAATCAATAAATAAATAAATCTAAGTTAATATTGTATTGCAAAAAATATGTTTACTAATTTGATTCTTATTCTTCATCACCGCCATACATCACCCCTTCACCATGCGGGTTGTAGACTAGTAACTCAAACATAATTGTAAAGTTTAAAATAATTCACCTTTAAAAAAAAATCTTGCTCAAAATTTATCAGAAAATAGTTTATAGTCTTTGATCATTTTATTTCAAACATAATTGTGAAACAAGAACATTGATTTCGTTTTCTTGTCCTTTTGTTCGTGAGATTGTTGATATCACTATTCTCCTTTGCATTGAAGGTAACATTTCCTAGCTTGCAATTATTGGAACTACAAGGGTTACAGAATTTGGGTGATGTATGGGGCAGTGAACTTCTTGATTTTTCATTCTCTAAGGTGAAAGAACTAGAAGTGGAAGATTGTGGGAGTTTGACAGATTTGTTCCATCCTTCTATGGCTGGTATTCTTGTGAATCTTCAAAAACTAGTGATAAAAAATTGCCAGAAGATGAAAGCAGTAGTTGGCTGGGAAGAAGAAATAGAAGATGTACAAGGAAGAGCGATAGAGAAAACTCTGTTCCCTCGGTTGATAGTATTGGAACTCCATCATCTACCAAATCTGAGGAGATTTTGCTGCTTCAGTCATCCTATAGAATCACAGCTAACAAGGATTTACATATCGGACTGCCCTAGGATGGATGCATTCTCTTTGGGGACCGTGACCACCCCAAATCTCTCCTTGCCAGGAGTATCCTGGAACGGCAATCTCAATAATTCCATACAACTTTTGCAAGAGGTACGTTAACCCATACTTTCACAAATTCTTTGTACAAACAATTGCAACATATTCTTGCCTTCTCTTCTCTTCTTTTATTTCATCGGCTGCAATTGTTAGGTGATTGGAACTTTAAAAATGAAAAAGAACCATGCAAACTCCATGGTGTCGAAAAGGTAAATATCCTGTATATTTTCAAAATAAGAAGGCGTGGTAGGAATACAAATTGCATTTTGCGAGTCGTTTCTTTTGGGTTGAAAGATACTCTATGAGAATTTTACCTACAAAACTTTCTTACATTTTGGCAGATAGACAATAAGACTGACATTCACCTGGGGAATTCATTTTCACATTGACATTTATTTCTCAAGAGGCAGACAAATTTGTTTTCTCCTCCTGTTGCTCCCTAATTATTTGCTTTCGCTACATATCTTCAAATTTTTGTGTTTGGGGAACTTGATTCATCTCTCTGTGATGATTCTAAGCAGGAGAAGGAAAAAATTACCGCATGGACTAGGCCTCCTTTTGTTAACTTACTATTTGAACAACTTAATTTATGGAATACTTGCACCCTAGTTCATGTGAAGAGTTGAACACAACAAGTAAACGTAACTTAATTGATTACAAACACTTGTACACGAAACTTGTGTTTATAACAACATAGTATCACTCACAAAGAAAGGCTCTCACGCACAAAAAACTTAATACACAACACAATCTAGGAAGACTCTTTGGACACCAACTCTCAAGGGCTTTGGATATCGCACTTGGACTTGGAGTCTCTCCTTTTTTTTCTTTCATGCACACACTGTTTCTTGCATTCCTTTCTAAGGACACCCCTCCCATTTTTTATTTTTTATAGAGGGCCATGGATACATCTAGATGGACACATAACTCAATTCTTCTTGAAGCTTTTATATAAGCCCATTTCGTTCTATTAAATTTCAAAAGATTCTGGTATAAGAACTGATGAGCCAGAATTTTACATTTAACTTAGGAAAGTTATTTTTAATAAAAAATATATATTTACCATATCGCGTTGCTTCTATAGTACATATTGTATTGCATATGACATTGTTTTGTTTTTTGATCGACAGTTGCAATACCCATGTGTAATTATTTTCATTTATAAAAGAATTTGAGAAAAATTTACATGATAATGTGTAATTCTTTTAGTTTTTAACTATATCAAATCAAAATTATGTAGATTTTCAGAGAAAATAATAAAAGATTTTAGAAAAATTTACCACATGATAATGTATAATTCTTTTAATTTTTAACTATATCAAATCAAAATTATAGAGATTTTCAGAGATTTTTAATATTAATTATCTAAGTAAAAATTAATTATGTAAGTAACAATTATATGACATACAATGTAGGGGGGAAAATTTTGGGGGCGGCGGGGAAACCTCAGTCCCCTATTCACCTCCGCCCATGCCGGTAATACCTCGATATGTTCTAGTATACTCCAAAAGAGTCCGGAAGACCAGCATATTCTAGAGGTTTCCAAAACATTCTCCGAACAAAGCCAGACCGAATGATGAGGTTGTGTTTTTTTAATAGTGTGGTTTGGTCTTGGCTTCAATAAAATAGAAACCGCATTAACTGGTATGGTTTGTGGATTTAAATTTACAGTTCTGATTTAGATACACCAAATAAACATGGAAGCGATAGTGAATTAACTTCCTAATTTAATTAATCTTTTCCACTGCTCTATTCAAGTACTAGGATTCCTTCTCTGTCAAAGATTTTATTTAGCCTAAATTTCTAAATGATATTCTCATAATTCATTCTCATAATTCCAATACAACAAAAAACATTGGCTTAGTCATAGCCAAATAATTCCCAAATGAAATTCTCCATTCCAGTGATTCCACGGCCCATTTCCTAAATTTTTCAAATTTTTATACATCAAAATCAATACGTATTCTTATTCCTCATTATGAAAACCTATTCCTATTCGTTATAAACATAACGTAGTAAACCTAATTTTCATCCATGTCTCTTGCCCATTCAACAATAACAAATCTATTCTCTCTCGAAAGTTCAGACTTCATGGCTTTCGTGAATGTGACCAAAAAAAAAAAGCCTATTTTTGCCTTATTTTTTGTGTTGCTACTCCCTCCACCCATTTTAATTGTTCCCTACAAGTATGGATGCCTTTCTAAAAAACTTACAGTTTTCAATTTATAATGTATTTTATATGCATTACAGATATTATTTGATAGATCTCATTTATTTCTATTAAACAAAATTTTTCAGAAAATTATAAAACATTATAGATAAAAAGATATAAACATATGAAAATGGCACGGATATTCATACCGAGCAATTAAAATTGGAAAAAGGGAATATTTCTTTTCCTGGTTAACAATATTTTATTTGCTTCTTACTTTTTTTTTGCCCTATCATGTTAGATGTCAACTACAGGCCCTGAAGAGCCTCCTCAATCCCAGCAGCAAGTTCCACCTACTCCATTGGAGTCTCAACAGCCTTCCACGAAGGAGGTAATATCTCCTTGTAAATCAAAGGCTAGATGAAACTCTGATGGTTGCTTTCACTTTATAGTACGTAAAAGATCGAAGGGATGGAGTAAGAACGTACTGAATTTAATTACTGTGAAACCAACTATCCATGGATTTGTTCTAATATATGGGACTAGCTATTTGAGAAGATAAGTGTGCAAAATTCTAAGTAAATATAAGGCTAAACGAAACTTTGATTGTTGGGTTCACTTTAGTAAAATTGGCACTCAGGGAGTAAAAAACGTTTTGGTGCTTTGAAATCCACTATGCAAAACATTGTTTGAAACAAAAACCAAACCGTATGGGTTGGATTGGTTGCTTTTCTAAATCTTTAATCTGTAGGTAATGGTTTTGTTCTTGGTTCACTATAAAACCAAACAAAACCAATCCGATCCATGCTCACCCGTAATAACCACTCTATCTTCTCTCTCAAAACATTGGACGTCTTGGCTTTCCTGAATGTAGCCCAAAAAACACTGTTTTTGCTTTGATTTTATTGTTATTAATTTTTTTACCAGATTAACAATTTTTTATTTGCTTCTTACTTTTTTTTAACCTATTTTATTTTCTTGTTGTTGGCACATGACAGGTTGGAAGTGCTGAGCTGAGGATCAATTTTTTTGGCAAAATGAACTACAACGACGATGAGCAGATTGTTGCAACCCAAGATGACTCAGGTTTATATTATGTTTCTTAGTTTTTTTCTCTGTTGATAGAACAAGCATTTTACGATTTCATTCATTTTAAGCACTCAAAATTTGATTCTAAGGGACAATGTCAATTTATGAATCATCCAATTCCATTTTCTTAATTTTACGATATGTACTCGCATACTATTATCGGAAATCTTACCTGGTCCTAGTTTAGTTCGCTCCTCCCTCCCGTGTCAACTAATTAGTTGTAGTTCTTAAGATTATAGAGCATACGAGAATATTTTGTTGAATGCAATTAATTTGCGTTCGGGATGGCATATTTCAGGGAAAAAACCTGAACCATTCGTAGCTGGAAAAGCATCGTTGAGAATCATCAACAAGAATGAGGCACCACTGGAAGAAAGCAAATTCAAGGTGATGCTGGAGCTCATGGGGGAAGGATCCAGCAACGACAGACCCGGATTGGATCTCGTGATGGTCTTAGATGTCAGCGGGAGCATGTCGGGAGACAAGTTAATGAAAATGATAATTGCCACGCAATTCGTGATCAAGAAACTTAGCCCCATTGATCGTTTGTCGGTTGTCACATTCGCCAACAACTCCAGGAGGTTGTGCGCATTGCGTCAGATAACTGAACATTCTCAAACGGAGATTGAAAATCTGGTCAATGCTTTAGTTGCCAAGGGTAGCACAAACATTGCTGCTGGCCTTCAAACGGGCTTACAAGTCCTCAATGACCGCAGATTTACCAGCGGGCGTGCAGTTGGCATCATGCTTATGTCCGACGGTGAACAAAACTATGGTGATGCTACCGAGGTTCCAGTAGGCAAGGTGCCCGTTTTCACATTCGGTTATGGCCAATACCACGATCCGGAGGTACATTGAAATAACCCTTTAATATGGCAAAAGTTGTATAACTTCACTAATTCATTCATGCGTACTCGTTCAATAGGTGCTCAAGGCCATCGCAGACAACAGCTTTGGAGGAACTTTCTCAGATGTTCAAAACGAGGACAACTTGAGCATTGCATTTTCCCAGTGTTTGGGTGGGCTTCTCAGCGTGGTTGCTCAGGACCTGAAGCTGACCGTCACAAAACAAGATTCGACAATTGAGAAGGTGTCTGCTGGAAACTATCCACAATCCAAGGACGATACTGCCGGCTCTGTAACTATTTCGTTTGGCGATCTCTACGCCAAAGAGCTACGCAAGGTCATAGTGGACCTTGATCTCCCTGCTGTTAGTAGTCGGGTGGGCGCGGATGTTCTTGAAATCAATTACACGTACAGGTGGTAACAAATCCCGGCATTTACTACGAGTATATATAAATTATACTATATGTTTTTTATGTTGGGTTAATTTGACTCCATCTGATAAATATATCTATAATGGATATGTATGCATTGCGCAGTGCTGGTGAGGGGAAACTGTTTGAGGCCAATCCTCTAGTGGCTAAGGCTAACGTAACCCGCGTCGGGACATCAGTGGATCCAGAGAGGGAGGAGGTGATGGCTGAGGTGAACCGTGTCCGGACTGCACAGGTGATGAAAGCAGCAAGAGTCATGGCTGACGACAAGAAGCTGGTGGATGCTCAAAAGAAGCTCCTTGAAGCCAAAAACTTGCTTGATCAGTCTAACCCGTTGATTGAAATGCTTATATCTGAGCTGCAACAGCTCATGGAGTTCATGAGATCACAAGACATCTACGATAAGCAAGGTCGTTCTTTTGCACTCTCTTCTGAGACTTCCCATGATCGCCAGCGTTTTGCTGCAAGAGGTGATGTCGAAAAGCTGCGCTTATTTGCCACTCCGCGTATGGACACATACCTTGAGCAAGCCAAGTCATTTGACGAGGATCCCAGCAAGCCACCACTGCCCACGGTTGACGAGAATGTGAACATGGAGAGAGCCATGAATTTCATTACGTAGCGGCAAATATTTTTTTCAAAATACTTTGCAGGAGCTAACCTATATAATTCATAGGAAATTTTTTTTCCCTATATAATACTAGAGGTTTTTTTTCCTTGCAGAGGCGACTGCCCCTATTGTCCACCCTCTGGCTTCTTCCCTGGATGTTAAGCAAGAACTCGGTGATTAGTGTACTCCTTTACCGGAACTCGGTGATTAGTGTACCCATTTACCTACTAAATTTTTAGTCGGTAAATATTTGCACTAATGACAGACTAAAATTAGTCGGTATATGTTCTCAAGAGAATGAATGTGGTTTATAATAATTGCAACCAACATTGTTTAGTCGGTAAAGATTACCTAACAGATCATTTGCAGGTGGACATCATTTGGATACAAATCCTGAAATTTCAAGAACTACTACAATTTTTTCACATTTTCATTATTATGCAATACATTATCAACAATCATTCCATCTACAATTAAAAAACCTACTGCAATTACAAGAAATTGAAATTCCCAAGCATAATTTCATTCATAACTTCCATGAATAGAGGTCCATCAAATTTACTTAACATCTTTGCTTGCAACCTAACTTTGTCGTAGATAGCGTCGCCCCAAGCGTAGGGCTAGCTCTGTTGCAGCATGATACCCGGAAGTACCAGGGTCGATTTCCACAGGGAAGGGTCAGAGCTAGTGAGAGGTTTACTTTACGGTAGGGGTTTCAGCGTTAGGACAGCCAACCTTTTGGTTGTGATTTGTTTGTGGGATTCTCTCTCTACCTTTAATGCAATTGAAAATGAAGTTTTAAACTATAAATTAAAGGCGGCAAGGTCTAGAGGTTCATACCGCCCATGACTAAGGATATTCAATGGCTCTCGATTATAACTCAAGTGAGAGACAAAGTCTCTTGCTCTCACTCGGAAGATTTAACAATGAAGATCATTTTGATTCTAGAAAATGGGTTTAACAATGGGATAAGTTCTTTGAGACATTTTTACAAACACTTGGAGTGACATAGCTCCAAACATTATATGTGGCAAGGTACAAAGCCTTACCTACACATAATCAAGGAGGTTAACAACCCCTAGTTTTGGTACATAAAACTGAACTTACCCAATGAAAACCAATCTTTATCCCAAGAATGAGGTTTGTAAATGTAAAGAAACCCTCTTAGACATTTTGTCGAACACCCAAAGTGACATAGCTCAAAGCATTGTGTGTGCCAAGTGATTTGTCTACACTCAATCAAAGAGGTTAACAACTCTAAGTTTAGACCGAAAATAGGACTGATTCATCCATTCACAAACCCAGAATAAGCATATAAACGTGAGAAGCCATTAAAACACCGAAGTCATGGAGTAGTATTCTCCCCATGACCAAGCCTAAACTACTACTCAAACATGATTAAGCTAAACATTAAAAGAAATATGAAGGAAATACAAAACATGACGAAAATGAAAATAAACTACGAATTTATAAAGATTAGAGAAGTGCTTACAAAATTAATGAAGGAGAAAACCTTGGTTCTTGAAGATTGAAACCTAAAACCTAGAAAGAAGGAGGAGCTCAAGTGAGCAAAACAAAAGGGAGGTAGAGAGAGGAGAAGGAAAATGAGGATCCCTAATTTTTTTATGTTTGGGACCTTTTATAGTCTCCAAAGTTACAATTAAAAGGTCCAAAAAGCCCCCAAGTCTTAACTTGGTCGTGTACAAAAAGTGCTGAAAAACCCAGGTCCTATGGATAGGATTTATTCTCCTATGCATAGGAGAACTCCTTCGCGCACAACTGGCCAATCTGATCACTCTCCTATCGATAGGATAGGACTTCATTGCTTCAGAAGAAATAGTCAAACTGATCATCGTCCTATCCATAGGGCCAATTCTCCTATCCATAGGAGTTGGTTACTTGCAAATGATGGCCAATCTAATCATGGTCCTATCCATAGGGCCAATTCTCCTATCCTTAGGACTTGCTCAAAACATATTCTTCGCCCGTTCGTCCTCATCTTGACTTGGGCCTTTGCTCGAGCGTACTTGGCATTCTTCCACGACTTTCCTCATGAATTCCTCAGCACCGTGGTAGCGTGCCACGTGGCCTCGGGCCTCGGGTCACGGATTGACTCGTGTTTGAGTCATGGCACTAAAAAATGCTTTATTCTCTCGAAAAACCTGTGAATGACAAAAACACTACCTACGCGCAATATCAATCAAATAAAGCATGTTATGTGCGTGTAGACGCGAGAGCGAGCGAGAGAGAGAGAGAGAGAGAGAGAGAGAGAGAGAGAGAGAGAGAGAGTACCAGAGGAATAGCGAGAGACAAGTGTCAGTTGGGAGATGATCGGGGGCAATTTTTTTTAAACAGGCCAACGAGTGTCAATTGGGATATGATCAGGGGCTTTATTTTTAAAAGGGGCCTATTTTAAAAACATTGCAAAACACCTTTTATGTGTTTTGAAAATTTTCGGAAATTTTAAGAACTTTTTTATTCAACACAAAACATAAACAAATTACCAAACACATTTTTGTTATTAGCTTTGAAAAAAATTGAAAACAAAAACAAAAAATAAAAAACAAAAACATTACCAAATGTCCCCTTAGCGGTGCATTTTCGTTTTTCCCCTGCAGCTCGCGGTAAGTCTCCCTGAAAAAGGAGACCGTCCTGTGCATTGCTCTTTTTTCAAACCCAGCCCATTTAGTAAACGAGCTTAAAATTTCAATCCAGCCCAACCCTTTGGGTCTATATATTTATCCCGAACCCCCCAAAAAAAGGGGTTGGGATGGGCAAGAGGGGTGGGCTTCAGGGCCGGCTTATACCCCTATTACTAAACGTGTTTAGTTGTTTCCTGCACAATGATTTTGTGAGTGGAAGTATAATCAAAATTTAGAAACTCCACCAAAAGTGATTTTTGATCCTTTCCGGTTCCCTTTTTAGAATGTAGTTTGACATAAAGCATTTTAAAATTGACTCCCAAGCACAAAAATTGCAAAATCTCACATTGCAAAATACCACATTGGGACGGTCACATTGCAAAATCATTTCCCTTTTTCAGTTGGGAATTCCTTATTAGATGTTATCATGTACCTTGCATTCCAATGAACATTAGTAAACGTTAGGGGTGCACATAGACGGGGCTGGGGTGGGCTGGGCTGGGCGGGTCAGGTTTGGGCCGAGCTTATACTAGAAAATAACGAGAATTGTGCAAGCCCTAGCCCATCAGTATCAGTTGTTGTAAATTCTGGATGAGAGGAAACCTCATTGAAAAATGATTCCCATTGTCATTAATAATCGGGTTTCATTTAATATTTCCAAACCTCGGCCCAATTAAATTTTTAATTTTCGAAGCCTGTCCAACAAACTCATTTAATTTCCCAAAGCGTATCACAAAAATAATTTAATTAATCATAATGATCACAAATTAAAATTCACAAAGAAGAAACATACTCTTAAATAAAAGATGCACCGCTTCAAAAAAAAAAAAAAAACACTCTAAGCAACTAGGACTTATAGCTGTAACAATGTACATATATTTATCCTATTAAAATAAAAATATGATTTTAATCGGGCTCGGCTCAAGAGATTTTTTCAAACTCAGCCCATTTAGTAAACGAGCTTAAAATCTCAATCGAGCCCAACCCTTTGAGTCTTAATATTTATCCCGAACCCAAAAAAAAGGGATGGGATGGGCGGGCGGGCTTCAGAGCTGGTGTGCACTCATATTACCAAACGTCTTTTGTTGTTTCTTGCACAAGGATTTTGTGAGTGGAAGTATAATCAAAATTTAGAAACTCCTCCAAAAGTGATTTTTGATCCTTTTCGGTACCCTTTTTAGAATGTAGTTCGACGTAAAGCATTTTAAAACGGAAAAGCTAAGTACCCGGAAACAAATACCCCGAAAATACCCAACCCACACTCACACACACTGCACATGCAGTGTGTGTGGAGCCCACACACTTTGTGTGTGGGTTGGGTATTTTCGGTGTATCTTTTTCGGATACGTATCATTACTCATTTTAAAATTGTCTCCCAAGCACAAAAAAATGCAAAATCTCACATTTGCAAAATACCACATTGGGACGGTCAAATATAGGCTTTTAAAATGTCCAGTTCTCAGAAGACATATTTGAAGAATGCAACCAGTATTGTACTGAAGATATGCACGGACAAATAACCACTAAAAGTCATTTTTTGTTGATGGTGACATTACGAACACAAATTCATATAAGAAGAATTTAGGTTTCAACATCAATAATCATTGAATTCAAACATATGTGAAATTCCACCCTTTGCTTTTTCGATTAGTCTTGAGGAGAGGAATAATAAAAAGTTACGTCTAAAGTCTAAACTCGAGCTTAATTAACCTAAGCATACTTAAGTGGACATGTATAACCATTTAACTTAAGCAATCTTGAGAAGAAGGAGACTAGCAAAGATACAACACACGGCGACTCGCGTTGTAGCTCTTAGGAAAATTAATTTTGTTAAACAAATATGTAACTGAAGAATTTTGTGAATTTTGATCGTAGGAAACGAAATTTGTCAAAGAATCCGTTATAGGAAGTCCACCTATTGCCATTTAGGATGCCAATTTTCTTGGCAAAATCGAAGTCCACCGATTTTCTTTTTTCATTTATTTCGATTTTGCCAAGACAATTGGCGTCGGCCCATTTGCACCGAAAGAAAAAAATGAGACGATTTTAATCCAATGATGCAATAACATTGTTACTCCATTTATTGGCAATTTAACACCTTAGCAAAGCCTTAATTGCAATGCAAAGGGGAAAGTAAAGCTTGCCGGTCTTAATTGTTACTCCATCCGTTCCTAAATAAGAGCCCCACTTTCTCTATCTTGCTATTTTTCAAATCAAAAGATGAAGTACTTCCGTGTATCATTTTTTGAATTTTTTTCGCACCGAATTAAAGTACTCGTCAATTACTTTAATTTGGTGCGAAAAAATTCGAAAAATGATACACAGAAGTACTTCATTTTTTTATTTGAAAAATGACACGATTTTTCGTAATGGACTATTAATTTGGAACGGAGGGAGTACTTTCGTATGGGTTATGATGAACTGACTGACTGATAGTACACCAAATTTATTTACTTGGTGATGCATATGCTCTGCATGAATAGCAAAATTCAGAAAACAAAATGTGGAACATTGTACTACACAACACACACACGCACACACAGAAAATAAATGGAGAATAGCGCGGTAGAATTTGAGCAGAATTACAGGAGCTGCTGAGAGATTCGGATCGCGACAACTTCTCCATCGGCTCCGGCCGTCATGGCTTGGTATTTTATCTGGAGTCCTGCTTCCACATAACAAGACATGCATGGTAAATACTTATATGTTGGACTGAATTCTTTCACAGTTTAGCCATGAATGTATTGTACAAACTCAGGAGGCTCTTTTACCGTCGTTTTCTTGCAAATTGGTGTTGACTGCTACTCCGTGAAGTGTTATCATAGCTTTCGGCTGCCAGTCGTTCGGTTTCCCCACCCATGATTTGAGATTAAATACCTCTGCCAATGCATTTGGAGATCAAAAAAAACATCAGTTCGTATGCTTAAGGGACAGAAGTAACTAACCATTTATCTAGATGGCTTTTTGGACTGCAGGAAATGTAACGGCTCAAAGCCCTCAATTTTTACTGTAGTCATTTAACGTATTTTGAAGCCATTGCATAACAGTATAACACATCAATCATGGACCATGTCACATTCAGATTTCTAAGCGAAGATTGACAACTAGTGAGAGCATGTTGCAACTTGCAAATGCTCAATGAACGTGCAACTAGTCTAGCAAGAAAATTGAAGTCTTCAGAAACAAGAAATTTCGTTGTAGGAATTCATGATTTACGAGTCATTAGAAAACAATGTCTGCAATGTTTCGTAGATGATCCAAGCATTAACTACGACAGAATAACTAAGTTAGAATTTCCTTTTCCTAAGGGACCTCGAGAAGTGTTAGGTATCATTGCAAGAGTCGCACAATGTTGATTAGCATAAATTCCTATTCCGTAAGGATTAAAACAAAGCAGGTGCTGTTTTAGATTGAAAACTGAAAGACAGCGATAGAAGTTACCAGATGTTGATGGATCCCTGATATGTTTAACGTCAAAAAGGCCACCCGAAGCTCCATCGGTATTCTTTTTGATATCATAAGATCCTAACACACTGTATTCCCAACTCCCATTAAGGTATCCCTTGCTCAAGAACAGCTCAATATGCCTTGCATCCAATATTTGCATAGTTCCTGCAAAACACAAGGGAACATTCCTGAACTTTAAAGTCCTGAATACTTCCCCAGCCCCGTTCAACCTTCTGTTTAAATGAGATTGCAATTATGGGCTCAATATTACAGGTACTGAAAGAAAATATCATTTTGTACTTGTGTAATTTGAGGAAAAAGTGGACATCTCATGACCCAAGTCATCGAATTCTACATGTCATCAGGAAATTAAAAATGGTTTGTGCCAACCACTTGTTCTTAAACGGTTAAGAAGAATGCTGGTCATTGAACTGTGCCACATCAAAGTACAATAAACAGAATGAACTGTGAGATTCAAAGCTCTCAGGTAATCTCTAGAAAAACCACCATCCAAACCTTGTTACGTTACTTCGGCAAGATTTGAGGACAACACTTCTAAAAATTTTATTTATGCCCTTTTCCCTTAGATAGATATGAGGACAAAGAGGGAATTTCACTAACCATCACACGTGTTGAGGTCGCAGACAGGGCATCGAACTAGCTGTAAATCTGAAAAGATAAACCAAAGAGAATATGCAGTTAGGACAATTTATTGTAGTTTTTAATGCACACCAAGAGGTTGCAGAGGTAGTAACATGGACTTAGAAAAATTACCAGCTATCCAGATTCCGGTTTTAATGTTGTTTAACTTGCAAGAGCCACTCGACTGCAACATTTTCTGTCGGTTCACTTCTTGTGATTTTTGCACAGGAAGGATCAGCTTCTCCGTCAGAAATGCTACTGGCGAGTCAAAGAAAAATGCTCCGATTCGCATCCAATCTGATTCAGAAACAGAAATAAAATCATGAACCTTTTAATAGATTACAGTTACAGCTTAGACCGTGTATCCCATTCGCTCTTGTTTAGCTGAAAAGTAGTCTGAACGAGAACTTCTCCCATCAATTTCCTATTCCCTCATGCAGCACTTCAGTAAGTTCAATTTTGTAAATGGAGATGGATATAAGATTGGACTTTAAACGAATATTCAGCTCCTTAAGTTGTTTAGTACATAAAGTTACTTCACTACTAAAGTCCTCTCGAGACAAGAACAGGATCAAAATCCAAGGTAGAGTAACCATAGGCCATCTTTCTGCTGTGCAGAATTGGTGGCATATTGTTATATCAATACACCACTACTTTAAGAGGGAAATACAACTAAAGCAAATTGTTGATGAAAAGCATCCTCAGTAAATGAGATATAGTTACGCATCCTCAGTGGTGTACAGAGATATGTAGTACTCTCATTCTACTCTCAGTTTCTGGTTAAAGATTAAACAGGGATTTAACAGTGCCTTTGAATGGATCTAATGCAGGAGCAGCACAACTGCTCTACTCATAGCCCACAGGCCACTCATTCTCCAGCTGCTTGTTTCATACATCAAGTCACTTAAACTTATAGAGTTACAGTGCCTTTCTAGACAATAAAATGATCTAAATATCCTATATTTCAACTTTGGTTGACTGAATAACTCTACCTTCTTACCCTGTATTTTATCTTTAGCTGTATTACCTGGTAGCATCCATGCATTAATATGCCACCAAAAGTGCAGAGTACAAAAGGACAGTAACTTAGGCAATGTTTGATTCACTGGAGCCAAACTTGAATGAAATGATCATTCCAGGATGTCACATAAGCTAAAAAACTGCAGAATTATATCATTACAAATGGAATCATTGCTAACCAGTTTGTTTAACTGAATGGCCATTCCATTGGGAGGCCAAATAATGACGATTCCATTCCTTTCCAAAATCATTCGCTTTGAACTAAATACTACCTTAACAATATATATGCCCACTCTAGGTGGTGCACAGAATTATTATAGCTAGAGAAAGGAATATAACATCCACAAGCAGCAATTTATGTAAAGCCTTAAATCCAGGGCCATAATCAGGTACATCTGAGACCACCTAAATCTATTTTCACCAATCAAATCCCTGTTAAATGTGCAAAAATCTGAGATAGACTTGGGGAAGAGAGGGGAAATATACCAATATGTTTCTCCGGCTGTCGGAACATGTAAGAGTGACTTCCATCTGAAATTAAAAAATCAAACTTGATCAGATCATAAGAATCTCAGTAAAACACAATTTTATTCAATTTTATTGAGCTGCAACTGCAACTGTTAAAAAAGCTTGTAAGCTCAAATCATTTACTGAATGCTGAAGCGTAGAGGTTGATCCATTTGGAAGCCACGACTTCTTGAGGATCGGGGACCTGAAGATCTCGCAAACAAGCAAACTTCCATACGCTTTCCTCCATCATTACTCGGTTAAACCACCTGCAAGTTGATGCGACCTTCACCAAAGATCTACCATCCAAGTACTTGGCAATTTCAGTCCAAATATCCTCCTCATACCTTTGTAACAAAAATAGGCAAAACACCAATCTCAGTATATGTAGCAAATGGGAGTTACAATGAATAGAACAAGTCACCAACAGAAATTATATTTCTACTTTTATTTCTCAAGTTGATTGAAGTTCAAAGTTTGAAATCGAACAAGGTGAAAAGTACGAAATATGTGGTCTGATTAATGAGATTCAAAGACGAGTACCAAATCCTAAGTCACATAATCCTACGGTAGGACCTCTCAGTCTCGCTCTCAATCCTCTCTCTATGCTCCCTCCTCAGTCCTCGCTCTCATTAATTTAAGTAGTTATGATGTTTTGGAAAGGCACTTTCACGCTCTCACTCCCGTTTTCGCTCACGCACACGCATTATGTGACGTAGCTATCAAGTATCCACTGAGGCTAACAGGTAGTTTCACAGAAATTTAGTTACAATCAGTTAGTTAATTTCTAAGCAGATGTAAAAGGAAAACAAATAGTAGCAGCTTTGAATCTCTTAATTTCCCTTGGGACTTGTGACATTGGAGTAAATAAAAAACGTCAACAAATTGAGTCTAAACAACAATTTGACTTGAGCTCAGTTGTTTGAGCATAAAGAAGCTAAATCGACAATTATCATAAAATGACTAAATGCATAGACTTACTGGACCTGGATTCACATACACTGAACAAAAACAGAGACTGATATACTGTTCATGATGCGATTCTTAAAATAAGTACACAGAAAATAGAAACAAGTACTTGAACTTGTGACCAATACACCAAAAATTAGCACAACCTTTTTTTCCATAAAACCGATTAGGAACGTGATCGTGTGGTAATCAACGATTGACGAATATATTCGAGTTTAAATAACGATATAATCACAAACTTAAAGATAAGACGAAATTTAAGTTAATATCTCAGATCCAGAAAGGAAATCAAATGAAGATCTAGATAGTGTTACGATCAGAAGTAACTCAATCTCCACCATCTTATGCTCATTGATCTACAAAATTGTAAAAACGCCGTCAAATTTGACTCGATTTACTAGCATAGAGAGAAACTTTGAAATTTCAAATGTTTTTTTTTTAAATCTGAGCCTGCATGTAGAAACACCTATCTGAACGTAGAACACACAACACAGAGAGAACAACAGCTCAATTTCTGCTAATTGACGTACGAAAATTCACAACCTATGAATTCGGCTCAAATTTCTGATTAAATTTGAAATAAGAAGAAATTCAGACTTCAAATGCTTTTCGTGCTCAAGGCATTTTCTCTCGGAAAATTTGTGCTGTAGAAATACCTATACGGAGGTAGAGAACACAAACACACACACGGAGCAGCTTAATCCAACAAATCTCTGCTTATGCATGCACGAAAAATTCTAAATCCTATCTAATTCAGCTCGATTACCAGATTGAATTTCAAATTCCGATAAAGAGAAAGCTAACGAAATTTAAGTCAATTTCAGATGTTTTTAGCATTTCAACAGAGAGAGAGAGGAGAGAGGACCAGGAGAAAGTGGAGTGAGGAGAGAGAAAGGTGTGCCGAGGAGAGATGCAGGAGCAGATTGGCCTGGCTCGTCGCAGTCGTTTCCCCATTGTTTTCCGCTTCTGCAAAGAAACTGAATAGTAGTATGATCGGAGTTTGAATGCAACTCTGTATTTATAGGCGCGGGAAGAGCAGCTTCATTTCGAATTACTGAATGAAAAAAAATATAAAAAAAAAAAGGAAATTGGCCTGGTTCACGTGTTATAGACTTGTACGTATAACAGCTTTTCAAAATGAGAGAATAGAGATCTTAACTTTTTTGGTTTTTTTTTTTTTTTTTTCTGCATACGATATACGCCGTATATTATACGGTTAGCGGTGAAGCTAGTAGGTTAACGAAAGGGAGTTCGAAATCACTCCATAAACTCGAATTTCAAACCTCCCATTGGAAGCCAAAAGATTATGACGAGACGTGACTCTTAACCCCTCTAATCGTTTTTTTTTTTTTTTGCATTCGTCATTCCTAATCTATTAAATGGGGGAGGGGGGAATGAAACTTAATCCCGGGATACAGCGTGGGGCATCGAAGAGCTCTACCGCATGAGCTAGCCACCATTTGCCGTCTTTGGTTCAGGTTGGTTATTTCTGTATGATTTATAAACAATTAGTAAAACAAAAATAAAACTAATTTAATTTCTTTATTTTTGTAATTAATACTAGAGAAGTTGTGGGGATTTTGTTGACTAAAAGTAAGCAATATGAATTTCTCAAGTATTATTAGTAATTTAGTACTACTTATTTTTCAAATTAAGCGTACAAAAGAGGCAATTGACGGTCTTGTCTACAAAATAGGACACAATATAGTACTAATGTTTTGAGCTTTCTTTGAAGGGAACCTGTATTGGCTGGACCTATAGTAAGTTTTTTTTTTTTTTTTGGCTAAGTAAAGAATTTATTAATCTTTGAAAACGAATTACAAAGATTAAATGGACCCGAGACACATAACGCCAAGGGTCCAAATGGGAAAAAACCACAAGCAAGAAGGGTGGCAAGAAGCCAACCAAAACCGGAACCAAAATACCAGGAAAAAAAAAAAAAAAAAAAACACCTCAGACATCACCCTCATCTTTTTCTTGCTACATTAGGGTATTATAGCATGAAGTTGTGTCATATCTACATGTAATCTACAGTCATACATTTTTACACATACAAAAGGGGACACCTCACGTAAGTGTTATGACCCATACACAATGCACTACGAGTGTGCGGGCAACCCCAACACTTACGTGAGCTAGCGAGTGTGTGTGAAAATGAGTGTGATTGTAGAATGATTGGTGTACTAATTGAGTAATAAGGTGACAGATGACAATCTTGTCTACAAAATAGGATGTTGGTTAGAATGTTACAATAACAAGTCAATGTTGCTCAATCAACTTAAACTTGAATTCTCTCTCATTATTACCAAGTCCCCCCTCCCCGTATAGTAAAAGTGCAAGTCATCCAATTTGGATTATCAACTTACAATTCTAATTCTCAGCAATTGATTGCATAGAAGCCAGTGCAATCCAATCTCTCGTTCATTTTGACAATTAATAGTCCACCTTGCAAAAAGTATCATGCAGTAAGACATTCTACACGATACTTTTTGCAATCTGGACTATTAATTGCACTTTTGGACCGAAGACGAGCCATTCTATTTTTGGTAATACAAACATAGTACTACCTCTGTCCTTTTTTTAGTGTCGACATTTCCATTTTGAGTTATCCTTAATAAGTGTGTTTTCAAAAGTCAATGTATAAGTTTGTACAATTATCATTTTGCCTTTTTCAAAAGAGTAAATAGATAAAGTTAATGTGTAAAAAGTGAGGGATAATTTTGGAAAGTTGAGGTAAAAATTGACATAAAAAAAAGGGTCTAAAATGAAGATAAAAATTGATCTGAAAAGTATAATAATCATGTTTCTTTAAATAAATTGAATTTACTTAGTAATACGCTTAAAAAAGGGACGGCCAGGAGTATCTCCCAAACACTCCTCCCAAATTCAAAACATATTCTGATCATAATCCAAAATGCAAAAAAGCCAAAAAAAATTGAAAATGAAAAGTTGAAAAGTAAGCTCTCAAATATCCAATCTGCTGAAGCCGTGGAGGCCTTGGGGTTTAGATGGGCAGTGACTTTGGCTAAAGATAAAGAGGGCGAGCACTTTTCTATTGAAGGAGACGCACAATGTATTGTACAGATGCTTCAAGGAGTGAAGGCAGCCAAATCAAGCTTAGCGGTTATCATCCGAGATACCATTAGACTTTCTAGTTCCTTTTGTGATGTTTCGTTTTCGTTTGTTCCTCGTGATTGTAATAGGGTGGCCCATGCAGTGGCCAAGCACGCCCTATCTATTGAGCTACCTACAACCTGGGAAGGGACTTGTCCGGACTGGGTGAGTAGGGAAGCTCTTTTTGATATTTCGCATTTATCGTAATCAATAAACTAGTTGCCAATTGGAAAAAAAAAAAATACCCCCTATCTGTCCAACCCAGAAAACTTCATCCATAGCCAAACACTCTCTGGGAGATATCAGAGAAGACGGATATTCTCACACAGCCCCCAATGGTCAACAAAGAATTATATTCATTACATAAGAAAAGAATGCAGTAATCTACACACAAAAAATACCAGTGCACTATATTGATTACATAAGAAAAGAATGCAGTAATCTACAAAAAAAAAAAAATTACCAGCGCACAGCTGGTAATTTTGCGAGTCGTTTGCTACTGGAAAAAAATTGAAATAAAACTTCTTTGGGTGTAACAAAAGAATTACAAAATTACAATGATAAACATATGAGATCTCATTGTTGTGAGATGAGTCAACTATTTCTTCCGGGGGCAAAAATTGCTGTCCATTTTTGTTTCCTCTTTAATGTATCAACTATCATGTAAGTAATCTAATTCATGAATTTCCGGCAGTTAGGAGCTCTACATAGACAAGGAACTTTGGATTCTTCACGCTCATCGGTATCAAACAAGTAATCGTACCTGTTAATGAACAAAAAACACGAAGTCGTAAGAATACAAGGGAAATGCTTAAGTTTGATGTAATTCATAAAGCACAGACTCATACGTTAACTCGACACCGGCAGCCACATCGGCCTTGGCAATGAGAACTATCCGGCTCACTTCGTCATCCATGCTTATGATCCTTGCATAGCAGTTGGGCATGCACTGCAGCAAGGAAACGATATGTCAAACATATATGTGACCCTATAGTAAGCCTGCAGTAGAATCATGCCTGTAAAGGAATTTTGGAAGATGAGGAGCCGAAAGATAAAGTTTCCTACATGACATAAATTCAATATCTTCTTATTTTATCCTTCACCTTTTTGCATTTCTGTCCACTAATCCTTACCCATCCTTGATTCCATTAATCCCTCCCCCATCCATTGTCCGATCACAGCCTCATAGTAACTTCAAATAAAGAGTTACCATTCTTGATAACGAAATATTCATGGGTCTTATTCCCTTATCCTTGCATAGACACTATGGATGTGATGGATCCTTGGAATTTTGGAGGGATTTGCAAATGAAAAAGAAACGTAAAGGGAAAAGAGAGAGAGAATTAGTTTGACAAATCCCTTTGCCTTCTGGTTTAGTTCACAAATCCCTCCACAAGTCCAACATCAACGTACAGCCTTAAAACCTGGTCTGTGTAGCTGTGAATATAACTCGCACCACGTTCATAGTGTACAGCCACCCATACTGGGGCTACGCAACTTGAGTTTTGTCAAAGTTATAGAATGGGCAAGCATTAAGGGATATGCCATCCTCTACTAAAAGAATTCCAATCTGTCTAAGCTATATCATAAGTGCAAACTGACATTTTTTTGCCACTTAATATCCTAAATAAAAAACTTACAGAATGGTTGATCAAGCGTGCTATATTCCCCTTATTTGTGGCATCAATTACAACATCATCACTGATCTTGAAAAGCTGCAAAAACATTCCATCATCAGAGCAAAAATTTAAAACCAGACTTCAAACTAGCATCAGGAAAATTAAACGTTGGAATAAAAGGTCTTCTGAACACAATGTATTAAAGACTAACTCAATACCTCAAAATTCTAAATGCTGACATCATTAGAAGCAAGAATAAAGGGTGGTAGACAGGTACCTGTATATGGCTATACGTGAATATCTCATGCACATAAGCAGTTGACCCTATGCTACAAGTTCAATGATGCAGGTGGCGTCACAGACAGGTTTCCCTAATGTTGACTCACTTCAACTACAGCCTTATAGGAAAAGTTGTGGAGTGTGAACGACGCACCAAGGAAGCCCACTTGAAGCAACCTCGGTTATACTATAAAGGAAAGTGAGAGCAAGGGGTTTCTCAGCACTTCCCGAACTGAGACTCTTATACTTAAATGCCATATACAACATAATATTAGACGTACCAGGAAGGTCATGAAAAAGATTCGGTAATTGAGATAATATAGAACCTTCCACTACTAAAAACAAATAAAGACAAACACTACTTATTTGTTGAAGTAGTCAAATCTTGAAGGAGTGAAACATTGACAACTAGGAAAGTCACTTCAACTTTGTTCAAGTCACATCCCTAAACGGGACAGGCAAAACTTTGGAAACAGTTTGAAATTTAAATGCACGGACACATGCATGCAGAGCGTCATAAGCAATTTACTTACATAACAATCTTTGCCCTCTAACCGGTAGCGTGCCTCCCTTATATCTGCAATACTACGCCTCACCTGCTCACCACGATACTCGAGAACCTGGAGATGTGTGTTACAGTATTAAACAACATAATAGAAGCTAATGAAATCCAAATTAGAGTATGACACAGAAACTCCAGCCTAGTACAATACTTGAAGAAACTATGTCGGCGACTGAACAAAAAGGATAAATGCATCAACCAAGAAAAATGTCTGCAAAATCTCTAGGCATTGCATGGAAAGTAGCTAATATAGAAAAGACTTTTGACATTGGTAACACACGCACGCACACAGAGAACTTCCTAGTCTGTGCAGTACCATATCTCCTTCTTGTATTCTCCGACGTGCAAATAGGCCCCATCCATGTATTCCAGATCTACCGAAACAAATACGGTATCTTTCTCCCTTCTGGATAAATGAGAAAATACCATTAGAATGAGAAAAATAAATTGGTAGATAACAATAGCTCATAAAGCTAGAGAAAGATGGTTTGCCTGTAAGTCGTTGAGCCTTTCCTTGAATGAAGTATAAGGCTTTGAATCGGCATTTTTTACCAGAGAATCTATCTCATGGAGAGAATGATGACTTGGCCCCCTCACTCGGTGGAATATTGGCTGCGCTCCAGTATTCTACAAAACAAAAAGTGGGGGAAATAAAGAACTGGCATCAAGTAATAGTGTGGAAAGATTAGTTACTTTGAGAGCGAGGGACAAGCTTCAGCAGGATAGGAAAACATGCAAGAAACTGACAAGAAAAAAAATTTTTTTTTTGGGTAAAATCTGACAAGAAAATTACTCAAACAATGGTAAGAATATTAACTCTGAACACACAGGAAGCAAACCTTGTTTGATCTTCTAAATATACGACACCTTGCAACAGAGAGTGGTTCCACATCATTAGTCTCCGCTTTCGAGACATCATGAGTTTCTTCCGTCTTACATGGAACTAGCCTTGAGCCCCTGAAGAAATGTTCTTGCTTCTGGCTTTGAAGCAAGTTTCTTGTAGAGAATATCCCTGATGGAGTCTGTACAACTAACACGTTATCTGGGTTTGGGGCCCTGCACAGGAAACACGGTATGAAGACACCCTCAGACATACCTACTGCAAAACAAGAACATTCCCTCCACTTCTCTGGTCTTTGTGGGATTTTATAGGGTTCAGAGAACAAAGGTGGAATTCAAATTACTGTTCCCTATTAAAACTCTTAATCGTTTTGTCTAAGTATTGCATTAATGCCAGTTAATTAAGCATTGTACCGTCACAGTACAGATGAAATGAATAGTACACAATAATCAAGTTTCCAAACTGCGTTCCCCCATAAGCAAGCAAGAAACTGGACCTACTTTTACAATTCTAAAACTACATTTCAACTCTTTATAAACCTTGTCATTTCCTCAGGGAGAGCACCTCATGACCTATTCTACAATTAGTGGAAGCAACTTTATAACAAGAACACGCATAAAACAGAATGCCAGTCATAGATAGGTTTTTTACCCCAGGCTTCCCATAGCTGAACTAATATAAACACACCATAATTTAAAAGAAATAGGCCTTACACCTGGTTTCTTGTATAAACCTCTGTTACAGAGCAGAGTATGATCTATTTTGCAGAGAAACCCCATTAAATGCCAAGAAAAGAAAAGAACACAATGACGAAGAAGAAAATCAACTGAAGGATAGAGGACAGACGAAATTCTTACCGGTGAACAGCACAATATGATATCCATTTTGTAATCTGCTTCCCATTCTTCTCCGAGCAATGCAACTGAGAGATAAAACATGAAAATCATAAACGTCTCCGTAATTCATACCAACCAGAGGAAAGAGAATGGAACGTTCCTATAAATGAATGGAATAACATCAAGCATTCTGAACACTAAAATGTCAAAAAGAAATCAATCACATCAAATAGCAGAACAAAGAGAATGTGCTTGAGCATCTTTTTTGTCTGTCAAAAGGACCTAATTTGTCACAATATTATTGACCCTTTCTCTCTTTGGGCGATATTCCAGATTGTCATACGTAAAAACTCAGTGTTTGCAGACTCCTGAATGATTGAGTGCACCTTCTTCACCTCAAGTCTCATCACCCCATTTTATAAGTATCGTGCCAATCTAGTTACTGTACGGACTAGGAAGTTGCTACAAATGAGCATAATTATCATAATAACTTTTGCAGCAATAATGAATACATTTAGAATTGTTACTACCTGTCTGCATCCTTACATTATGATCATTGCTTAACTATCTTGTCGTGGGAAACAGAATAAGGCTCCAGATACACAAGTCCCTTTTCTAAATTCTGCTGTCACAGTTTGTGTATTAAAGTTAAATTCAAATAATTTTCCGCCACCACTTCCCGTCTCAATTTGAGCAATACAAAGTGCCATATTGTCGGAAGCCATTATAATTAGCAAATTATCATTAAGGCTGAGTTTCTACTATCGTCTAAATGGCATTTTCGGTATTTTTGCCAGTTGTCTACAACGTGAAGACAAGTCATTCTCCTCACACACATTACAAAGAGGAAACTACACTCACTTTTGACTACGGGAGAAGATGGTAATTTTAGTGAAAACTCACCCTAAATTAGCTTTAAGTAGACTACGGAAATGGAGTGGCTCCTCAAAAAGCATATGCCCTTAAATGGAAAAGGTCAAGCAAAGAGAAGACTACAAACTTACTTCCATCTGATATCCTGCTCTAGATGCACACATGGCGTGAAAAGAAGTGGAACACTTGCAACACTGGGTGCAGGAACCATGAGACTGTTTGCAAATTACGCATGCCTGCAGTTTAAGCAAATGAATAACAATAAGAATTGAAACATTGACAACCTATATTACTAATCAGCAATTATGCATTCATCAATGAACAAACACTCAAGACCTCGAACAAAATCACAACCAAAAAAATTAGTTCAACCATACTAAAACCACCAATTTTCCAAGTTTCCTATTCACAGATATTTCTTATCTTACATTAACCCAAGCTGCTGGGGCAAACTTAAGGACCTATTTCCTGTCAAACATCAAGCACAAAACCATCTCAAGAAAAATTGCGTGGAAAACTAAATTCTGCTTCGTAACATTTGGCAGTATGAAAGAAGACACATGTTGAAATATTCATCTCCTCAATCATGTAAAATTATACTCCAGTACCGCCAGGTACTGCGAGCAGATGAATGTCATTGCAGCATCACTGCACCAGTAAGAAATGCCATTCTGCAACGACTTTGGAATAAGAATGATACCTTAACAAATGAATGTGATGGGATCCTAAGAAGTCCAACTGCAGGCTCCATAGTCTCGCCATTTGAAAAAGCAATTTCAGGCTGGAACCAAGCACATGTGACATGAACCCACAGGGGGTCAACATCAGTTGGCTTCAAAGCACCTCCTGCATAAGCAGCTTTCAAATTCATAAGAATTAAAAAAACAGAAGATGAAACTGGGTATTTAGCACATAAAAATGGATATCGGTGCCATGCCTTTTACAGGGCAGAGGCAACACTCCCTGCCAGCATCAGGAGTTTCACATGCTCTACAAACCCATGAAGTAAAATCCAGAACATTGTTTGCTCCATAGCACTCTTGATGGACAGCCATTTGACACCTGAACGAAAATGTTAAAGTACACTAATAACTCAGATGAGTAATCTTACGCCAGCAAAAACAAGCTATAATTTAGTGCAGGAAATACATAGATTGAGCATAAAAATTCAGAACAGCGGTAACACCTGTTGCAAATGAGAATCTTATTATAATCCCAATCCTCAACCCATCTACAGATAGCACATCTCTCCGTCGTCCATTTTGCATAAACAGGTTCATATTTCTCTGTTACAGTAAAACCAGTAGAAAATCAATTCCTCTGTTCGGGAAGTTTTACGCACCAAAAGGTTGCGGAAGGCGCAGCCAATAACACATTGACAATTTCAAAATGTAAAAATACTTAGTGAAAAAGATGTCTATTACCTTGCAGAAAAGAGAGTAGCTGCTGTTTATTCAACTTCAGTGGATTGAAGCCATAAGCATTATACTCTTCAATCTGCAGCATCATAGTTTTATTGAGATATATGGTACCATCAATTCATTTACTAGGGTTAGCAACCCAAGGATAGCAATCATAAAAGTTACACATCTATGATAAGAAGGGAAGGGTGGAGCGCAGTAAAGAAAATAAAAAAAAACCCACTTTAATTCTGTATATCGGCTTCTTGTGCCACAGTAATAAGCAGTTACGCGCTCATGCATTTGCATCTAACCAATACACTTGGATATTCACAAGTAAAACAATAAAATCTCATGAGGGCTGAGAAAACAAAATCCATATCAAACATGGTTGCACCCAACACAAGCACAAACTGCATGATTAATCCTAGCAAAATGAAAATCACAATTAAGTTGATACATAGTCTAAACATGGGGGCTACAAGCATCCAATATCACGAAACAATCACCAAGTCAACAGAATTCTTAGTAGAGGCAGGAGAACTAGTATAATATTTTTATATAGCTGGATATATATTGTAGGGCCCATTTCCTAACAGGTTAAGCTTTTGGGAATACTGGAAACTTAATATGATATCAGAGCTCTGGTTGGGAGATGTCTTGGTTCAAGCCTCTCATTTTGCATTTGTTCCCCATTTGTATTCTGCTTCTCCCCTTTGTATTGTGTTTCGCTCTATCTATGACAATTTGCACCTCTACGTGCAAGACGGGGTTGCACGCGAGGGAGGGTGTTAGACAGCTTGATGTACATAGTTGGCCCCATTACCTAATAGCTTAAGCTTTTGGGACTAGTAACTTAACAATAACAATATTAAGTGCCAATAGCTAATCTGAGATACCAAGGACCAAATTAATACTAAAACCTTGCAGTAGAACAATACAGGAACAAATAGACATCACTGTCCCTCATCAAGCTACAGCACTTGATGTGGTCATTAACTCAATCCAGACTAGACAAGAAGAAGCTGGTACAAGTGAATTTCAGAAATCAACATTTGAAATGATAGTCACACAATATCACAAGGCCAATTTCATCATAAGAAATTACGCTGTCTAAATAAGTCGAAAAACAGATTACACAAGATCGTTTGTAACATCTTTAGAATGCAAGGATCCAGTACAAACCCATTTCTCCAGCGTAAGCATCGAACCCTTCACTTTGATGCTAACCTTCCATTTTTTTGCTCTTGAACCTGTATGTTTTTCCCATTCACTAAGCGTTCGTTTCTTTGTTCCACATGAACCGCACTTGCACTCAACTCTGAGGAGGGAAACAAAACCAAATTAATATTATTTTTTTGAGATTATTCTCAGAGACAAGTCAGATTGATCAATGAAGTTCCAAGTGGGTGACTAATATCAAAACAATTTGTTTCAAAATTGTTTGATTTAGCATAAAAGGTTTTTTTTTTTTTTTTTTTTTTAAAAAAAGAAAAGGCAAAGACCACTATGCATCCTCGATATCTTGACGTTCTTCCTAAAATTACTAGCAATATCCACCCAACCATCTCAAACAGAAAACCATACTCTAGTTGCTGGCTAAGAATGAGATTTTCCACACATGATAGAAGATAAAATGAGAAGCTGAACGGCAGACGAGATCAGCAATGAGACGTTGGATCAAATTTGCCATATTGGATCTTACTGCTGACAGCTAAGTTACTTCTCGTCACACAATCAATCAAACTCAGATCACTTGGACTTATCATTCCCATTGACCAATGGCACCATATTCCGATAATAAGGTTGCAACCTCAACTCCACATATAGAGAGATAAACCCGATAAGTAAGCCACATATAAGACTAAGACTGGGTGTGCACATAGATACTTATTCTAAGAAATAATTTTTCTGTAGCTGTAACATGGTCTAAATAATGGAAAAATATTGCAAACAAGTACAACTGCAATTGTTCTTAACAAACATTATGCAATTACAAAGTTATAGGAGTCACTCTACTGTTGTAGGTTAGCTATCGATACCAACACGGTACACTTGGCGTTTTCAAGGTCAGTAGGTCACCAGGTTTTTGCACTTTTTATCTCATCCTCCCTCCTCAGATTTGAAGATGTCTAAGCTATGTGACGTTTGCTACAAATTTCTCTGACTTGGTAATTTTTTTTTTTTTTTTTTTTTTTAAATTCTTGCTGACAGCTATCATACCTGTTGGGAACATCCTTCTTTCCAGGCTGGAACAAGGTAAACTAAAAAATTGGGCTAGCAGTTCAAGAGGATAAATATCAAACCCCTAGCAATTTCTGCAACTACGGTGTTTTATGGAGGAGCTTGTTTTCATGTTTATTTAGAAGTCACTTAATAGCTTGCAATGCAAATTTAAGATAGCACCACATGGACAACTCTCTATTTGTTTTAACCAATGTATATCTAAACTATCACTTTGTATCCTTCCCAACCCCTCCCCCTCAAAAACAAATAACAAAAAAGAAGAAGGTGCAATCCACCCAAGATTGTACTTGATAAGATCAAAATTGATTCACTATACAAACAAACTTCTGAGTTCTAAGTTGCTATATAATCAACACTGGGAGTCGGGGAAGGTTATGCTGACCATAGATTCCTTTATGGATGTTGTAGATTCCCTGAGTTTCGACAGGCCTTTCATTTTCGCACATTTAATTTTGAGGGTATAGTTTGGCCGGTGTCTTTGTGTACTTGGGTTCATAGCTAGCATAACACCACTTGCCACACCGGAGACTATTGATGTTGCTGCTATTTTTACAAGAGTTTATTGTCATGGTTTGATTTTAAAAAGATTGGAAGATCACATTTTAGAAGATGCCAAGTTGACTACATGTAGATACAAAACTCGATACCACCCTGAGCAAGCATTTTCAAGGATGGTAAAAAACATTGAGACAGCTCTTGTGAAATCAAAAGCAAAGTAGGCGTCAAAACTTACAAATGCAGACTTGGAAAATAGAACCCTTCCATGCCAGTACAGACAACAGTGATCTTGTCAGGCATCACAGTTTGTCCAGTGTTTTCTGTAGACCTGTTAAAAAGACTTATCAAATTACTGATCATAAAGCTTCCAATTTTCAAAAGAGATTTAAGAAGATACCATTTGGAAAGCCAGATACAATGTTGATAGCAAACAGACAGAAGACAAGAAAAATTGCACGGATACTAATTTACCTGACTTTTGTTTGCCAGTTTTCGGCAATCGATAGTTCACAGCTAGAGTTGACTTTGCACTCAGGGCAGTAATAATCAAATTTCTCCAGATCCTTCAAAACTTAATCCAGTCAGTAACTATCTCACACATTACCCGATTGAAGCTATGTGAAAATACTTCTCAAAGGGTCTGTCTGATTGGCGAGAGAAGGGTAGAAAGTGATGACAAGAACAAGTTACATTTTTAAATATTAATCAGAGTTTCATAAAGAGCAAGTGTCAGAAAATAATGTACAACCCTCATATGCATTTTAAGTTGTCTGAGTCTCAATGTTCCGTACAAAGGAAAAGGATTAGAATAATTAATTCTTTCATGCAAAAAGTTATCTACTGTTTGAAATTTCAAATCTATACCTCTTTCCCACCAACTCCTAAGTGAGTAACTAGATCTTAAATATGTAACTTTTAGTTCAGGCAAAACATATATTTTGTTGTGACTTTATTTGCAGCCAATCTCTAGAATGAAAAAAACAATAAATTTCCTTGAATTTCTACTATCTTCATTTCCATCATCTTTTCCTTCCTAATCAAATGGACCCTGAGGTTGCAGACTCTGAACCATGATAATTGGGCGCACCTTGAAAAGTTTGCTGGGAATTTTGGCACATTCAGCATGCACCCAAACATTACAAGCATCACAGCAAACCTAATCAGAAATCCATCCCACAAAGAAATTAAGAAATCATGTTCCAAGAATTATATTTAACAAAAACAAAAACCAAAGATGGTACCATAATCTCACCCATTTCCCACCATCTGAATGATGCCAAATCTTCTTGCATACACCACAATACTGTTTTGATTTCCATAGCTGTAAAAACCATCCACACATACACAACTCAAAAACAGAACTATTTCAGACTGAATAAATACCAAAAGTTAAAATCAGCGGCTTCATATGAACCTTAGCGCAATGTTCGCATAAATACTGAACCTCAAAAGTTGAACCCCTCCTTTTCTTTGTTGTTTTGCATTGCATAATCAAACCACAGCTATCACAGAGTCCTGAGCCCTTTTTATCATATGTATCCTGCAAAGTCAGTTATTTGGGCAAAGCCAAGCAACAATCAGAAAGTATTCAGTCTAACTAAAGCCTTAAAGATCAAAATTGATTTCTCAACGCAACAGGAAATAGCCAAGGCATCTGAAGATGCATTAATGCAACAGTTAGCATTTGTTGAGTTTAACTAGTAATGCTTTTCTTTTCCTTTTCAAAATCACCATTTTCATAACTGGCTGATTTACTGTTTGAGGAAAGTACTTAAAATACAATAGATACATTTTGCACAATGCATGTTATTAATTCTGAAATCAATCTGAAGCCAAAACCAGTTAGATTTTCATAAACCAAAGGGTGTAGAGTATACAATATCCAATAGAGTATTGGTTGTTACAGCATTGAAGAGAGTATTTTACAATAATGACAGGACAATCTTTCCCATCACAATAATTATCTAATGCATGCGGGAAGAGACGCATATGATAAGATCATTGTTGCCTTCACTTAGGAGACACAAAATCCACAAGAGGCCAAAGAATGTACGAAGTCCTTGAATGAACAAGGAAAAAAGTCAAAAACGTAAGCTTCTGAATTACTTCACCAGACAAGACAACTTATGTTCAACTCTAGCAGTTCTTATTTCCTAATGCCCCGCCCACAAGTTATTAGTATCCTATGAGATTAAGAGCCCTACAGATAACAATCTTGTTTCCAGAGAAAGAGATCCTTATTTGGAGACTAGCATATGCAGTGATGATGCTTCCAAACCTTCTAGATAACTAGCTTGTGTCAATCAGCAATTGTTGAGACTATTAACACAGGAAGCCTCTAAAAATCGACCTACATTTTGCAGAAAACTGTGTAACAATGCAATAAACAAAGGCACATAAATTGTATGCCTGACGCCAGAAAAGAGAAACAAAAAAAAACACAGAGAGAGAGAGAGAATTAAATCATCCTCTAAAAGTAAAATGGAATCAGTATGACAAGCCCAGATAATCTTTCCTGAACCTAAATTAAGCAGGAAAACTAAATCAAACAAAAGTGGGGGAAATGGCAAATGCTGGGACTATAAAAGATGAAGAATAATCAATTCATATACATTTGGTGTGAAACCTTCAGAAAGAACTCATCATGTTGACTGACTACTTCATTCCACTTTTGTTGTCACTAAAAAAGAAAAAAAAAAAAAAACTTTTGATGCATGCTATATTACTGGCATCGATGAAAAGTTGAAAGGAATGACGATAAAATTGGGAACTGTAACTTGCCTGGCAATGAGAGTAGCACTCTTGATCCTCATTGGAACCAGTTGCCTCCTGAATTTCAAGGAGGTTTGTAGCTGGAGCTTCCTGCTCAGTTCCAAGGCCTGTTTCATGGTATCCACTTTCTGCTAAAAATGCCTCCTCTATTGCAAACTGAAAATCTTTAGGCTTGCTACCATACAACTTTGTCTGTCCCCGGAATCTGAGAAAGATAAATTGTGGTGAAACCCAATAGCCTAATCAGAATAAAATTGCAATTATTTTTTTATTATTCATAAAAGGGTAAAGACCTGTCCATGTACTCTGAGAAGGGGAAAATCATTCCATCTTTCACCCATGCATAGTCCTGCAAACTAAAATTAATTTAGATCACGCAATACAAAACATAGTGGCGTGTGCATGTAATAGCCACGAATACACGTGTGTGTGAGAGAGAGAGAGAGAGAGAGTTTACCCTTTGTGTTCCATTCTTGGAATATCCATAATACATCACACAGAGAGTGTCAGGAACACAAGCCTTCAGGACAGACTGAGGAGCTTGCCACATGGGATCAATTACAATAGCTGGCCAAGCTGGGTAATTCTTCCCTGATTTTGCCCAAACTATATCACCCAAAACAAAGTCCTCTGGCCTGTAAAAGTCCTTCTTTGCAGCTTCCTTTTTCACCAATTTCTTTTCTGCTCTAAAACTACCAAGCAAGTTTGGTGGATACTCATCAGTTTCTAACAAAGGTGAACTACTCCCATCATGAGCGGACGTCACCGTACTACGCGAACTTGAATTCATTTTAGCGCCAAAATCCTTGAACCCATTGTAGCCGATTTCTCCTTCCTCCACTTTTGCAGAATACAAATTTGAATTATTCTTTTGGAAGCTGAACTTGTCCCCCGTTCCATTAATCATCTTTTTCTTGAGCATTACAGGTTCACCATTCTTGCAGCTAGATTTGTAATCATTTGAACAATCCTTCTTCCATCGATGAATAATCGTGTCGTTGAATCGAGATGGAAGTACCTTTTTTTCATTTTGGGTAATAAAGTAGTTAGATGTTTTACAAATAAGCTCAATACACATCCCAATGCATCATTTTCAGTCGTCAACAATTTGTACAATCAAGTTATTTTTGGTACAAAAGAACTGAAGTATACTAAAACAAAACTTTATATGCCCTTTGACGAAGGAACTTTGTAGAAAAACCTAAAATGCAGATTAATTATGAAGGCAACTTTTTGAAAAATAATATTTCAGCAAAATCTTTCATTTCTGTACATAAGTTTTGCAAGAAAAGAAAATTGGTGAGGTTAAAAGATGCGACTTCACAAATGCACGAGGTCACTTGCACCCATTTGCCGCCCTGTACCTCTGTTCTGTGCACAGGACCGCATCATGAGCCTGAAATTGCAAGCTAAAAGGGACCTTTTTGGTACAGTTGATTTGAACTCCGTCACGAACTTTATGCAAACCAAAAGAGTGAATTAACGAAAAACACGAGAAGTACGTACCTGAACACGTCCACGTGACGATTTCAACAATGGAGGACGTTGATCACCATCGGAGTTCTGATTCACCACAACCCCACCACTACGTCCCTTCTTCATGTCCAAATCAATCTCACCGTCGAAATACGACACTCCATTGCAGTTACCTGCACCGCCATGTATTTGATCGAAGCTCCTTATGGGTACGTCGTAATACCCATTCGTCTTCTGCTTCTTCTTCGGCTTCACAGAGCACACCTCCTCCTCCTCTTCTGAGTAATCAATGCTCTTCTCCGCAGCCTTGTTCGGCATTCCAAATTTCGTCCTCCGATTATAAGTCATCGCTTCTCAGCCAACGAGAATTAACCATCAAAAAACCTAATTTCATCGACTGCACCGATAACACCAAACCCTAATTCCACCCCCAAACCCTAATTTCAGCCCCAAAGTCCGATTCAAACAAAGACTCCAACCAAAGCTTCCTATTTCACGGAAACCGTTTCCGAATTTGAACCGAAAGCTACCCTCTGCGGCTCTAGTTTCAATGTCAAACCTAAATCAAAGCAATTTCACTGGAACCCTAATCGCCTAATGGAAAATTAATCCGACGAAATTCAGCAATCACTGAATGAATCTATCCCCAGCCGAACCGTATCGTAAAGAATTCAATCTCGATGTTTGCTTTACAGATTGTATCGGAAACACTGAATTTTACAAGAAGAAACAGAGGAATCGATTACGTATAAGAGAAACTGAACGCCGTCGTGTACGCGGGAGAGAGAGAGAGAGAGAGAGAGATCTGTTCGTCGGAGACGAGGAAAGAGGGGTTTTATATGGAAAATATGTTCGGACTGTATCTATCTGTCCAAGTGTATATAAAAGTGGGCTTTTTCTAAATTTAAATACTAAAACAAAAACACTGCGGGTCCACCTTCGCCAAATGTAAACCACTTTGAAAGAGACTCACAAAATTTAAAATAAAAATATAGGTACAACATTTTAGTGTACAGCAAACATAAACATAAAAATGATCGGAATTGCTCAATATTCTTAAAATATTTTTTTAAGATTCACTTTAAAGAATAAGCTTATTTTAACATTGGTAAAGACTCAATCAATTTTACGCCCAATTTACTAACAGGAAATAGGGCAGATAATCGATTGAGGCCTTAGGCCCAATTTTTCAAAAGATTTTAGCACCCAGTTGTTAAAATCCTGATATTTCAAATCAAAAAATGAAGTAGTTCAGTGTATCGTTTTTCGATTTTTTTTGCACCAAATTAAAGAACACGAGGAGTAATTTAATTTGGAGCGTAAAAAATCAAAAAACGATACACGTAAGCACTTTATTTTTTGATTTGAAATATCATGATTTTAGCGACTGGGTACTAAAATATTTTGAAAAACTGGGCCTAAGCAATGTTAATATGATCTAATTTTTTATAGTGGTGTTTGAAAAATTATTTTAAGAATATTGAGCAATTCCGATTATTTATGTAAAATTTTGAAATGGGTTTTACAGAAGTGGTGTACATTAAAATATTAAGATATTGTACACTTAGCAATGCTACTTTTATACGCGACCTTTTCTTTTTTTTTGAAGTAATAACAAGTTGGGAGATTTTTGGGAGTGGCGCGTGGTGGTTTTGGCTCGAAGATTTGGTGCGAAATTCGAACGGCGAGTGAAAATTTGGGAGGGAGACGAATTGGGGTAGGGCTCGTGGTGTGGAGATGGTGGCACGGAGGGTTCGGTGCTACCGTTGGTCGTTATAACAGACTTGTGGCCAAAGTAATCTTTTTTTTCAACTGAATCTGATGTAATCTGAAGGTACGATTTTCCAACTGTAAGTCTGAAACTCCAATTTCGTGGCAACGGCATCGTTTGGAAGCTTCCATTTCTTTTTTCTTTTTTCTTTTTTGTCCACAGGTTCAAGGAGTAAAACCTTCAAATTTATTTGACGAATTGATATCGTTACTCCCCATTTTGATATTGGCAATCTTTATTTTGTCTCTATTAGTTGAAGTTACTAAACCGCCCTTATACTTTATAATTGCATTTATCTCTGGCTTTGTAATTACAAGGGTGGTTTACTTGTTTAGTAACTTTACGTAATAGGGACAAAACAGGAAGTGCCAACATCAAAATAGGGAGTGCAAATATCAATTCTCATTATTTGTTGTGTTAGGGTGAGATTCAAATACGGTATTTTTGTATTTTCAATATTTTTTGTATTTTTAAACTACAAATTCACAAATCAGTTTATATGTATCAACTGATTGATAACTTGTAGTTAAAAAAATATCGAAAATACTATATTGAAAACTCAACTTTAATCGCACTAGTCCCGGATAAAAATTGTTGCTGTCACCTTTGAATATGTGCTTTAATGCGGCTCAAATCATTCTATTGTATAATGTTCCAAATAGTACTCCTATGTTTTTCCTCGATATAAGTCAAGCTGACATTAAAATATTTTTTTTATTGAATTTCACTATTTCCGTATCAAACAGAATTTTTATGGGATCCAACCTTTGAGAGAACATGGTTAGAGTTTTGAATCACTAGAAAACAGGTAAATTGCAGATTATTAGATACATTGTTCTTTTAAGATACTTTTTTTTTATTTTTATAACCCGATGTCTGTGACAACTTCCGTGCAGCTCGACTAATTTCAGGGCTCTGAAAATAACGATCAGGCATAATTTCTAGTGGCCCCAAAAATTTACTGACAGTGAGATTGTTAGATATTGTACATTGTTATACGAGTTTGAATTAAAATAACTATTTTCTCAAGTAGAAAAATAAGATTGTGGATGCCCATTAGAAATATTTACCTCGCAAATGTTTATTAAGTGATGAAATTGGCCCTCCACATTCCAAAATAAACCTCTTCTTTTAGTGATTTTCTTTTCTTACATAACGAGGCTTATTTACCTTTTTGGGGACTTAATTGGTACAAATTTTGAACGTTAAGAACTTAATTACAATTGATACATTGGAGACTAAAAATGAGACACAGTCAATACCTTGGCAACCAAAAAGGTAAATAAGCCTACATAACAAAGTTCATTACACATATTTTAGACAAAGTCAAACTCATCATCTAAATATAAAATGAGAAACACACAAGGCAATCAATCCAGACATAGTCTAACGCAAACAGCGGCACTCCCTATCTACCTTAGATTTATACCTAGAATCAGCAGTCTCAAAATAGATAAAGTGCAAGTTAAAGATAAAAGACAACAAATACTCAGACGATCAGATGGACTCTAACCAAGTATGAACGTGATTCAATGAACTTCCACAAACTACATATCTTCCAAGCCACCTCAAGTTGTTTCTCCAAAGATATCATGTATGATTAGATTATTGTTGTCACGGATGGCATTGGCTAGCAACTACGTCTGAAAGAACCCGATCTATAAGAGGTCAGGTCCTATCGATAGGACAACAAAGGCTGATATCAAGTCCTATCGATATAAGAGCCATCAGATTGGCCATTTCTATAGCATAGGCTCCTATCGATAGGAGGTCAGGTCCTATCGATAGGAGACCAATCAGATTGGCCAAAACACAAGCAACAACACCTCAAACTTAGTTTTTTCCACTAAAAACTCACCAATAAGGTTCAAATTCAAATCTTTATAGTACCAATGAACAAATATGCATCGTACATGATAGAAATATCAATCAAACAAAGGATTGGACAACTCTCATCCAGATCAATCAAGGATTTCAACCCCCCCAAAAAAAAAAAAATAGGTTTCCAAATGTAGCATGAAAACATGATAGATCTAAGAATAGATGCAATAAATCAACCCTTTGCACTTAGAAATTGGAGAAGAGAGATCTCTACCTCGAGGATTAAGCTCCAAACAAGTGAAAAGGCAAAACCCTAACTTTTCCTAGCAACCCCAACCGAAATGCAAGCTCCCGGAGTGAAACCAAAGCAACCCGAGCTCCCTAACGCATGTAGATGACAGATTTGCATATAGATTTTGGTGGAATTGAAGTTTGAGGGAGTAATTCAGATGATTTATGGAAGAAAATGAGAGAGGATCAAGAGAGAGAGAGAGACCGGCTATTTAGAGGGGAGGGGAAAAATGGATTTTTCTCTCTCCTCTCTCCTTTTATACTCCATTTCAAATAATTACACCTCACACCCTTTTATGTTACTAGTGTGCTAATTACAAGACCACCATTATCAAATTTCTCCACATTGACCATCATTTAATCTTTTAAAATTTTCCCAACTTTATTTCTGAAAAGAAAAAATATTTTTCAAAACACAGATCTTTACAATAATAGTTCTCCATTTATGATTCAATATAAAGATTTGTTATTTAAAAAAACTATCTCATTTCTTAAGCATTTAGAATTCGGAATAAATAATTTTTTCCCCATCAAATACAAAACAATTGACAAACTCGGCTCTCTACATTCCCAAAGTAGCCCTTCATTTTCTTTTTAACTTACAAAGTTAAGCCGTTACCACATCTTTTGCACATAATGGTTAGTTACATTCTCAGGGAATTTCAAAATATACTACAAAGGCCTTTTACAAGTGAAAATTCACGTTGAGGGTCTAAAAAAATCATCGGAATTCAACTATGGATTAGAGGATCACAAAATTGATTTAAAATTGAACTATGCTTTTAAAGGAACTAAATCTATAAGCAATGACAAATATATTCCAACAATGTAAAAACAAATTATTAGTCACAAATATCGCATTGAACACAGAAATTCACCATTTTTCTCATCGATTTCGAGTCCCATATCATTAACTCATCATTAACTCGATAAGCAATAACCAAGTGAAAAAGTAATGTATTACGGCACAACTACAAAGACCATATTAACATCAAAATTTCATAGCTTCTTTCACAAGACCAAGTCCCACATAGTTAAATTGGTTCGCGACAATAAATTATACCGCATGAGATTACATCTCAACAATAGGCATCGCTTTAAACATCAAAAGTCCACTCCTCCTTCTACGAGACTTGTAAGCCCCACCACGTTATCAAGGCTTGCAATTCTCAATTGGTAAATAGTAAGAAAGTTAATATAATTGGCTAAAACTAAATCGATATAGATTTCATCGCTTCTCTCACAGGACTTGTGGACCCTACATCATTACATAAGGTCACTGAAAAAAGAGAGGATAAACAACCCAAGTATGGGTACCAACAAAATCTACACGGATGATATGTATGAACCACATCAGATCCCACATACATGACCTAAGCCGTTATACATCTTTAAATCGTTGCGTCAGCATCTCAGTGTTAGTGTCCATTCTAGTTATGTTACAAACTTGGTATGAGTAGAATTAATTATACACTTGCACCTTTAACAGTAAGTTTAAGATTTAATTTGCCAACTAACTAGAGCAATAGTCAATAAATGTACATTTACGTCCGTGAGATTCTAATAATTTGAAAGGCGATGGTTAAGAGAGAAGGAAACACTAATGAGATTGCATATAATGCAAAAAATTGGAATACAATTCTGCTCATTCTCTCCTAAATCTCTCCAAGTAAACTCAACTATTCTTCTTGAGATTTTCCATGCAACGAAAAGGACTTTGGGTCACCGAAAGATTGAAATCAGTTTAATCAACTAGAAACAGGCTCGTCAAGTTGCCTTCTCCAAGCGCTGATTAAAAAAAACTTTTAAAGACTCGATCAGCTCAATTGAATATCGCCAAGGACTTGATCGATTCATCCAATTTTTGGTCCTACGAGTTCGATCAGGGAGCAAAACTCGATTTTTAAATCAAACTCTTGTCAGTATCTGATTGAGGTTTTTATTTATTTATTATTTTACAAAGATTCTTAAAATATATTGTTTTAAGCAAAATAAAACAGCTCCAATCATTTATGTGAGACCTATCTCGGGGCCCTGTCATCTGTGCAACATATGTGCACATTTCATTGGTACAATCGTACATTTGACAAACTTGACTCTCTCTGAAAGTGGCACTTCTATTCTTTAGCTTACAAAGCACATTATCACATCTCACTTTTATGGATAATGGTTAGTTATATTCCCAGGAAATCAAAAAAAAAAGAAGAAGCAAAAGATACTACAAAGCCTTGTCATAGTTGAATAACTTATTTTACAAGTGAAAATCCTTACTGAGGGTCCATAAAAAAAATTAGATTTAAATATGGATTGGGAAATGATTTTCACACCCCCTATTTTACAATACACACTCCCCTTTTTGTCTTTATCTTATATGAATTTACAATATTGCCCTTTTTCAATACACCTTTTTCATACATCCAAGGGTAATATTGTAAATTCATGAAGATAAAGACAAAAAAAGGAGTGTGGATTGTAAAATAGGGGGTGTGAAAATCATTTCCCATATGGATTAGAGCATCATAAAATTCATTTAAGGAAAAAATACCATTAAGGTAAGAAAACAAATGTGCAACAACAAATAGATTCCACGAAGTAAAACTAATTTATTAGCTACAAATATCATATTCAACTCTAAAATTCCCTGCTTTTCATTTCCCAATGTGAAAATTAGTATATTCACATATGGATTAGGGTCTCACATCAGTAAATCGATGAGCAATAACAATGTGAAAATTAGTATATTATAGCTTAGCTACAGAGTCCACATTAACCTCAAAATTTCATAGTTTCTTTCACAAAACTTGTGAATTCTACATTATTAACTTGGTGCATGACAACAAATTATAAGCTTGTGAAATTACATCTCAACAGTATATGTTAAGAAATATTGTCTCACATTGCTTAAGAGTGGAATGGGTGATCAATATATATTTCGGACCTCTTCACATCATTAAATGGTTTTGAGATGGATATAAAGTTTGAAAAATAGTATATTATAGCTTAGCCCATTCCACTCCACATTTAAAAAAAAAAAAATTACACAATCCACACCCCACGATTTCTTTCACGATGATATGACCCAAAAAAAACACGTGAATTCAAACATTATTAACGTGAGGGGGATGTTAAAAATAACATTGCTTAAGAGTGGAATGGGTGATCATAAATATGTTACATCTTCAACAGTATACATCAATTGGTTTTGAGATGGATATAAAGTTTCCACAGTATACATCGCTTTAAACATAAAAAGTCAATTCCCCCTTCTACAAGCCTTGTGAGAACCACCACATTATCAGGGCAATAACAACATGAAAAAAATAACATATTACAACATAGCTATAGAGACAACGTTAACCTCAAAATTTCATAGCTTCTTTCACATGACTTGAGAGTTCCCACATCACTAACTCAGTACCCGCCAACAAATTATAAGCGTATGAAATTACATCTTAACAATAGACATCACTTTAAACATAAAAACTCAATTTACCCTTCTACAAGTCTTCAAACCACCACCACGTTTATCAAGGCTTGCAATTCTAAATTGGTAAGCAGTAAGAAAGTAAATATAATTGGCTAAAACTAAATCTATATTTCATCACTTCTCTCACAAGACATGTGAACCCTACATCATTATGTAAGCTGGTCACTGGAGAAAACGGTGATAAAAAAACCCAAATATGGATACCAACAAAATATGCAGGGATGATGCACATATGATGTGTAGGACCCACGTCGAATCCAACATACATGACCCGAGCCATTATGCATCTTTTATAATTGTTGGGTTAGCATCTCAGTGTCAGTGTCTGTTCTAGATATGTGACAATCTTGGTAAGACTGGACTTAATGTTGGCTTGCGGAAAAGTTTTCTTGTTTATCAAAATTTTTGATGAACAAAATAACACCACTCGAATACATAATTATAAATACTTTGTTCCGAGTATTTCACCTTTTGTCTGGTTTCCTATGTTTTCACCTTTTATTCGTTGCCTTCGATACCTCACTTAGCGATCCAAACGTCTCGCCTCCTCAATGATTCACCCTTGTAACTTTTGTCTCTCTATGTGTTTTTCTTTTGTGAGACATTCAAAAATTCTAATGGCCAATCTTTTGTGTCTAACGTCTATTAAATAGACTCACATAGATAGAGTTTGCAATTAGGTGGGATCTTCAGGGATCCCTATCTTTCAGTTGTGGGAAACAAATAAAGGACTTCTCTTTTGTTTGTATCAGGATAGCACTTATCTTATGTATTCTTTTAATTATCACCTAAAGAGATAATTATATAACTTCCACCAATCACAATAATGTCCATCAACATATTGCAATTGAACCCCTGAAAATAGAGAATTACAAGTGAGGCCATTTCCTACAATTGTCTACTAATTTCCTTCCACCAACTTATATTCCCATAAGTTAATAGGCATGGATAAATTCACACCATCAAAACCCTAGCTCATGCACGATATTCTTAATTTTCACTTTTTAGTTAGACCCAAAAAGCAATTCAAAAGTTCTTTTTGTAGTATAGTATTTTTTTTTGTCATTAGCCCATTGCTTTGTTTATTCTAATTTCAGTGGTTAAGTGTCAAAGGTTTTATCCCCCGAGAATAGGCTTTGTTTATTCTAATTTCAGTGGTTAAGTGTCAAAGGTTTTATCCCCCGAGAATAGTGTCGGTACCAATGAAATGTGCATAAATGGTTTAATAAATTTAGCAATTCGGGTCAAAAGTTTAGGATTAATTGTCTGTCCCAGCGAATTGTAAAATGAAAAAATTAATAACCAAAAGTCATGGAGTTCAAAAAGACAAAAAAGAAGTTAGGAATTTTTTATCCTGTCTTTTATCTTCGTCTTATAAGAATTTTTTTCAACTTTAGATAATTTATTTACTTTTTTAATTCCACTCATCAAAATGAATGGTTAACTAAACAATTACGCCGAAAAGCCTAAACAAAAAGTAACTAAAAGCAATGACCGTAGACGAAACTTTATCATTACAAACGGTATTCTTTCGTCTTTTTTATATCAGATATAAATGGTATAATCACAAAGGTAATTGATTTTCACACAAAAATTGATATCCACATTCTTTTTTTTGTCCCACATTCTCTTTTTTATCTTTTAGTACAACTTTTACACATAAAAATTTCATCTGGCGGTATAATGAATCTTGGGGAATTTATTTAAAGTTTACGGGCTGGGCCCAAATTGGAGTTTAGGCCCAGTCAGCAATACTCAAGGCCCAAGGCATCCAGCTCTAAAACCCTTAACCCTACCACCGGAAGAAACCTGAACTGCATTTTAAAACCCCGCCCGCCATAATAATTAAAGTAAGCAGTTCTGTTTTTTGTTATGGCGTTTATTAGTATTAGGGTTTAGATTCCACCTCGTCTGGTCTTGTGTATCTCTAGGTTTTCGAGTGCTATGCGTGCAGTATTTGCCGGTCGATGTTGATTTCCTTTTATTTGTTTACATTTTGCCTTATTTTGTTTGCCAATTGGGTTTTTTTTTTTTTAGTTCAATCGTCAATCGCCTTTGCGAGATGTGGATATATTTAAGCTGCTTAAATATTTTTGGGGTGAATTTGGATTTTACGAGAAATTTATGTGTTTGAAATTTCGATAATTTTGAGGCCTGAGGTTGATTTTGGAGCCTTTATTCTGCTATTTTGATTGTCGGTGTGATTTCATGGTTTTTCAGTAATGGATTGGGAACAAAGAGTACTATATACTATATGGGGTGTTGTTTTGGTTTATGAAGTTTTATGCAAGTAGTGTTCAAGGCTTGAGCCATTGAGCTTAAAACTCACTTATTCGCAGGTCATTAATACTAGAGGCTTCAAAACCTCAAACAAAAACTTTAGTAGCAATTCATAAGCTTTATATTATGGATACGTAGTTCATCAGTGTTCTCGAGTAGCGTACTTTTAGCGAAATTAAGGACGGTTTCAACTTTCGTATTAGTTTTGATGATTGTCGTAAGTGAGATTAAGTTGAACAATTCCATGCCAGATACATGCTTTATTTAGCATGTATAAACGCTGTGCTCTCTTTTTTAACAGTTGATTTATGGTGTTGCATATTATATTGCCTATTGAGTTCATTATTTGCAGTATAATTGTCCAGAGAATTGCATCATACTATTAGTTTTGGATAGATGTTTGTGGGAAATCTATTCTGGTGTATCTAATTGCAAAAACTGCGAGCTCCAGTCTTCGGGTTCCGAAAAGATTAAGTTTGATAAATGGGAAGTTCTTAATTTAGTTTTTGTTTATTGCCGTCACTGAATGTGGTTCCTAATATAACCTGCTGGTGTTTGTAAACTAGGATAGGCTTGCATTTGTACACGTATAGCTATTAGTGTCGGCAATTACTGCCATTATATTAATAATACATGTAACTTATTTCTTTTTTTTATTTACTTTTTACTTGAATTTTAAGTAGTTCTCTTTATTTGATTTCTTATTTTTTTTGTCATGAACTTCTTTTTGTTGAAATGGAAATGATGGCTATAAAGTAAAAGGTCTGAGCATGATATGATGGTGGTAGCATTGAGATTATGACAAAGATGGGAAGAAGGAAGAGGGCCCCTGTCCCTTGCTTGAGTTTTTACGCTGGGACTTTCGCAACCTCTTCTATAGAAACTGCCATGCTTTTGCTTGGTGATGGGTTGATTTTAAAGGCGTGGTTGCATTCTAGCATTGAATGCTAACCTAGATTTCTCCCGACAATGAATCCCCATTCTTGGAACATATCTCAACTGCCATCACGGTTCCTGCGTTGATCAAACCTTCATCCTGATCCTCTGATACTAACTCTATCTTCTTCTCTCTATATAGACATTTGTACTAATGGATGCGCCAAGAAAAATTATAGAAATGCACTTACAGAACGATACAAAACGAAATGTTTCCACTTACGTAGTTGCATGTGCCTTCACGTTTTCTAGAAAGCTAGTATGCTAGTCAAATTAGACCCAAGGATTAGATGTGTTATGTTATAATAGCCGTCTTATTTATCAAATAGAACTTACAATGTTCATCTTGGAATTTCTGTGATGGATTGGTGGGCCTCATGCTAGTGTTAATTCTTCTCAGTAAGTGAACGAATTACATGATGGAAAATTTTCATCCTGATTTCTCCGACCATGAAACCCCATTCTTGGAATAAATCTCAAATGCCATCAATATCATGGTTCCTGCATTGTTCAACCTTCATCCTGATCCTCTGTTATTAGCTCTATCTTCCTTTCTCTCTCTCTCTCTATATATATGTTGACATTTGTACGAACAGATGTGCCAAGAAAAATTATAGAAGTGAACTTATCAGACTAATAAACTATAGACAATGATGTTTCCACTCACGTAGTTGCATTACCCTTCACGTTAGACCCAAGGGTTAGATGTGTGTATGTTATAGTGGCCCTCTTACTTATCAAATAGAACTTACAATTTTCATCTTGGAATTTCTGTGACATATTGGTGTTGCTGGTGTTAAGTGTTAATTCTTCTGAGTACGCGAACCGGTTACATTATAGAAATTTTCCGTGCTAGTCGATAACAAGGTGTTATAGGTTTGCTGTAGCACAGTAACAGATTACAATCCTGCTTGCTTGACTAGCTATGCTTCTCTCATCCTCTTGTTATTCTCTTTGTGGTGGCAGCATGAGTTTAATCTGTGGCAACTGGCACCCCGTCAATGTTGAAAATCGGAATGTTACCTCATAATTTGAACTTCCATCTCTCCTCCGTTTTAATGGCTTCAAATCAATGTGAGCATTCCGTGTTTTGAACTATTTGAAGCGCTCCACATTTTGGTCCTTAAAGTACTTTTTTTGGCCAAGCTAATGTTGGTTTGATTGTTGGCTAGAGGGATGCTTGTTTTGCTAGTATTTTAAGTCTCTGCAACCATGCTTTGAGCATTGCTGATGAAAAAAATGTTGGTGTGAGCATTTATAATGCTTGTGTTGATAGCTTGTTTTGGAGTAAAGGATCAAACTTTATCCTCTTGGACTATGGTATGAAAGGGAATATTGAGTCTTGAAATTATATGAATAGGGAAGTTTTCATGACCTAAGTGGGCTTTAAGTTTTTTCCGGGCAAAGCATAGTCATGTTGCTGTATTGACTCCTAGTAGTGATAAGTCTACTGGCCATTGTAGAATATCAACTAAATGGCTCTTAGTGGGTCTGCAAACTACTAGCTATATTGTTTAGAGTAGTTGCTTCCTTGTGGGTTCACACCATTGGTCGACCAGGCGGACGATATGAAAGTGTATCGGTATTTTGGAAAAGGAAGTTGCCTCTAGTAAGTTGACGACGCTACTGTCCACACGGAAAACGAGGAAAATGGTTCCAAGTAGGTTAATAATACTAATGGCCTTAATTGTCTTGTAGCAAGTAGCATGCTAATCGCGAATTAGTGCTTCCTAGTAGTAAGACTGCTGGCAACAATTTAAAAGATTCTTTTGGGCAGTGGATCCAAATTTATTCGAGGAAGCTAATATTTAACATGCCTCGGTTTTTTGTGGCCTCAGTTGGATGCAAAATATCCCTCATCTCAATTATGTGTTGCCTTGATTTTCTTTTGTGTACGAAAGTTGGATCAAATTTAAACACTGGATCCGAAAGAAATGTTGGTTTGATCTTATGATGCCTCAGTAAGCAAATTGGATTGATATCATCGAATTCATGCCAAATGTTGCCTCCAATATGTGTCACAGATCCACAATATTGATATCACAATTTGATAAGGTGCCTCTATTATTACTTGTTTCCTTGATTTAATGTCGTTGTCGTTAAAGAGTTGGATCAAATTGACATGATAAATTTTGGTTGTGTTGAGAACAACTATGTTTGCGTGATGGATCCTATGAAATTCAGTTCGCCTCAGAGGAAATGTATCAGATGATTCATATCCAAAAGACCCTAGAAAAGAATGTGGCGTGCTATTAAAAAAAAGAGACGTGATTTCTGCTCTCTATAGTGAAAGTTTATTGATAATTCCTGAGGCGAGATACTTTTATGCTACCAGAGATTAGCTTAAGCTCATTGTGGACCTAAGGAGGTGAAGAGTCTATCATGCCAAATCTTTCCTGCATTCTATTTTGCGTTAACGTCTATGCTTTTATCTGTTTGCATATATTGTAAATCCATTTTGAATTCAGATCATAAATATTTAGATGACAGGTTGAAGTAGTGAAGCTCACCATTGAATGGTAGGCTCAGGTGGTAGTATGCTGCTTTATACCATCCCTGAACCGTGTATCCACTTCAGAACAATTCACTGAGAAGTCATTCATCTGCCCAGGTTCCTTAACGTTCTCCTCAAGGGTAAACGGGCTTGCAGTATCAGTTTATTGTTTTTAATGGATCATATTGGGGGTGCCGCCGGGGTGGCTTTTGTAGATACGCTGGCTGCTTCTTCATTGATGCACGCTCACGTTGTGTATCGAAACCCTTTTCCTGGGTCTCTTTTCTACTTCTGTCTCTTATGCATTTTTAATTAGCCAATAAAAGAGTAAAAAAGGTTTAATACAGCTTGATGGCCCCCTTTTTTTTTTTTTTATGAATTTTTACCTACAAAAGTGAGTTACTACTAATGATTTTTATTTAGCTTGATAAACTTCTCTGATTCTACAAAAGTCTTCATTACAGATTGATATTACAACTTTTTCTCCCTGTCTATTCAAGTAAAAATAGTATAGCTAGTGACAGGCAAGCAAAGTTTTTGCCTTTCTTGCTTTCGTTGTTCTCCATTTACTTGTTTGGTTTGCTTGCCTCACTCCGGCTAATTCTGGTTCGTTTATAACATGCACAAAGGTCAGTATGATCCTGGAGTTTCTGTCTTTATAGTTTCATTGTTCCTCGGTCTGTTACCCAGTTCATGGAAAAAAGTTCCTTCTCGTCAAGAAAAAGGTTTTTAGGTTTTTATTGTCGGAATATCTTTGGACTCATCATCATGGATTTTAGCTTCCTTTCTCTTCTGGAAAGGATACTTTCCACCATCATGGATTGTAGCTCTCTGTTGATCCGAGGCTTCTGGGCATTATAGTCAACCAACTGGGCAAACGGTGGAAAACTCAATGATCTCTGGTTGTTACATACATGGCAACAAAAAGCATCTCTTGCATCCATTGACAGGGTTGACAAAGAAAAATAAGGCTCTTAAGCAACCGAAGTTCTTTTACAATCCAATAAAAGAATACCTTCATTACCAAGCGAAAATCTTAAAGAATTTACATGAAACAAAGAGCTTTCTATCTTTTGTCCAGAGATGGAGAACCAGATGATTTTTTTTGGAGAAGTAGGAAAAGGATACAGAGGAAGAGGGGGAAGAAGGAAGCTCGCTCGCTCGCTCACAGCTACTTTCCTAGTGTACAACACATTGTTACATACAACACCACATTGTTACATATAATCTCACTTTCTTGCAACTTTGCCCCTTCAAATGGAGGCATTTCATAGATTGGAAGGCATGCAGTGTGACGTGATGCCCCATAGCCCAAAATTTGTCACCGATCTTAACCAACCTGATAAAAAAAAACTCCGGATTTCAGATTTTCAAATCATTTATTGACAAAAAAAATCCTCGACACCAATGACTCAATGATATGTTTCCGAGGAGGTGGCCTCAGTGATGTATGATGATTCATGTGCATTAGTAAAGATGCCAAAGAGTTTTTGCCATTCAACTGCGGTTAGATTATTTCATTTGAGATGGGTTCATATGGAGAGAGAGAGAGAGAGAGAGAGAGAGAGACCTGTAATCAGGTTTCTTGAAGATGGCTTTGCTGAAGTGAGTTCATTTGAAATGCTGGACGGATGTTTGTCTCCTGTGACTTTCTTTTCCTTGACAAAACTTCTAAAACAATAGTTGCAACTAAAACCGTACCCAGGAGAAATCCATAACCCCCCTTCCATTCATTCCCCTCATGACCTATTTTAATTCCCAGTACAATGTTAACATTTCCAAATAAAAGGGCGATCCTTCCGAACCAGTTGTGATACCAATTCCAGTATTTGCGGATCTTACTGTCTTTATCAGGCCGTGCGAAGAACGCCGAGATCTGAGTATGCAAAATGTGAAATTATAATCCTTTTCTACCATTTAACATGGAGTAAATGCTAGACCAAGAAGGTTAAGTGATGTAAATTTAAGGGAAAAAAAAGAGTCCATCCCTCTCATGTAATAGATTAGGAATGACAAATGAAAAAAAAAAGAAGCTTAATACCAAAAATAATACACGTGTTTTAAAGAATAACACTGCTCCTGCAATAAAAATTAGTTTTTTTTTTGGACCCAGGGGTGGCACGTGCCACCTCCCCCCACTTCAAGGCTCCATCCCTGCCTTTGGTTCCCTTGACATTCAGTCCTGCGTACCAAACAGCGCAGAAATTGACAAGCTTCAAAGATCTAGCCTGGTTATGCTATTCTCAGAAGCTACACAATGAAGAGCATAATACTGAACATAAAAAGGATGGCTCATGACTCCAACCTTGCCAAACATAACAAGGCTCAATTAGCCTAAAAATGAACATAAGTTGGATATAATGATGAGGTTGAATCAGATCTGGGACAAACCTGGAGAACACTAAGCACAAGAACAAAGATCCCGATGCCTCTGTGTGTGTGAAATTGGGCATGAATTTGGTTATAGAGCGACACTCCAAGAATGATACCAGCGAGCCCTAGTATAAACCCCACAAATTGAATGCCAGCATGAAGGTAAAACCACATGGGATCAAGATGCTTAAAGTATCTAGCAGCAATTGCGCCATAAGGAAGAAGCAGACCCCATGCAATCAAACCCAGTGTTCCGTGGGTCCTCTTCGTTTGACCAATTTTATCAGGTGCAGCAGAAACAGATACAGAACCTGGAAGAAAATATTTTGTGTATCAATTAACATGATAATCACTTCGATTTGGTGAAAAAGCACAGAAAGGTAAAATGTTCAGGTGTTATCTATACTGACGCTATTCTACGAGCGAATACAAGTTAACAAGAATGAAGAGACATACTCGAGAACTGGATCAAATCAACATGTCGATGAACACTAGGTATACAAGATTGAGAGTGCAGCACAGACTATTTGGAAATGAATTAAAAAGTCTCACGAGATTCCAAAGACTTTTGAATTCATATGGCTTCAGAAAAACAAAGCCGTAAAATGCAACCAGCCATAACCCGAAGAGAAACCAAACCTCAGAAATCTAGCTGCCCTTCTATTTTTTTTTTGCCAGTAATAACAACTGAATGGAACGAGGGAGTGGTAAGACGACGGGGTAAATGACATAGAGGAAAACATTTGATTGCTCATAAATGAAGTGTCTGCCTCCTCAATAACTGGCTATAGCTGGTATCATTCTGTGACCCCAGACGGTTATGGGTTAACGTTACTGCATTTTCTGCATCTTTGCTAAATCTATAATGTTTGACAAAGAGGGATACTACAGAGAGGAGTGAAAGTCTAGAATGACCCCAGACGGTTATGGGTTAAAGTTACTGCATTTTCTGCATCTTTGCTAAATCTATAATATTTGACTAAGAGGGATAGTACAGAGAGGACAACTTGGATCAAGTGAACGTCTCATATAGGTTTAAGCTGTTAGGGAATAACCTCAACTGTTTCTAAAAGCCAGTACATCCGTTGCAAGCTGAAGATGACAAATGGACATAAGTTAACCCACTCCGCCATTCTTGGATAGATTTTGGCAACTTGGTTAAGTTTCTCTTTGCAGAAAGTAGATGCCTCTGTGTGTGTGTGTGTGTGTGTGTGCGCCACCCTATCTGCAAATACCTAAATCCAATAAGGAATGCCAAGTAAACCAATAAATATGTGGGGGTAGATTATACAATATGGAGTTCACTATACAATAATCTACTATTCAACCAGTAGATTCATGTTCAAAATCTTGATTGGACACAATAACAAGTATTGCTGGAAATAAGGAATGCACAGCCTACAAGGTATATCTTCTTAAGCTAGGCTATGAGAACACGAAGATACCTGGAGAGAAATCAAATATCATGCTTGTTTTGGCATCGTGTGCATGTAGGTGATGGTGCTTTGTGGGATATCTAGTCCCAAATGCCAATAGAACCGGTTGGCGACCGAGAGGAGCAGAAAAGTTGAGCTGAAAAGCAAGGTAGATCGTGGCTTCACGAAGGACAACAAATTTGGGGACGTTAGTGAGTGGCAATTCGCCTTTATCAGGTAAGACTTCTGACTGCTCAAATCCCTTCAAATAATATTGCTTGATATGTGGTTGACCTTCTTTACTAATCCATCCCACCATGGCACTGGAATTAAGCATCATTCCATCTTTTGAAAATGCCATTCCCACCCATCCTGTGGTATATACAGCTGATAGTACAACGGTCACAACATGGTCTTTAGTTTGGGAGTACTGCAAGAGAGAAAGTATATATCCAATCAAAGGATAGTGATCATAATGCAATATGGTCAATGTCAGTTTCCATGACACAATCATAGGGTAAAAAAAGAAAAAAAAAAAAAAGAAAAAGAAAAAGGAAGAAGAGCTTTTTTGGCGATGGAACATTATTGCCATTCAGGACCAATTTACTTCCTATTTTTATGGAAGCCCCGATAACACACTGAAGGATAAATTTCGAGTTGATTACTGATGCCAATAATACCAACAAAGGGAGTAATGCATTGCAACAATAATATATACTCTTCGTACATACAAAGCGTCGTCTACATACTTCTACATGTGTATCTTGTTATTGTTACTGGGAAAAAGGTTATTGTTACTACAAAATGTGGATAACTTCTCATTAACAGAATACCGCACTGAAAACATTGATTCAGCCCTGGGAAAGTTTATAAAAGGATGGGGTTTCTTCTTTTCGTGGTTTTATCTATGTTAGACTGATGTTTTCTTATGAAACAAGAGCCAATACTAACTGGTCACAACTAGACCTCAAGTAAGAAAAATAACGCAATCAAAGAAGAGTTTCAAGAGTAAGAAGAAAACATTGTTGCAACTGCACTGATTGTCAGATGATTGTTATGGCTAACATAGAATATTAACATTAATAAACCGGATAGATGAGAAAACAAGCAGAATATCCGAAAATTCATGAACCGAGCACATTCTGAATACAACCTTTTGAGACTTGAGAGAAATGGCAAGAAATTCATTAAAATAACGGGATTACAATAAGCCCACCGAAGCTAATAGAATTCTTCATCGAAATAGTTGACGATTAGAAAACCAATAGATGCACTGGCAAAAGATGATAAGGTAGGGATCTGGACGGAAAATGCATGCAATCTGAAAATGATAAGCTGCAGACATGGTTCCACTAGCATCAACCTGAATACAATCTTTTGATCTTCACTCTAATTACTGTAATCAACAACTTTTCTATTCTCATGCCTGTGTTGAATATGGTTATTTACATAAAGAACGTTACCTAGTATTGGCGTGTGTAGAAAGGTTTATTTGGCGCAATGTGTGTGTTTTTTAATATAAAAAAGGTATCCGGGCCAGCTTACGCGACCTCGACTAATCCCTGCAGACCCAATCCCACTGTCTACACTAGAGGGGAGTCCAACTGAAACCGGGACAAAATCCGTTGGACTGGCCACATAAGAGTTGATAGCACGAAAATATTTCAAACTTGAGACCTTAGGTGGGAGACCTTTATCGAATATGGTAATATATAGAAAGAACGTTACCTAGCATTGGTGTGTGTATGTTTATATTCCTATTTGGCGTAATGTGTGTTTACATATTACCTACATTTTTTCTTGATAACTTAGTCCGGGCCAACTTATGTGCACATTGACTAATCCTGACCCAATCCCACAGTCCACACACAGTTCACACGACATACATTCTGAAATTCAAAACAAATTAAGCAAGTAAAATGCAGAATGGGAACAAAAATTCACCTGTATAACATACGTATTCCAAACAGGCTTACAGACCATATTCTTAGTATCACTGTACGGGAGAGGCATAAACGTGGAGAGATCCACATTGCAACGAGCCGCCGTCTCACCGCCCCCATTTTCCTGAGCCACTACCGTGAATCCCCCCAAAAAGATCAGAATTGCAAACCCTAAGTGGGAAACCCTCAGTCTCAAATCCTCCATTGGAAGAAGAAATGAGAGGCAGAGTCACAGAAACAGAATGTGAAAGGGCATTGAGTTGCTTTTGTGGAGGTTGGTGAGTCAGGGTACTATTGTTGCTTCGATTTCAAGATTGGTGGCGGTGGGGTGGTGGTTGGAGGTGGCGGGTAATTATCTCTCCCGCCAAATCCTTCAACTAACGAAAAGCAACCACCACCCAACGGGTCTAATCTCATGTAGGTTAAGGTGATGGTGTTTTTGAATTTGATTAGATAAACTTTGGATAAATTACACCTTCCAATCCTTAGTTTGACCAAAGTTTGATATTGGTACCCGTTGTTTAATATAGACGTTATAGATTCATTATATCTGCAAAGGGATGTCCAAAGTAACTCAAGGAGTTGACAAAGTGTTTTTGCGTTGAGACTTAAGGGTTCGCTTTCACCTAAGATTTTAGATTCGATTCCCCTTGCCACCAAACTCTTGGAGCCACTGAGGGTTATGCCCGGTCGTTACCTCCAGAGCCTTGGAATTAGTCGAGGTACGTGCAAGAGTGAGGGATATCCAACTTGTTTGTTACATGACAAAAAGTGAATGCTCCATTTGCTCCAAAATGATTGGTGGGTTCGAAAAATGAGAACTTTTTATCAAAAATTATTCAAGCTTTTTTTGATTAATTAAAAAAATTAATACTAATATTTAGTAATGAGAGGCAAAAATTTAAATTTTTTGGGGACATAATACATTATTTTTGAGTTGTCATTTTGCAGGCCGGACATTCTTTTTCGAACGAGTAGCAAAAGAATAGTATCGGTTTTGTGTCACGGCTCAAAGAGTGAATGAGCACTGAGCACTGAGCACTTAGCACCATGATTTCTTTTGGGATGTATATATACCACTTCCTATCAAGGATCCCGCACGCTTTTAAAATCCGGACCTCCACTTTCTGGATCAAATTCCGACGATCCGAACCGTCCAATGTGTTTAAAAGGTGTTTTTAAGGGTTCTCGCGAGATATCAGCAAAAAAATACCAGGAAGGGTTTGATCCGAGCAGTTTTTCATAAAAACGAACATATACAGTTTTAATGAAAAATTGCTCAGATCAAGCCCTTCCCGATATATTTTTTTTGTTGATTTCTTGCGGAGACCCTTAAAAACACTTTTTAAACACATTGGACGGTTCAGATCGTTGAAATTCGATCGGGATCTATGAGGTGTGGACGAAGTCCGAATTTTAAGGATTTGCATAGAAAGTTTAGTGTGTGTGTATAAAAGAGACATTCTTCTTTGTAGCTAAGCTAGGGTAAGTTATCTCTCCTAATGATTTGAAAGCTATCTCTCCTAATGATTTTGGAGAATTCTCAATCAAGTTACTTCAGACCAATAAATAATTATTAGCTAGGTGGTCATGTAATCAATCAACATCAAGACCTACCTGTATTGTGTTGCAAGAAACCATAAAAGGTAAATTAGTTAGCTACGGACAACTCATCTTTTTATACTTTGTTATTAATAAGAATTTTCTTCGCGGTTAAGAAGGAAAAAAAAAAAAAAAAAAAACTACCGACAAATAAACCCAATAAATATAAGGATCTTGACAAGAAGTTACCATATCATATACTTCCTCCATCCAGATTTGGTTGACCCTCGTTCTAGTGCAACTGGATAAAAAATTAGTGATACCATTAAATTGGTAAGTACTCCATCCGTTCCAAATTAATAGTCCACTACGAAAAGTCGTGTCATTTTTCAAATCAAAAGATGAAGTATTTCCGTGTATCATTTGTTGAATTTTTTCGCACCAAATTAAAGTATTCGACGAGTACTTTAATTTGGTGCGAAAAAATTCAAAAAATGATATACGGAAGTACTTTTTTTTTTTTTTTGAAAAATGGTATTAGAAAAGAAAGTGGAGCTCTTATTTAGGAACGGAGGGAGTAATTATATGTCCAAAATGAATTTTGTTTGATAGATCTCGATTAGTTTTATAAGACAATGTTTTCAAAATTACATAAAACATTATAAATTATAAGTATCATTTGAAAAGTGGCATGAACTCCCAAAATGGATGAATATTGTACTCTAATTTTCAGGGATGGGAGATCCAGTAGTGCACAACCCGCCCTGCCCTGCCCATCTAGACAATCAATGGTTTTGATATGTTTGTTAACTATTACCGTTAAGTTGCTAATAGTGCGTCTGCGAATCTGAACCACCGATTGCAGAGATGGACGATTCGGATGTGCCCTACAAGATCCCATTCCCCGGATCCCAATTTTCAGGCTTCTTGCTATATTTTGGGGGTGTAAATATCAGGCCTCTTGTTGCGGGTTAGTTGGAGAGAAAAATAGATGTTTACTATTAGTAAAAAGATTAATTATATCAGCTAATGACAAAAGGGGGTTGTAGCTCATATGGTAGAGCGCTCGCTTCGCATGCGAGAGGCACGGGGTTCGATTCCCCGCAGCTCCATGTTTTGGAAGTCTTTTTTAATTCTGTTTTCCTTTGAGCGTATTTTCTGATATTATACAAGAATAGAAATATCACGCTTCCTGGCTTTCCCTCCATGATGATTATGAGGTCTTCCTGCGTCTAATTGTTCTTTTTTTTTTTTCACATTTCGCCCATTGAAAATGATGCCTTCGGTTCTCGCGGTCCAAAAGAACAAGTACTTTCAAACCATGTAGTACACAGCAGGTATTTAGATTCCTCTTTGGATCACACCACAAATTCGACAAACATAACCGAGATATCATCTTTCTAACACAAAAGTATGGTCACAATCATCTAGCCCCTCTCTCAGAAGTTCATCAGGCAGAGGATCTTCTTCAGTAGTATCCTTGCAATGTTCAAATGCACTAGTCATTTCCTTCCAAACTAGCGTTATGCTCGTTCGATGCACAGGGCAACCAAAAAACTAAATCCACAATATGTTCTTTCCGTTTCCGTGCATCGAATGGCCTATCATGATACTGACAGGTGTCAACAGGCCAAACGCTCGTTTGGCATTGCCTCATTTCCCGAGCTGTGTTTTAAAAAATGACACGCTCCTTATAAATATGGACGTGCTAGGAGAAAGAAACACTTTTGCTCTCTCCCAACCTAGGAAGCACGGGTACGGGTACGCGATACGACAAAAACCTAAAAAAGTAGGGTACGGGTACGGCTGGGTACGTAAGTGTAAATTTAAATTTTTTTCCCCTATTTTACTATGTTCCATTGCACAAACTAAATAAAACACTCATTTTACCAACAAAAAGAAGCATAAATAAGAGTTAAAGAGTTCATAAGTGCATAGATGAAACAAGTGCAATGTCAAACAAGTGCAATGTCGTTTTAGATTTAATACTTAATACTTAATAGTTACCGACTTTTCACACTTCTGGCATCTCCTCAACTTCTTCTGGCGTCACCTCCACAATTGAGCCTTCAATCTTCCTTTCCATTTCAACAATGTCTTGTGAAGTCACTCTTGGGCACAATCTTATTCCTTTTCCAGGAATTTTAAGCAAATGTGCCTTCACTCTAGCATATGTACCCCATAATTCAAGTTCACAAAAGTGGCACCTAAAGTTGGTAAGGCTCCCTCTTTGTGCACCTTCAAGTTTAGTGACATAACTCCAAAGAACTTGATTATTTTCCGCCATTGTTGTTCTGCAAAATAGATACATAGCAAGCAAAGTAAAGTAAAGCATAAAAATTAAAAACCATCAGTCGATTACATCAACCATTTAGTAGTTCAACCATCAAGTTCCATAGCAAGCAAAGCATAAAAAGATAAAAGCCAACAGTTGGTTATATTACATAGCAACTTAAACATAGAAAGAAAGAAAATAGTCCAAAGAAGTAAGAACTAAACAACTTGAACATCATCAGCTTCATCTCCAAACACCACAGCTTCCAACTCTGGCTCATCAAGGGAAAGATCTGCGATTTCAAGAATACCGGCACCCCCCATTGAATCAAATGCATCTCCGGCAATGTCCCACATCTTAGTCTCTCCCTGGGTATATTTTGGTGTCCTCCTTGAAAGAAGACGGATATTGTAGTGCACAAAGACTAAATCTTCACATCTTTGGGGTGTCATCTTGTTCCTTCTCATGGAGTGAATGAAAGAGTAAGTGCTCCAACAACCTTTCAATGTTTTCCCTTTCTTTTTGAAGTAGTGTAGTCCGCAACAAGTTATAACCAGGAGGCACATAACCAGGAATATAATTCTCAGCAGCAAATTGAAAAGCTTCCACAAAATATGGGTTCCTAGCCAAATGAAAAGGCAAGCCAGCCGAATAAAACATACGAGCAATCATAGCATGCAAAGTTTCTCGAGCACCTACATTCATTGCTTTCTCTAAGGGAGTGTTGCCTGACTTTCTTTTCTTTGATGGTTCATACCCTTCTAAGCGAAATCCTGAAACATTTTCAAATTGGGAAGTGGAAGGTGGTAAAGGAACATGTTTAGGCTGTGACATCTTTTGTCGATTTTCAACTTCTTTATCTAATTTTCTTATCTCATCAAGAATATCAGGCTTTCCACTTACAAAAGAGCAACATCTTATACCCTGGTTTTTATTAGCAACAAATGGGCTTTTACCCTAAAGTATGACCCTTGAAACTCCACATTGCAAAGGTTGCATTGCCATTTTGTGTTTCCACCCCCTCCTCCTGCCCTTCTAACTACTTTTGTGACATATTTCCAAAGAGGAGCATTAAAATCATCTTCAACATTCACAGCAGTATCAGTAGAAGGCACACTTGAACTAGAAAATGAACCAAAACTGCTTGATGAAGAGTGACTGGAACTCATTTTCCTAAAATCAAATTAAAAAAAATTATATATACCACATTTACAGTATGTAGTATGTACTGAGTCTACTGTAGAAATACCACATTTACAGTACGTAGAATACATAGGATACCACATTTACATTTACAGTACGTAGTCTACTGTAGAATACCACAATTACTGTACGTAGCATGTACTGAGTCTACTGTAGAATACAATACGTAAAAAATTAAAATCAAATTATATTTACCTGCTGTAGAATACCCAGGAGTCAAGAGATGATTGTTGCAATGTTGCTCAACACCTTCTTCACTTCGTGACTTTAGATCTGTAGAGATGAGTTGATTTAGTAACCTATAACCGAGAGAGAGAGAGAGAGAGAGAGAGAGAGAGAGAGAGAGAGCAGCTGCTGCAGACAGAAAGAGAGAGAGGGAGCAGCTGCTGCAACTCTGCAGCACGACAGAGAGAGAGAGAGAGCAGGGAGAGAGAGAGAGAGAGAGAGAGAGAGAGAGAGAGAGAGAGAGAGAGAGAGAGAGAGAGAGAGAGGAGAGAGAGAGAGAGAGAGAGAGAGAGAGAGAGAGAGAGAGAGAGAGAGAGAGAGAGAGAGAGACTAACTAGATTCCATGGCTGTTGCTCGAACGGTAGAGGAGGAGAAGTGGCTGGCGCTTCTGTTTATGAACCCTAAAACTGATGAAACCGAAAATGTCGACTGATGTCTTAAATTGGGGGTGGTGAAAATACACATGAACCCCTGAAGTTTCAATAAATTTCATTCGGGCCCCATAAAGTTTTGAAAATTTTATAAAGTGGTCCAAACGTACCCAGAAGTACCCAATCGGAGTACCCAGGAGTACCCAGCCGTAGCAGGAATAGTGCAAACGTGCCGGTACGTTTTTGCCGCATACCGACGCGTTTTTGCCGCACCGTGACGTTTTTTTGCCGTGCAACCAGCCGTACCCATACCCGTACCAGTACCCGGTACGCGTACGGCGACATTTTTGGAGTACCCGTGCTTCATAGCTCCCAACTCTTGCAAAACTACTCAGAGCTTCTCTCTCTTTATCACCGCTGGTAACTTTCTTCAATCTTCTTCAAATGCCGACCAATCTTCACCGCTTTTCAGGTATTCGCTCTCTGTCGTTCAGAGCAGGATCTAGGTTTTTTTTCCCCAAAAATGAAAATTTTTGGAAACAAGATCGAGGTTATTGAAAAACTAGTCTCTGCAAATGGTATGAAGTGAAAACAAGATCTAGGGTTTTGAAAATTTCAAAATTTCAAAATTTTCGAAAAACTAGGTTTTCGAAAAATTCAAAAATTTTGAAATAGAGAGAGAGAGAGACCTTGTTTTTGACGATGGAGTTCAAGATGATCGATCCACAGAGCGACCTTCTTTTTCGCAATGGAGAGTAGATGATTCACGATCGAGTTCGTCTTGCTTCGTTTTGGTTCGTTTTGCTTCGCCTACAAACAAAAAACTAGGGTTTTAAAATGGATGGATCGAGAGAGAGAGAGAGAGAGAGAGAGAGAGAGAGAGAGAGAGAGAGAGAGAGAGACGGAGATCGAGAGGAGTAGTGGTGGGTTGCTCGTCGCGATTGGAATCGCCTGAAGTCGCTCTTTCTCTCTCTTCTCTTTGTGGATTTCGAAAACTGAGGGAGAGGAATAGACCCGGTTGTGGTAATACGGTCCGGATCTCAACCCGCGGACCTTATTTTACCCGGAAATGACCCGCGAGCCTAGTTTTTTCCCCACAGCCGTTGGATGAGATCCAACGGCCCAGAGCATAGGTCCGGATTTTTTTTAATTCCGGACGTCCGGATTGGAAGGTAATTGTATATATAATTTTTTTTTTATATATATATATATTTTTTCTACGAGAAGGGGCCCCAAAAACCGGTGGGCCGCAGGCCCGGGCCTCCCAGGCCTCCCCACAGGGCCGGGCCTGAGTGTGAATTGTGTTTTTTTAGGGTGTAAGTTGTGTAGAGGATGTGTAAATTCTGCATTTGATGTGGGTGATTTTTTTTTTGAAGGGTGTGAATTCTGTATTTTGAGGGGTGTGAATTCTTTCATTTTTAGGGTGTGAATTGTGTATTTGTGTAAATTAGTCCTGTGAATTCTCCGTTATGGAGCGTGTGAATTGTGTGATAAGGGGTGTTAATAACTTTTTTTATTGTGTACATATTTTCATATTCAATGTAGATCTTATTTTAAAGATCTCGTTGAGTAGGTTTCAAATATATAATTTTTATAGAAAATGAATGTGTATAAAAAAAAGTTATTTTATTTTGAAATCTAAAAAATGAGAGAGAGAGAGAGAGAGAGAGAGAGGGGATGGAGGTCTTGTACGTGGCAGTGGCAGGTGGTCTTGAAATCTAAAATCACGTGGCAGGTGGTCTTGTACGTGGCAGGTGGTATTATACGTGGAAAATGCTGTGCAGTGCACGAAAAAGAGAGAATAAAGAAAAGGTACGGTACACCCTTGACGCGCGCGTGAAAAAAAAGACTTAAAATGAAAGAGTGTGACGCGGGGCCTAGATGGGAACACCCTCCCAAAAGAGGGCTGGTCTGGAAGAACCCCAAGTATTTTGAAAGTGAGCTTCTTGGGCTTGATTGGGCCTCAAGTACCTCTATCGTTGAAATGGATCCATAACAACTTTTAAACCTTTTCAAGTGGCCCAAAATATTGTTGTTGCAAAAATGATCCAAGATGACCGTTTTAAGAACTAATCTTTAAAAAAATTGGTCTCAGTCCCACTAAATTGTTTCAACAAAATCGCCTCTGTGATAGTAATTAAAACATTTTTTTAACGTTTATAAAAAATATTAAAAGTACAATTGGTAAAGATAAAAAGGATGACATATTGACTTTGTTAAAAATAGTAGAAAATTTATTCTAATATATAAACGGAGAGCACCAGTTTGGTTTCTCTCTTTCTTGAAGCCCTGTAACACTTTTTGCTTTACAAATTTGTACAAATAAAGAAACAAAATTACTTAGTATTGAACGTTAAAAAAAATAATTGTAAGGACATAATTGACAACTGAACACCGAATAACTACTCAATTCAGTTTTCTTGCCCCCACGAAATCTTTTACCACTACACAAACTCAACCACTTTCTCCGTGCGAATCACTCTCCTTGTTTACCTCAAGGAAATCACCATGGATTCACCCAACATTTTCATGTCAGTTGCAAATGCTTGGTAATTCATATACTTTTCTTCCGTCCAGGGCCAACTCTGAAATTTAGGGGGCCTAAAGCGATTTTTTTTCAAATTGATCCCTCAACTCTCAATATAACGTAGTTAAAACTTAAAACTACCCCTTAGGAAAACAAAAAACTTTCATTAATAAGTCATTTGAAAGCATAACTACTACACATAACTATAAAATTGGAGGCCCCAAAAAATAGTCAAAATTGAGGGCCTAAAGCGGTGGTTTTACGGGCTTTAGCCCAAAGTCGGGCTCTGCTTCCGTCCAAAGACTACAGTGAGGAGGCCATCTCCAATCACAAGTAAGTTCCCACACAATCATCAACGTTTGGTACACCACACCATCCAATCCATATCGAATTTTTTTTCCCCTTGATTTGTGTTTTTTGACCTTTTTTTTCTTAAAGCCCCGGCGGTTCTAAATTTCTAACAAAATAGTGACTGGTTTTATAAAGGGGAAATGCATTTTGACATATAAGATCAACTTTTGTCCACTGGTTTTTGTGCTTTGTGTCTTTTATTTACAGTGTTACAGCTTTTGTGTTGAGAAAATGACCACAGGAAAACGATATCTTTAAAGCCCATGGAAAGGCGGAGGCGGCGTTAGTATGGTAATTAATGTATAATTTTATTACGTGCAATCCGTAACAATTCAGGGCATAAATATGGAAAAGTTGAGCATTTGATGCGATCTTTATTTCTACTGTTGTTTATTGGTCACAGTATGACGTTTCTTGCCATATAAAAGATAGTGCGATGCACATACGATCGAACAAAAAGCCAAAAGATTTGTCCTATTTATTTGGTCAAAGTTCAACATGCACACGCATTGCGTGTACCCGACCTCTAGTTTGGTTGGGAGAATGTCAATATATGCTCACATAAAAACAACTGAAACCTTTGATTTCGAACTGAAACCCTTTATTTCAAATGGAGAGAGAGCTTCTTCAGAGTACTGTCACGAGGAAAATGCTAAGTGCCCAGAAAATTACCCAGAATTTGAAATCAGTGGCTCAGATTCACTTTGAGCTATGGCGGTGTTGCGAGGCATTGGTGTTCCTCGATGGTCAACGCTTTCGGTGCTGAGTGGTGGTGCACCATGCATGGTGGAGATGTGGTGGTGTAATATTTGTAGGGATTTTTATATCCGATCTCACCCGCAACAGAAGCGTAGTAAAATAAAACAAGAAGCACAAATCACATACAATATTTTACGGGGTTCGACCTCAACATCTACCTCCACGGGAGGTGGAGAAATTTCCACTATAGGAAAAATAGGAGATGACAATGTGAGATGAAAAACCACCTTCGAGCTCCTAACACCTTGGCTCCACACAATGTTTTTCACTAACCCCCGCATCTTTATTTTTCCTTACTTCTACTCTTCTCTCATCTCACGACCGGTGTATCCGGCAACCCCCGAAGCGGCTACCCTCTCACTCACACACGGCACACCTCTCCTTTTCTTTTCTTTTCTCTGCTCCACTGCCATGTCTCTCTCTTTTTTCTTCTCTACCCCAAAACACATAGTACAAAGTGTTAGCCCAAAGGTTTTCTTAAAATACCTTATTGATTTTGATGATAACAAACATATTTTATTAAATGAGAAATATAATTGATTTTGTGATATGTGGTGCTCATTTAAATTAGTTGTGTATTTTATAGGATTTGGTTGAGGTACACAAAGGAAGATTCTACACCAAATTCCTATCTCCAATAGTCAAGATTCAAATTGAAAGGAGGAGGATTAAGGACAAATCTTCTCCTACATTTTGATTGGCTACAAGTGTTCTTATGGAAGAAATTCAAATGGCTAGTGAATCACAAGGAATGAACTTATATGAGTTCAAACGGCTAATAAGAGAAAAAGGGATTGACTTGGATTATGCTTGATTAAAGTTTCATATTGGTGGCAAATAAAAGGAAAGAATACAATTACTACATAGCTATGGGTTCAACGGCTAGTGTAGAAAATGGACGACTTTGGTTGGCAAGGATTTGTTTCTATTAAGGCCATAATCCAATGGCATATTTCCAAAGTTGAAATCTGCTTCTAACGTCCACTTGTTGAAGCCTATAAACAAGGCCAAGGAAGAAAAAGTTAGATCGGGAGAATTGGAGGAAAAAAATAAGGCATTCATATTGAGCTCAAAGTTCATTGTTTATTGAGAGAAAAATTTAGAGCTTCATATTGTTTTTATCTACACTTTTGAGAGTGTTTAACTTGTGAGATTTTATTGTAAAAGGGAGTGTGACCCCTTGTGAGAAGTTATCTTTTGTGAGTGATTTTTGTGTAAGAGAAAATTACTCAGGTAGGTGTGACTAGCACCGGAGTCAAAACTAGTTGGAGCAATTGGGGATAAATTGCTCGTTGTAAAGGTTTCTCTAGCACCCGCGAAGCTAGAAAGTGTTACTATTGGAGATAGTGCAGCAAATCCCGAGTTGGACACTTGGGGAGTGAACTAGGCCGTGAAGTTGCGGACCGAACCACGATAAATCTCTCTGTTTGATTCTCTCTTCTCTCTACTCTTTATTTGATGTTATATATTATTGCATGTGTGCTTGAATCGATTTAATTTTATTTTGGGTGTTGCATTTAGTGTTTTTTTAATTCCGCATTATTATTGAGAAACACAATTCACTCCCCCTCTTGTGTTGCTATCTGGGCCAACACAAAGCATCATATAAATACTCTAGATGACAGAACTTGAAACAACTTCCCACCAAAACACTTAGAGCCCGTTTGGATAGCGTATCGATTGATCGTGCACCATCATCGGCATGATCTGCTTGTTTGGAGTTTAATTGGTGTTATGGTGGCTGTTGTTGTTGCTGTTGTTTTATTTTTTATTACTATAAAAAAGATTATTCAGAATAATAGGTCTAAGTAATTGCGAGAAAATGAAGGTGTTTAATTTGTTAAAGCTGGGGTTGGTGCATGATCGTCTGCTAAGTAAGTAATTGTATTTTTCCTATTTTGTCGCATAAATAAGAATTGTGCTACCTCTGTTGGTCCACCTTAAAGCTGGGGTTTGCTTTCGACAAATGCATTTGTCCTAAAGGCCTTTTGTCCTATATCACCAACAAATATGATGTAGCGGAAGCTTGGAGAAATAAAATATAACACGAGTTAGAGTCCGTTGATTCAACACGAATACCCGGAGATCAAAATCTTTCCCTAAACTTGTTGATTCACTAAGAATACCAGGACTAAGAGCATCAATAACTTTGTTGATTCCATAGAATACCAAAGTAATTGGAAGAATAAAAAGAAACTCTCTCAATTTAATTAATCAACTAACAAATGGATGAATGTAGACACAACCTTTTAGCCTTCCCCATACGACCTTGGACTCTCCAACAATACAATTAATACTCGAGAAGAACCATTGGACTACTAAGGCTCAACATGCAAAGTACATGACCTTAGAACTGAAAAGACACAATTTAATGGACCTTGAAAATTGAAAAGACATTAAAAATAACTTGACTAACTATGCTTTGACTTGTGATGTTCCAACTCCACCATTATGTTACTTTTTAATCAAAATGGTCTAAGTACCGGTTCGCTATCTAATCCGCGTCAAAATGCAAGTTACTAGAATAGCAGCCTTAATTAGCAAATGTATGCGATTCAAATTCCACTGATCCATCTGTTCATATATAACTTCAAAAGAAGAGATACAAGTCCTTTTACATCCTCTTCTAATTTGGCAAGCTAGCTTCTTAAATTAGCAAATTCAGTTGAAATTGTGGAATCACATAATCACTTATTTTTTGTTTGTCCTTACTCTTGTGAAGTCTGGTCATCTATGCTTCAGAAGAATGGGATTGATAGACCTCCATTGAACCTCGATCTTGAAAGGGATTGGGTTTGTAGTAACAAAGCTGGTAACTCCTGCTCCAATATTGTCTATAAGTTGTCTTTAGCTGCTAGCATTTATGGGCTGTGGAGGGAGAGAAATTGCCGGATATTTCAGCAAAAGGTGGTTCCTGCTGCAACTCTTCTTATTCAGATAGAGGAGCAAGTCCGAGACTGTATTTGTTCTTGGAGGAAAGTGAAGCGCTCGGATAAGAATAGGCTCTTGGCCATTGCTTGGAGGGTGTCTCCCTGTATTTTTGCAGTTTAGTTAGGCCTGGTTTTGTTTTGCCTTTTCGAGGCTTGTCCTCTGCTGGTTGTTGTTTTCAACAGGAATGTTTCCCTGTTTTGCTTGGTTGTATCGGCTTGCCCTCTGGATTTTAGTTTGTTTGCTCTATACAAGTGATTAATTTACCAAAAAAAAAAATTCAGTTGAAATTCCGTTCAAATACATCATCCGTGTTCTCTAAATGATATCAAAATGACTTTCATGCCAAGGATAAGGTAAGACAACATATCTCTCTCTGCGTTACCGATCACAAAAAATATATATTGGGCCAGTGACAGGCCGGTCCTATTTTGTCCAGTGCATCCCATCCAAGCCCACCCCAATGTCAAACACATTCCACCCCAGTCCTCCCCACGCGCGCGGATGATAATTTTCCTGTGCATTGATCGCATCATTACTTCGGCTGACAAATGACAGCCTTTACTCGCCATATTAACTCTCTCTCTCTCTCTCTCTCTCTCTCTCTCTCTCTCTCTCGTCCTCTTTCTCTCTCTCTCTCTCTCTCTCTCTTTCCCTTTTATTAACTTTCTCTCTCTCTCTCTAGTCTCTCCCCCTTTTTTATTTTAGATTTAAAATAAAATAATTTTTGTTATACACATTTATTTTTTATAAAAATTATATATTTGAAATATACTTGATGAGATCTTTCAAATAAGATCCCATTTGAATATGAAATTGTGTACATTTTAAAAAAAGGTTATTTTATATTCATTAATTAATACTAATTTACACCACTTCTAAATAATTCACACCCTGTAAAATAAAAGAATTCACAGACATGAAATGCAGAATTCACATATCACAATTCACTCTCCAAAATACACAATTCACACCCCTCAAATGCAAAATTCACACCCATTTTAAATAATTCACAACCCACAAATGCACACAATTCACACTCATGCAACAATTCACACCTCCAAAAACCACACAATTCACACCCCTTGTAACAATTCACACCTCCAATAGCACACAATTAACACCCTTGCAACAATTCACACCCTTAATAACACACTTTCTTTTTGGGTGTGAATTTTGTATTTTGGAGAGTGAGTTATGATGTGTGAATTCTGTTTTTTGGGTCTGTGAATCTTTTCTTTTGAGGTGTGAATTGTATATTATTGAGAGTGAGTTGTGACATGTGAATTTTGCATTCGAAGGATGTGAGTTTTTTTATTTTTTGGGGATGTGAATTAAGGGTATGAATTCTTAATTAATGGGTATCAAAAAAAACTTTTTTTTCATGAATATAATTTCATATTCACAATGGATCTTGTTTGAAAGATCTCATTGAGTAGATTTCAAATATATAATTTTTATAAAAAATAAATGTGTATAATAAAAGTTATTTTATTTTAAATATAAAATAAAAAAGAGGAGAGAGAGAGAGAGAGAGAGGGAATTTAATGTGTCAGAGAGAGAGAGAGAGAGTGAGAGAGAGAGAGAATAGAAAAGGACGGAAGATAGAGAGAGTGAGTGACTAGGGTCGCGCGCGTGTAGGGACGCAAGAGAGCGGTGAGTGGGTCTGGGGTTCTCGCGCGCGTAGGGTGGGTTTTTTTTGGAAGTACAATACATTAAAGTGCTTAGATGGGACAAAACACCAAAAAGGGGACCGGCTTGGAATTTCCCGATATATATTTTGTTGCCGATAAAAAATAACTAAACGAGATTCCAAAGCCCAAGTTTTCACTTTCAACCAGAGTCATTGCCATTGCCCCCCTGGCCTCTCTCTCTCTCTCTCTCTCTCTGCCATAATATACTGTTACAATGCCGCAACACCTACCATCAGCCACAACCATTACCATTCAAAAATCATCACGCACCATCGAACATTCTCATCGTTACAACCGGCCGCGATGTGATGATCATAGTTGGATATATTGAAAGATATATACTATTGCACTTCACAATATCAAATGTGTGCAGGCATGTACAAGCTCTTTTTTGTTTCACTTACAATAACACACTCCTTTTGAATTAACCTTTTACAGAATGAACGCAAGAGGTTGGCCAGCTGTATTTTTTGTTAAAACAAGCAGTGGTAATTGTAGTTTAGTAGAGGGTAAAAAGGGTAGTGCTGTCATCCTATAAATAAAAGAGGGGTATTCTGTTGTAAAGCAAGGAACGAAAAGGTTAGAGAGAGAAAATGAAATACACAGAGGGAAATGATTCTTGATTTCTGATTTGAATGTTCTTCAGTTTCTATTTCTTCTTTATGGTATCAGAGCGCATGACGAGAGTCTAGCGATCCTGTTGAATGAATCTCGATCATCATCATCATCATCATCATCATCATCATCATCATCATCATCATCATCATCATCAGATCTTCTTGTAAGTTCTTCATCTGCTAGTTTTTCTGCAAATTTTCTCATCTTGATCCTAGCTTTCTTGGTGTCGGAACTTTACATCTCTGGTTAATATCACACTTGATAGTTCAAATTACCTGTTGTAGAAAACACAAGTAGAGAATGTTATGTCTGCGAATGGATTCACTGGCTATCTTGATGGATTGGTTATGTGTCCGTCTGCACAAATTCAAAATGCGAAACGGTGAAATGAGTGCAAATCCAGTGTATGCTACATGGAAGTTGGTCGATTAATTCACAGCTGATACATCAAAATCAATACATCAAAAACTAATCTAAATGATTTTTAATGAGTCTGTCTTACAGTTACGAGTCTTTTTCGATTATCGAGATTTGCATGCACCATTATTTATGAGAAAAGACTACCCAATATCTCGCGTAGATACACCGTCACCTCTACTTTTATCCAAATCGCATACATGTGCGACAACATTTCTTAAGAAGAGCACCAAATGATGAATTGAGTAATTTTGTTACCTAGTGCGCGATTAAAATCAATCCACAGTCTTAGTAAAGAGCAACAAATTTGATAAGCATTGTTCTTTCTAGCTCTCACCTGATCGAACTGTTCATTCCCTTCATATTCGTGGTTTGAACTTTGAAATCAAATAATGCCAAACAAACACATTTTCATTGAATTATACTATCAAAGAGTGAGATTTGTTTTTCCTTTGTTCCAACGGGTGAAGAAGGGGGCAGCTTTAAACAAGCTCAAATTTTATACCATAGACGTTAAGTGCGGTTTACAGGTTCGTGAAATTTAATATCATAAACGTTTTGCCCTTTACAATTTTACTTACACCCAATGTATTACAACTCAATTCGTATTGTTGGAAACTTAATCGTGCTGTGCTGTGTCGGCCCGTTTACTTAATCGTGCCACGTTGTGCCGTGCCATTTTGTAATCGTGCCGTGCCCGTGTCGGCACATCTTCGAGTTTCGTTCAATTTTTATTTTATTTTATAATCTAGCCAAGTTTTGTCAAAAAAAAAAAATGTATATCTAATTACTATAGCTATATTGACTTATTAAAAAGTATATATAACATATAATTCAAATTTTTTTTTTATATAATTTAGCCAAGTTTCGGCGTATTGAGATTCACAAAATATTTATATTGACTTATTAAAAAGTGCATAACATATAATTTTTTTTTTGGGTAAATAAGTTTGAAATAGAAAAAAGGCTAACCGGATGTACAGCCTACAAGGAGCATACCCCAGTAGGAAAAACAAAAAGAAAAGAAAAGAAAAGAAAAGAAAAGAAAAATAAAAAGCCAACACAGTTGGACTGGACTAAAATGGAGAATAAATGCAAAATAGGCCAAGGAGTTTCTAAGCCTTCTAATAGAAGGATTAGAAACTCCACAAAACTATAGCATCTGACTTCATAATGGCTTCATATTGATGTCAGCATCAAGCATCTCTCAAGGCAACCCAAAAGGAGTGCAATCCTAGCACTAAATAATCAACAAAGTATCCAGTAGCTGGAGATATAGAGTAACCAGCAAGCTATAAATGGCAGCTATAACAACATGAACTATCTAGCATCCCTATTCAACAGCAAATTGAAAACCAGCAACATGTATTCCTTCTTGAACAACAGCACAACCCAGGATGGGCATGGCATGAATTCCTTCTTGAACTATCCAGCAACTATCCATCAGCTAATTGAACGATAGTAGATCAAACACCCCCCGCACACACACACACACACCCACAAAGGGGAACAAACCGGCCAAGGGACAACCCCCATAGGCTAGGCCTAAAACAACGAATACAATGGTAACTGCCTTAAACTAACTGATCACAAAAGCCAACACCACAGTGAGCACTTCAGTGAGTAATCTGGGAAATCTCAAAGGCTAAGAAGCATGCATTCACTAGAGATATCAACAGGTATATCAGAGGTAAACTAGTATTAACAAGATCAACAAAATCCACTAGGAATCCACTGCAAATTGGACCAGCAGTTAGCAAAGAAACTAGTGGTATGAACCAGGGAACAACTCCCTAACTCAACAGATGATATAGCAGTTCACAACAAATGGCATTCACTATCCAAAATTAGCAGCATCAATGAAGTACTGACAACATTGCCAATCACTGCCCAGAATTGACAGTTCAAGTTGGGCAATGACACAACAACCAACAACATTGCCAATCACTGCCCAGAATCAAGTGATCACAGAACATAAAAACAGCATTGCCCAGGATAGTGGCAGCCCAGAAACAGAGAGAAACACTACACACTATGCCAATATTGCATAAACAGATCTCAAACAAGCATTAAGGCTGACCAACACCCAAAGTACAGACCATTCACCAGCAGCATACCAGAGAAAACGCAACAGATACCACAATAGTAGAAAACAAACCATCAAGATTCAGCTATGCACCAAGATCAATAGAGAAGAGGATCATAGGCAGCATAACAATATCGTAAGTGAATGAATACCCCCCAAGTCTATGGTACTCACCTCCCAACTCCCTCAACAACTGACCTCCCTCTCACTTTTCTCTCATGACCTGGGGGATGGCAGCACTCTCACATGTTGAACCACTCCACTCCCAAGAAATCAAAAGCTCAAAGCTAACAGGGCTCACAATACGGGGAGTCACACAAATAAGTCACTATCAAGCATTGCAATTCCAGAGATAATCAGGGATTTAAGATAACAAACCAGTACTAGAAGTAAGTAACCTGATCAGGACTTACACCCCAACCTGCAAGCTCATGTGAGTTCTCAACCTGCAACTATTATTAGTCTTGACAAAGCAGTTTAGTAAGGAGAATCACCATTATAAGTAGCAACAATGCATGCTTCCCAAATATGCAATAAATCAATGGATTATGCTTTCAATTAACTTAGGCAGGTATGTTCCATGAGTCCAGTAGTGCTAATGGTCCATGTCGAATTTTATGCAAAGATATCAATCTATGCCTAATCTCAGTACAAATTTTTAATAAGAATGGAAGAAATGCTGAGATGCACACCTTGAAACTTCCTATGATTCCTCTCTATCCAAATGTTATAGAGAGAGACAGTAAAGGACAATTTAGCAAGGGTACTCTTAAGTCCTTTACCTCTATTTGCTGCAACAAGGGTGACTAGGCTGGATAAAGTCTGTGATTGCAATGCAAGTTGGGATTTTTGACACATTGCATCCCACACCTGCCTAGTGAATGGGCAATTGAAAAAGAGGAGACCATGAGACTCTTCATCAGGGCAAAAACTACAGCAAGATGTGCTTTTAATGCCAAAAAGCACAAGCCTATCCTCAGTAGATAGCCTATTCTGAATGGCAATCCAAGTTATTAGACTGCATTGGGGAATATGTGAAGGAAACCACACAATTTGGTTCCAACTAACAATGGGGAATTTGATCCTAAGATACTCCCACAATGATGATATGGAAAACAACCCATCTTGAGTGAGAGTCCACTTATAGGGATCCACATTGGGAGCAGGGAGAGTAGGGAGATGGGCTCTAATCTCATTCATCTCCCATGTTGAGTAACGGGAAAGGACCACTGGTTAGCACTATTAAGAATAGTAGAGACAAGGGCATCATCAGGCAACCTTGAATCATGGACCACACGACTGCCAAAGTGCTCAATAAGAGGTCCAAAGTGGTGCCAGTTGTCATACCACAAGGATACCTTGGATCCATCTCCAACTTGAAGCTTGATGAAAGGGTGGATGAGAGGGCGAAGTTGGAGTAATTTTCTCCATGTCCAAGAGGGACTGGAGGGGATTTTAATCTTCCAAAAGCTTCTCCCTTTAAGTAAATAGGATTTCACCTATTGACACCACATGGATTGTCCCCCTCAGAGACAAGGAACCAGATATGCTGGGCCATAGCAGCCTTGTTCCAAACTTGGAGGGATTTGAACCCAAGTCCACCTTCTTCCTTGGGGAACAAAGGTGATCCCATGACACTTTGGCACTTGTGTGTTTAAGTTCTGATCCAGTCCAGAAGAATGATCTAAGGATACCTTCAATTTCCTTTACCACTCTTTTGGGGAGTATAAAGCTAGAAGACCAATAGGTCTGCATGGAAAATAATACAGACTTGACCAATTGGATCCTGCTAGCATAGGAAAGGTATTTATTGGCCCAAGACTTGGTACGATTAGTAATTCTATCTATGAGTGACTTACAATCCATATACTTGAGCTTGGTAGAAATAAGGGGAACTCTAAGGTATCTCACTGGGAGTGTACCTTCCTGAAAATGCAAGGCATCAAGTATGGATTGTTTGACAGTGGATGGGACACCTGAGAAGAAAATACTACTCTTGCTTGGGCTAGGAGATAGGCCAGACAATGCTTTAAAGTCAAGGAGAGCCTCTTGAATGCAGAGGATGGAACTTAATTCCCCTTTGCAAAAGATCATGAGATCATCAGCAAAACACAAGTTGATTAACTTGGTTTTATCACATCTCCAATGAAAATGGAAATTGGGACTCTGGGATTTCTCCCTAAGGAGTTGGGTGAGAACTTCAATGACTATGACAAAAAGGTAGAAGGACAAGGGATCACCTTGCCTCAAACCTTTCTTGCCCATGATATAACCAGTGGGATCACCATTAATGCTCAAGGAGTAATTGGCTGTAGAAATACATGCCTTTATCTAGTTAATCATTTGAGGGTGGAAATTCATAGAGGTAAGTATTTCCCACAGAAAATCCCAATTAACATTGTCATAAGCTTTCATGATATCAACTTTCATAGCACATTTCGGAGTAGGAGAGTTCTTGTGATAGTCTCTCATGATCTCTTGAGTAAGAAAGATATTATCAGTAATTCTTCTCCCTTTCACAAATATTTCCCACAGAAAATCCCAATTAACATTGTCATAAGCTTTCATGATATCAACTTTCATAGCACATTTCGGAGTAGGAGAGTTCTTGTGATAGTCTCTCATGATCTCTTGAGTAAGAAAGATATTATCAGTAATTCTTCTCCCTTTCACAAATCCAGATTGAACAGGATCAATGAGATGAGGAAGAGCAACTTGAATCCTTTTTGCAAGGATCTTTGCAATGCACTTGTAAATAGTGTTGCAACATGATATGGGTCTAAAATCACCCACCTTGGTAGGGTTGGGGATCTTAGGAACAAGGGCAATGCTTATAGAATTGGCCTTAGTGAGGAGTTTCCCGGATCTGAAAAAGTTCCTCATAGCAGAGGTAACTTCATTTCCCACAACACTCCAAGATTTTTGGAAGAATCCAGCATTGTAACCATAAGGACCAGGGACTTTGCTAGGATTGAGAGACATGAATGTTTCTTTGATCTCCAAATTGGAAATCTCAGAAATCATTACATCTCTTTGAGAATCCAAGAGTTTAGTAGCAACCAACTGACTAATTCTAGAGTAGCCAGAAAAACCAGAAGGGTGGGTAGAACCTAGAAGAGATGTGTAGTAATCAACAAAAGTTGACTTAATCTCAACAGGATCATGGGTAATAGAATCATTAGGGAGAACTAAACTTGTGATTCTATTCCTGTTCCTGTTGTGGGAAATGGACTTAAAGAAGTATGAAGTACATTGATCTCCCAACTTAAGCCATTGAATTCTAGACTTTTGCTTAGCAAAGCTTACCTCAGCTCTGGCAAGGACAATGTATTGTTTACACAGATTTCTCTCATTTGCTTGCTTAACAACATCTGTGCGATCTCGTCCAAGATCAACCTTAACTTGATCAAGCAGTAGTCTAGCAGCACTTGCTCTTTTAGAAATGTCATTGTACTCCTTAGTGTTAAGCTTTTTAAGTTCAGTTTGGAGGAGTCTGAGCTTCTCACAAACAACAAACATAGGATTTCCTATGATCACCCTTCTCCAAACTTTCTGAACAAGTGAGAGAAAATCTGGATGATCAGCCAGAAAGTTGAAGAATTTGAAGGGTTTATGGACTTTCTTAAAATCAGGGTTAAGAAACACTATGACAGGAGATGATCATAAAAGCCAGGAGAGGGGAAATGAGCATTAGTGCAAATAAAGGACTTAATCCAATGCTCATTAACAAGGACCCTATCAATTTTGGTGGCAATATACTGGGAAGGGGCTTGTTTGTTGGCCCAGGTAAATTGGCAACCAGTATATGTAAGATTTTCAAGGTCATTAGTAACAATGCATTGGTTGAACTCATCCATATGTGGGGGCCAATGTTGGTCCCCACCAACCTTCTTATTAAGAAACCTAAGGGCATTAAAATCCCCTAAATGATCCAAGGGTCTGAACTCTTCCACTTAGTCAAGTCGTGCCAAAGCTCTCTTCTCTCCTGGTGGAGATTAGAGCCATAAACAAAGGTGGCCAAAAACTTTGTATCCTGAGTTAATGTCTGAATAAGACAATGTAAGGCTTGACTTGATTGATCCAAAACATTTAAGGTTATGACAGTAGGATCCCAAACCACACATATTCTACCACTTGGAGCATTAGCAAAATTCTGGACAAAGGACTAACATGGAAACATGGAGTTAATGATCCTAGAACAATTAACTTCTTTTATTTTATGCTCCACGAGACCAAAAAGTGATAGTTTATTAGTACTAACAAAAGAAACAACCTCTTTTTGTTTGATAGGATCATTAAGACCCCTCATATTCCAAAACCCAAAGTATAGAGGTGTTTTAGTCATAAATATGATGGCAGAATATAGAAAGAATTATCATGCAGCCCTACAAAAATGAAAAGATACATTTACCTCTTTGAGACTTGGGGAGACCTTCTCCCCTTCTGGCTATGGTCTTGTTTGTTTTTCTTTTTGTTATACTTCTTGTGAGATACCACTTTGAATTCCTCTTCTTGTGTTGAGCCAACCACTACCCCTCCAATGTTACTACCTCCCGAACTATCACTGGGTGGTATAGACTCAGGGGAAGGGATAGGAGCATGAGGAGGTGCTGGATCAGGATCTATGGTAACCCCTTGAAGAGCAGCCTTCGCAGAGTCATCAGTTGGTTCATTTCCTAGTTGTTTTTCCGAGCCAACCACAAGAGGACAGTGGCTCGCCAAAATTGGGATTTGTGAGATGGGTAGCCGGTAGACAGAGAGGGTGGCTCGCCGGAGATGGATTCGTGAGATGGGTCACCAGTCATGAGAGAGAGGGGGGCTCACAGTCTGTTGTCAACGTCTAAACTGAGGTAGAGGGAGGGAAGGGGGAGATTGGGTGAGATGGGGACAAGGGAAAAAAGAGTACAACTTTACAATTTTAATCTTAGCCCTTGGTTTCAAAGGTTGAGTTGGAGTGTCTTTTTTTTGTGTTCTTTTATGTGTTCCTGAAACCGGCCCCATATATATAAATCTCCACCTTTCTTTACCCTCTCCTCCCTCTGATTTTCACCATCCCACAACCTACCACTATATATATATATATATATACCCTTATTTACATATTATGTAATCACAAGCATATACGCATACATATATACTTACCTACTCCTTCTATATTTATATATATACCCTTATTTACATATTATGTAATCACAAGCACATACGCATACATATATACTTACCTACTCCTTCTCTCTCCTCCCCACTCCTCCACCCACCAACACACCACCTCAAGGCTGAAAATTCAGACCTTCCCACACCCTTATCCACTACAAGAAAAAGCACATTTGGCAACTAATCATTTCGTTGCCGAAGGGCTCGAATTTAGTCGCCAAACCTATGTAGCAACTAAATATTTTAGTCGTTGCGTTGGTTGCCTATGGCTGGCGTCTAATGGTATTTGGCAACCAAATGAAAGGTAGTCGCCAAAAGTGTAATCTTCTACCACAAAGAAGCTTTAGTTTGCCAATATTATTAGTCGCCAAAAGCCTATGTTTTTGCGACGAGAGGTTTTGGTTGCTGAATACAAGTAGTCGCCAAAAGCCTATGCTTCTACAACGAAGAAGCTTTAGTAGCCCAATATCAATAGTTGCTAAATATCATTCTTTCGCGACCAATGTTTTGTTGCTGAATATCATCTTTTGGCAATGCACCAAATTAGTCGCAAAATTTAGCAATTTCTTTTATATATCTGGCGATGAAAATATTTTGTTGCAGAGTCGATACATAAGGCAACCACATTTTAGTCACCCAAACCATTTGATTCGAGAACCAATATTTTGGTTGCAAAATATGAAATTTCCATATATTTTTATTAAAACATTCATTCTATTATGTATCCCACCAAATCATCAATTTCTAAGTATACCAAAAATGATCCATTCACACACACACACATCCGGAGAAATAATCCATACATCCAAACTAGTTTCAAATCTATACACCACCATGGGTGAAAATTATTCACGCATATATGTAGAAAAGTCCTAAAAGATAAGGATTTCATAAATCACCAACACATCTGAAAACTTTTTTTTTTGGGTAAATAAGCTTGAAATTAAAAAAAGGCAAACCGGATATACAGCCTACAAGGGGCATACCCCAGGGAAGACAAAAGAAAAAGAAAAGAAAAGAAAGAAAAAGGAAATGAAGACCTAAGAGACTAGGCAAGATGGAATTGAATACAGGTAGAACAACAACAAAAATAAATATAAGGAGTTTCTGATCCTTCTAATAAGAAGGAGAAGAAACTCAACAAAACTCTGAGTGATGACAATCTTCAATTCTGCAGCTCACGGCCTGATAATGCACGGTCTGATCTGTCTTTGTTGGTAGACCAAACTTCAACAAAAGAAAATACACCCAACGCATTGGGGCAATAATCCAAACGATGACAACAGCCAGCCCCTCGTACCTGAGCTTTCTCATCAAGATAATAACATATGCCGGAACAAAAGAGCCTCTAAGGACAACCCCCTTAGATAGGCTACACCCAACGCAGTGGGAAGCGATAAGCCAAATAATGATCAACAAAAGGAGAAGCAAACAGCTCGAAATGAGACACTCTCTGTGAAAATTGGTCGTTAAAGAGGGCCCTCCTAGGAGACAGCCCCCCTAGATAGGCTTTACCCAACGCAGTGGGCATCCATTATGCAGAAACACCTCTGAACAGTATGTATTAAAATGCAACAGTAATCATGAGGCAAGAATGTAGTCTCAAAGTGCAGCAGCCTCAAAGTGCAGAAATGAATCTACACAGTGCAGAATAGAAGCCTCAAACAGCCCAAACAATCAAGTGATCACTTTCAGAGTGAAAAATGCAACAACAGTGCAAATTGCCCAGAGTGATCACTGCCATCAATCAAGTGATCAATGCCTAGAGTTGACAAATAAAATGGCTAGTAAGAGTAGGATCAATAACACTGAATTTCCAGCTAGCTCTGACCTCCAAACAACTCCACTGGAAACCAGCACAGCAGCACAATGACAATCATAATGCAACATTAGCACATTGACAATCTAAAGGAACACATTCAGCTTATACAAAGCAACAACAGAAAATACTGTCTCAAACCAGAACACTTCATCTTAACAGATATAATGGCTACATTCAATGCAAGACTAGAGCACAAAATAGAACCTAGCTTTGTAACTCACTCTTCATCTCCCTCGAAAACTCACAACTTCTATATCTCTCTCTAAGGCTCCAAACCCCCTCAACAATCCTCACATGAACATGATTCTCCAACTATGTAGCACGCTCCACTAAGAAGGAAAGTCTGGGGCACAAAACACACATCTCACTGGAGGCACAACAGTTTTATGGTGGTCACACACACATAACAAATATGAGATCCAACAATGAAATGAATTTACCCTGTAAAGGAGAGAAGATATACAAAACTTGCATTCAAGTGTCCCAACTGGGAGGTTAGAATAAAAGTATTGCACTATAAACCATGGGCTATAGACCTGCAACCACAAAGAACCCAACTGGAAGGTTAAATGACAAGATAGCACAACCTTTGGGATAAACCTGTCAAAGGAATCAATCATTAGCAATTGGTTGAAATGGAAATGTACTAGAAGTCATGCCCAGTCTATTTTATGCCACAATTTCTCAGTTAATGTGAACTAGCAGGAATGCTCCAAGATTCACGAAGGTCTAGTGTGCCAGCAAGGATTTTGGAGAGAGACAACAATCTACTCCTGATGTCATTACAAATCCTGGCCACAACATAAGGGATAGGGTGTTGCAAGTTTTGAAACTTCCTAGTGTTTCTCTCAATCCAAATATGGTAGAGAGTAGCAGTGAAGGAGAGCTTGGCAATAGTGCTTCTCAAGCCTTTCCCTTTAAAGGTGCAGAGATGAGAGACCTAACTAGTTAAGGAGTGTGCTTGCAAACTGAAATGAGACTTGAGGGAAACTGCCTCCCCCACTTGTTTGGTGAAAGGACACTCAAAGAAGAGATGATCATGGGTTTCATCATCAGAGCAAAAGCTACAACAAGGGGAATTAATGACACCAAACTGAACTAACCTATCACAGGTGGACAGTCTGTTCTAAATTGCAATCCACCTAATTAGACTGCACTTAGGAATGTGGGATGGAAACCAAACAATGTGATTCCACTCAATAATGGGGAAGTGTGTCCTGAGTTGGTCCCACAAAGATGATATAGTGAACAACCCATTTTGATTCAGGGTCCACTTGCAAATGTCAATCTGTTGTGAGATGGATCCAAGCAAGGGAGGGAGAGCCTCCCTGATCTCATTAAGCTCCCAAGTTTGAGTGATTGGGAAATTCCATCGATGAGTGTTATTCAAGATGGCAGACACATTAGCACTATAAGGAATGCGAGAGTCATAAATGATGCAAGTACCAAATTTCATGACTAAAGGACCAAGAGGGTGCCAATTGTCATACCAAAGAGATGTAGTGGATCCATCCCCAATCTGATACTGGATAAATGGTTGAATAATAGGACGAAGTTGGAGTAACTTCCTCCAAGTCCATGAAGGACTGCTAGGGATTTTAACTTGCTAGAAACTCCTCCCTTTAAGTAAATAGGATTTCACCCATTGGCACCACATAGATTGCTCTCCTCCTGAAACAAGATACCAAATATGCTTGGCCACGGCTGCCCTGTTCCAAACTTGGAGAGATTTAAATCCCAAACCCCCCTCTTTCTTAGGGGTGCATAAGTGCTCCCAAGAGATCTTAGCACCAGTGCTTCTAAGATCAGTCCCAGTCCAAAAGAATGATCTAAGAATAGATTCAACCTCTTTAATGATTTTTTTGGGAAGGATGAATATAGAAGACCAGTAAGTTTGCATAGAAAACAAGACTGATTTTTATCAATTGAACCCTCCCAGCATAAGACAAGTACTTGTTTGCCCAAGATTTGGTACGATTTGTGATTTTATCAATGAGAGCCTTACAGTCTGAGTACTTGAGTTTTGTGGAGATGAGAGGAACACCAAGATATCTAACAGGGAGGGAGCGTTCCTGAAATCCCAAAGATCTAAGTATAGCAACTTTGATAGTGGGAGGGACTCCAGAGAAGAAGATATTACTTTTAGCAGGACTAGGGGATAGTCTAGAAAGTGCCTCAAACTCAGCAAGAGCTTCTTGGATGCAATGTATGGAACTCAGTTCCCCTTTGCAAAAGATCATAAGATCATCAGCAAAGCAGAGATTGACGATCTTAGTCTTTTCACACCTCCAATGGAAATGAAAGTTGGAGTTGAGAGATTTCTCTTTTAGTAATCGAGTGAGGACTTCCATGACAGTAACAAATAGGTATGAGGACAAGGGATCACCTTGTCTCAGACCTTTTTTGACCAAAATGGATCCAATGGGCTCACCATTAATGCTCAAAGTGTAATTAGCAGTAGAAACACATGCTTTGATCCATTGGATCATTTGAGGGTGGAAGTTCATGGATTCAAGAGTATGCCACAGGAAATCCCACCTAACATTGTCATAGGCTTTCATAATGTCAACCTTTAAAGCACACCTAGGAGAGGGAGAATGCTTATGGTAATCCCTCATGATTTCCTGAGTAAGGAAAATGTTATCAGCAATCCTTCTGCCTTCCACAAATCCAGATTGTACAGGATCAATGAGATGTGGAAGGACAACCTGGATTGAATCATGGAGCAAAAAATCCTGTTGAAGTTAGGTTCCTTTATTTTATGCTCTACCAGGCCAATAATTGACAAATTATTCTTAGTTACAAAAGACCAGACCTCTTTTTGCTTGAGAGGGTCATTAAGACCCCTCATATTCCAAAACCCAAATTGTAAGGAGGTGTAGGCATAGTCATAAACATTTAACAACAAAATGTGGCAGATAATAGAAAGACTAAGCAAGCTGCCAAGTCAAAATGATTGGGATAAAGACTTACCTGCCTTTGTTAGGGGATCCAGGTGTATCCCCTTTGCTACCTGTGTTTGCCCTTTTGTGGGTTTTCTGCTTGTTCTTCTTGGCAGATCTCCCTATAGAGTATCCATAATGAGGATCAGGAAGGATGCTTCCCCGAGGCTCCAAAAAACCTTTCCCAACAGTCTTTGATAGACCCTGAGCAATCTGATCCTTCACTCTAACACCATCCACAGCAGGTAGTGGTATTTGAGTCACCAAAGAGGGAGCAGAACAAGAGCTTGTAGGAGTTTGGGTAGGGATTTCTTCACTCAAAACTTCTGTTGTTTCACTTTGAGAGCCTCTCCCAGGTCATCAATGACCACACCTTCCTTATCAGGTTGCATAACAAAGGCAACACCAGTGGGGGCATTGGGAACCTCCTTAGTGAGTGCCTCCAAGACTCCTCCACCACCCCCTAAAGCCTTACCAATCTGTTTCCAAGTTTCTTTATTATTTGTGCCTTGTGTCACAACTTTGGGCTTGCAAGTATGCCCAAAAACTTTACACAGGCCACATTTTGGTGGAAGCCATTGGTATTCTAAATGAACAGTGACTGACTCAAGCCCATGCCTGATTTGGATAGCTTTGGGGAGGTCTGAATTAGCTGAAACTTCAACACAAACCCTTGCATAATCCAGCCTCTGCTGCTGTGCTGTAGCAATGTCTACATGTAGAGGTCTGCCCATAGTGCTGGTAATGCGACTGAGACCCTCCTCAGTCCAACATTCTAAGGGTAACTTATGAATTTTGACCCATGAAGGAATAGTTGAAGGATGGTCAGTGGTTGGAACTAACATTCTATGCCAATCTTTAAGAACCAGATATCTTCTTGAGAAAAAATAAGGACCACCCTCCAACACTTTCAGTTTAGTCTTTTCATCCTGAAATTCAAAGAAATAAAAGGCTCCCACCTGTTTAATCTTGATTCGACCATAATCTTTCCAAATTTTCCTAGCTGTGGAGCTAAGAAGGGGAAAGGCCATTTTCCCATCCAAGAAGTAGCCAATGAGGCAATTATTCCAAGATCTATCATTGCAATGAGAGTCTTCCATGTTAACAACATCCTCCCCTTGTTGTAACTCAGGAAAAAGACCTAATTTCATAATATTTGATCAACCTTGAGAGTGAAAGAGGGAAGCCCAGTCCTTAGTTTTGGGTTGATGTGTGAGATTATCAGTGGGTTGAGTTGTAGTGTCAGGTTCATTTAGGGGTTTTCCAGTAGAAGTAGTAGGGGATTGTTGGGTTGGAGGAGAATTAGGTTGATGAAATCCTATTTTCAGAAAGTTACCTGTTGATGTTCCTGAGAAAGGAACTTCAGAAGAGAATTCCTTAGCCCGTAATAGCATGAGTTGCGTTCTGAGTGTTGAACAACCAACCCTAGTTCCTGCTTTCTGCATTTCGTCCTCAATTGCTAGAACTAGAACTGTTATTTTTTCTTCCCCATCTAACTGTTCCTCTGCTTGCTTGAAGACTTGCTGGAGTTTACGAGCTGAGTTAGGGCTTATGGTAGAGGGATTATGGACCGGATCTGGGCTAATGTTAGGGTTTGCTGCGATTTGGGGACTGAGAACTTCAAACTCAGTTGATTGGAGATTAGGGGTAGGCGTTTTTGGTTGGGGGGTTGAGATATTGGTTGAGCATTCAAAATCCCCGACTGGTAGAGAACCGAAGTTCAAGGGGCTGTGGATCTGTTTACCGTTGTCTCCAATTCTGGAGATGTGAACAGTATCATCGAGAGGTGTATCACGCACATCCGGACACAGATCTGCGTAGGTTTGAGAAATGGCCATGGAAGACATTGAGACTCCTGAGATTGGAGTTTGTACAGAACTTATCTTGGATTGTAGATAAGGAACACCTCCTTGTTTCTTGCGGACTTCATGAGAGTCAATAACTTTCATTCCCAAACCGTCGGCCATGGAGATTGAACCATCTCCCATCTCTAGGTCAACAGTAGCCAAATCCTAGAGAGAAGGAGGAGCATCGTTCAAAGCTCTTGTTATTTACACATCGGAAAACTTGTTTAAACCTAATCCAACCATTCATAAAGCATATGTACAAAAGCTTCTATTAAAAAAACATATTAAATATGTTCAATAGAAACTTGACTCATCGAGTCCTTAATATGAAAGAGACGTACAAATTCATATCTAGAATCTCATAATCTAGCCATGCTTGAGTCTACCATGCATCTGTAAAAGAGAAGTCATTGTGATTTAGTAAGTATCATGGTCAAATGAGAACTAGAAAAAGAAAAGAAATTTTTACTATGCATTAAAAAACTAGAAGTGTGAACAATATTATTTATGCACTAAATTTGACTAAGCGTATAATATATTAGATTGTAAATTTTTTAGCTACTAATTGGATGAAAGTGGCAACTAAAATAAGGGTATTCCAACCAACCATGAACACTGAATAATTTTTACTTCTGGTAAGTTACACTACCGCCAAAAAATTTTCAGGGGGAAAATTTTCCCACAATTTAAGATACGTTTTGAAACTAGTGATTATTTAGTGGGAAAATTTTGCCCCACAATTTAGGATACTTTTTGCAACTATTAATTTTTTAGGGAAAATTTTCCCACAATTTAAGATACTTTTTGCAACTATTATTTGGTAGCCAAAAGTTTTTTCATCCAAACATCTGCGATTAATTTTCTTTGGTCGAGTATGTATTAAATTTCAGCGACAACATTTTTTTTTTGTTGGTCGCCTATTTGTTAAGTTTTAGCAACAACATTTTTTCTTGGTTGCCGAATTTAGTTGCCAATGATTGGGGCACACATTTGGCAACTAATTTTTTATTTAGTTGCCAATTTTTTTTGATCTTTTGCAACAAAATATAACCTTGGTCGCCTAAGTATTTAGTTTCAGCGACGACATATTCTTTTGGTTGCCTAAGTTATAGATTCTAGCGACTAAATTTTTCATTAGTCGCAATATTTGGTCGCCAAATGTGCTTTTTCTTGTAGTGTATATCGATCTCTGCCACAACCACCTCCATCAAACCCTTTTGTCATTCCATTAACACCCACATGTGTTTTACCATCTCCAGACATCACCCCCTCACCTCTTGCACTCCACCTCCTCTTTATAAACATCAAATTCGTACCTCCCTCACCACTGAATTTCCAGAGAGAAAGAAAGAGCTTCAAGCTCCATAAACATGGAATTTTAGAGAGAGTACACTTTGTTTTTAGTGTTTTGAAAACATTTTTCGAAAACCGGGTTTGCTTAGTTTCTTAACTTACCCTTTCATTTCTGCGAAAGTTGTAAACTACAAATCGACTGTAGCATGTGGAGGCACATTGAGTCTGTAGAATGATGAGTCTGAAAACTCGGAAGTGGAGGTGTCAAACGGCCGGGCTGGCACAGGCACAGGCACATCACAGCATGACACGTTTAATTAAATGATGCATGGCACGGCACGAGCACGGTTTTAGATGGGCACGGCATGGAACTAGGTTGGGCACACCACGGCATGGCATGGTGTAGACAGGCACGGCACGGAAGTGGGCTAGACGCGGCACGGCACGGGCCACGACACAATAAATACTAATTTTTAATGTACCAAATAATTAATTTTTAATGACAGATTTTCTAATTATATGTTATACACTTTTTAATAATTCAATACAAATATTTTGTGAATCTCAATACGTCAAAACTCCGCTAAATTATATGTTATATATACTTTTTAGTAAGTCAATATAGCTATAGTTATTAGAAGTTATTAGATATACATTTTTTTTTTGACGAAACTTGGCTAGATTATACAAAAAAAATTCGACAAAACTCGAAGATGCGCTGGCACGGGTATGGCACGACATGACACAATTACAAAATGGCACGGCACGATGCAGCACGATTAAGTAAACGGGCCAACACGGCATGGCACGGTTTAGTAAACGGGCCGGCACAGCACGACACGAAGAACGATTAGCACGAAATTAATGAGCCAAGCCGGCACGGCACGGCCTGTTTGACACGACACCCTCTCTTTGGTCTTTCACTGCTTAATTGGTTAATTTGGGAGAGAGAGAGAGAGAGAGAGAGAGAGAGAGAGAGAGAGAGAGAGAGAGAGAGAGAGAGAGAGAGGATATCATTACATGAGAGATTGTAGAAATTAAGGTTACGGCCTTCGGGATAATTCTGGATGTCTAAATTGTATGCAGTTGTTGGAACTTGGAAGCTAGTATATATTGAGTGTAATTTTTCTTTGATCTGTTAAATTTTGCCACTTACCAACTTTATTAATTTACTTTATTGTTGAATGTATTTTCTGTTGTGCCGAAACCCGAAGTAGAGAATATAAACACAAGCAACAAGAAAAACAAGAGACAAGATTTACGTGGTTCCCCCCCAAGCACGAAGCTCTAGAGGTACGTCCACGGGGAAAGAGCAAGAGGATTCACTAACAATGGGGAGAAATACACAGAGCCGGCTATACCTGTAACTCTCACTTGAAGCATTCACACAATATCTAGGGACAAATCTCTGAGGCGCGACCTACAGAGCATCAAACGTCTCACACACACGAAAGAGACACACACAAACCCTAGATATATCAAATTCCAACTCAAGACAAAACCCTAGGAGGCCACAAGGCTCCTATTTATAAGAAAGTACAAAAAATTAGGTCAAAACCTCTTTAAAAACGCGCAGCCGCACACATTCGCGTAACGGTGGTCCGGACGGGGATTTCGGTGGTCCGGACTACCGAGTCAGAATGTCCGAAAACGTCCCAAAATCCACTGGTCCGGACGGGGCTTTCCTTGGTCTGGACCATAGGTCCAGAAAACGACTCTTATCACCAAATTTTGCACCTTTCTTCGACCGTCTTGAATTCAAGGCATATCTCCAACAATCTCCACCTTGACTTGAATTCCCTTCCAAGCCAACAACATAGTGCAATCCTCTCAACACTCGCTCTTCCCCACAACGCCCTTCGGGCGGCCCCCCACACGGGGCTCACATCAATGGCACCAACAAACAAGGTGCAAGCACCTCTGCTTGACCTTGTTTCCACTACTGAGTAAACCCAGCCACACGTGCCTCCACAAGCTCCACCTTGAGCTTAACACCGCAACTCCCCTCACGGAGTCAATCACCAACGAGCAACCGTCTTCCACCAAATGTCGACCACATGCATCCATTACTGATGCCAAAGAAGATGTGCTCAAACTCCACATAGGAGTTAACCGACTCTACCGCAGAGCCATGTATGCCCTCTTGCATACTCCCAATAGTTGAACCTGAATTCCTCTCAACAGATGAAGACCCCAACGATGGAGCACCCACAATCGTACTACCATCAAGCACATAGAGGTTACCCAATTTCTGACCCTTCACAAAAACCCGAGCACCCAACGACGCACTCAAGACTCCACCTTCAGCAGTGTACTTCCAACCCACGGAGTCGAGAGCGCCCAAAGAGACAAGGTTCCTCCTCAAACTGGGTACATGTCGAACACCAAGCAATGTCCTCACAATCCCATCATACATCCCGACCTTGACTGTTTCCAACCCCAACAATTCTACGGGGCATGTTATTCCCCATAAGAATCAGTATCACCGTGAACCGCCTCATATGTATCAAACCAATCCCTATGCGGACACATGTGGTAGGAGCATCCAGAGTCAAGAATCCACATATTTTCAATGGACATCGACATCGCATTTGCCAAAGCAATGGCATCCTCAAACCCTTCCGGATCATCTTCGACATAACCAAAGAACACCCTTCTCTACAAACTTGTCCTTCACCCTCGGACAATTTTTCACCATGTGCCCGAATTTCTTACAAAGAAAAACACCGTATTCCATCCATATATGTGGTTTTAGAGCTAGAAATCCCCTCTACCGCCCAAATCCCTCCCACCGGTCTTTCCCCGCACCACCAAAGCTTGATCATCATGAACACTACTCTCTAGGATACCTTTTTCCTCAATTCTTTAGAATACAAACTAGACTTTACGTCCTCCATGGAAATTGTATCCCTCCCATATAACATAGTAGTCACAAAGTGTTCATATGATGCGGGTAAAGAACATAACACAATAAGGGCCCGATCTTCATCATCAATTACAACCTCAATATTTTTAAATCCATAATAATTCGGTTCAACTCATCTAAATGGTCTTTAATGGGCGTACCTTCCTTCATACGAAAAGTATAAAGGCGCGCTTCAAGTACAATAGGTTGGTTAGCGACTTCGTCATATAGATGCTCTCCAACTTCAACCAAATACGGCCGCCGAATTTTCCTCCCCAACCTCGCGAAGCACATCATCGGCTAGACATAATTGTATTGAACTGAGTGCCTTCGCATCAAGATCCTCAAACACACTATCCTGCATATCAGCAGGTTTCTTCGACACCCCCAACAAAGCCTTGCTTGTTCCTTGTTGCACCAACAAAGCCTTCATCTTGATACGCCACAAACTGAAAGAAGCGCTTTGCCCATCAAACTTCTCAACTTCAAAGCGAGTCACCATTGAAAACAACCCCAAATACACAAACGCAGCGGAAAACACAAGCCTCGGTTTGAACCCGGAGCTCTGATACCAATTTGTTGTGCCGAAACCCGAAGTAGAGAATATAAACACAAGCAACAAGAAAAACAAGAGACAAGATTTACGTGGTTCCCCCCCAAGCACGAAGCTCTAGAGGTACGTCCACGGGGAAAGAGCAAGAGGATTCACTAACAATGGGGAGAAATACACAGAGCCGGCTATACCTGTAACTCTCACTTGAAGCATTCACACAATATCTAGGGACAAATCTCTGAGGCGCGACCTATAGAGCATCAAACGTCTCACACACACGAAAGAGACACACACAAACCCTAGATATATCAAATCCCAACTCAAGACAAAACCCTAGGAGGCCACAAGGCTCCTATTTATAAGAAAGTACAAAAAATTAGGTCAAAACCTCTTTAAAAACGCGCAGCCGCACACATTCGCGTAACGGTGGTCCGGATGGGGCTTCGGTGGTCCGGACTACCGACGGTGGTCCGGACGGGGATTTCGGTGGTCCGGACTACCGAGTCAGAATGTCCGAAAACATCCCAAAATCCACTGGTCCGGACGGGGGCTTTCCTTGGTCCGGATCATAGGTCCAGAAAATGACTCTTATCACCAAATTTTGCACCTTTCTTCGACTGTCTTGAATTCAAGGCATATCTCCAACATTTTCCTTCTAATGTGTTGGTGTTTTCTCACCTTCCTTCATACATTATTGGAGAACAAACCAAGATGTGAATTATAGAAATCAACACTAGCGGAGCTAGAAAATGAGAAAAAAATTACAAAAGCGGAGCCGTCTCATCATCAATAGATCCAATCAATGCTCGACGAATATGCGCCACACTTGCATGTGGACTTGGAGCATGGTTGCACAACTACGGACTCCAGAAAACAGAAGATGACCATGATGACACTAAGCTGATGAATCTGAGTTAGGAAAATGAGTAAGATATGTATGAGTTAGGAAAATGAGTAAAAAATACAAAATTGAATTTTGCTCAAATTCATAACAAACGAACTTTAACTAACGATTCAACGAATTCACACCCAACAAAATTTGTCCACGAAGAGAGAGAGAGAGAGAGAGAGAGAGAGAGAGAGAGAGAGAGAGAGAGAGAGAGAGAGAGAGAGAGAGAGATTGCTTTCAACAGGGGCAAGGCTTTTCTCTGTGGGGGAGTCTTTGGTGGTATTTTGATCTGAAGAGGCCTCTTGGGGAACTGATGGTGTTGTAGCAGGAATTGCTGGTTCAACTATCTTGGTTTCCTCTGATCCCATACTTGTATGTTTATGTATTCAGGTAATGGGGTGTGTGTGTGTTTGTCAGAGAGAGAGAGAGAGAGAGAGTATAAATTTTGCGGGTTGAGCAAAAGAGGAATGTGTACAAATACAGAGGAAGAGAGAGAGAGAGAGAGAGAGAGAGAGAGAGAGGTTATGATGAAATATAATGCTATGCACTCAATATTATTTACAATGTTAATACCTTCTTTCTCCAACATCTCATGGCATGAACCACGATTGGCGCGGAATTAAATGGGTCATGACAGCATGGCACGACCCGTTTGACACGACTTACTGGAGTGGTCGGTGACACCCTCTCTTCGGTCTTTCACTGACTTAATTGGTTAATTTGGGGGAGAGAGAGAAGATATTATTACCCGAGAGATTGTAGAAATTAAGGTTACGGCCTACGGGATAATTCTGGATGTCTAAATTGTATGCAGTTGTTAGAACTTGGAAGCTAGTATATATTGAGTGTAATTTTTCTTTGATCTGTTCAATTTTTCCACTTACCAACTTTATTAATTTCCTTTATTGTTGAATGTATTTTCCTTCTAATGTGTTGGTGTTTTCTCACCTTCCGTGTTGTGCCCTTGTTGTGCTCGTCTAGACCATGCCGTGCCTGATCCAATTCCATGCCGTGCTCATCTAAAACCGTGTCCGTTCCGTGCAGTGCCACATTTAAACGTGTCGCGTCGTGTCTTGTCCCTGCCAACTTGGCCCGTTGGACACCTCTACTCACGATACTAGCTTTAAGGTCCATTTTGAACATTTAGGGACTTAAAGCGAGTTCATAGTTTGGAGACCCAAAATATATAAATTTTAAATGCTAATAATTTCTCAGTTAGGAGTGATTATAATAAAACACAATTTTCTAACATTGTGTCGGGCAAAGTTTTACTAACATTGTGTCGGGCAAAGTTATCTTAATTCCTTTGGTAACGGGCCAAAGGGAACGAACAATAATTGTTAGATAAAGATTGCTCTAGTTATGCAACGGCAGATGCAGTCTAGGTGATATGTGTGCCCACACATAGGAGCACACTCACCCTAACTCTCTCGACAAATTGGTCGAGACATATACTACACTCTATGTTGCGTGAGCGTACCTTAACATTAGGAGGGTAGCTGTATACATGAAATGAATTAAGTATACACTTCTCCTATAACAAAAATACATTATTGGAGAACAAACCAAGATAAGAATTATAGAAATCAACACTAGCGTAGCCGTCTCATCATCAATAGGTCAAATCAATGCTCGACGAATATGCGCTACACTTGCATGTGGACTTGGAGCTGGTTGCGCAACTACGTTCGGGCTCCAGAAACCAGAAGATGACCATGATAACACCAGGCCGATGAACTTGAGTTAGGAAAGCGAGTAAGATATGTATGAGTTAGGAAAATGAGAAAAAAAAATACAAAATTGAATTTTGCTCAAATTCATAACAAAAGAACTTTAACTAACGATTTAATGAATTCACACCCAACAAAATTTGTCGATGAAGAGAGAGAGAGAGAGAGAGAGAGAGAGAGAGAGAGAGAGAGAGAGAGAGAGAGAGAGAGAGAGAGAGAGAGAGATTACTTTCAACAGGGGCAGGGTTTTTCTCTGTAGGGGAGTCTTTGGTGATATTTTGATCTGAAGGGGCCTCTTGGGGAACTGATGGTGTTGTAGAAGGAATTGGTTCTGGTTCAACTATCTTTGTTTCCTCTGATCCCATACTTGTATGTTTATGTATTTAGGTAATGGTGTGGAGCAAAAGAGGATGTGTACATATATGGAGGAAGAGAGAGAGAGAGAGAGAGGTTATGATGAAAATATAATGCTACGCACTCCAATATTATTTACAATGTTTTTTTTTTTTTTTTTTTTTTTGATCGGCAAAAGTGACATTTTATTAGGGAAAGGGGAAGGGGAAGGAATCCAACCAAAAGTTGGAAAGTACAGCCAGAAGGGCAAAGCCATAAACACCTAAGGGCCAAAAGTGCCCAGATATAACAATGAACGCACACAACACCTATAGGCCTAAAAAGCCGGATATACAGTACAAAGCCTCCAAAGAGAGAGGACCAACCCAAGAAGCCCAAAACCAACCCTAATCATATGCATCTTCACAGCTACACCACCGCAGATTCCGGCAGCGGGCCATCAGACCGAACCACCAAACACAGCAGATCTGTAACACATCCGGAGCAAAACCACGCCACCATCAGCCACCCACCAGAGGAGAAACAGAACCACCACCCACACATCGGCCACGGAAGCTCACCAAGCCGTTAGGCGAAAACCGAAGCATCCAGCAATGCAAACGGCGGGAGACCAACGCCAGTACTGCCCGAAATCCAAAATTGGACCATCTAGCCGTTAGGCCAAGAACCGGAAAACCCAGGGGTACGACCGGCGATGGGGCAAAAGGAACTGAGATGGGGCAAACCGGAAAAACAGCAGCCAAGCCGCTAGGATGTATATAACCAGGGAGGGGGTCGAAAAAATAGAAGAGGAGGAGGACAGAGGATACCCATACCGAACGCCAATCTCGCTGCCAAACACGAAGCCCAACAACGATCGCCAAGCCACCGTAAAAAAGGAGCCCATAAACGACCAGGGAAACGGAATGTCGAGATCCATAACCTCCGGAGACGAACACCGCAGCCGCCGCAACCACCACACGCAACTGATGCCGATCGATTTTTGCATAAGGAAGAGAAGACTAGATCAGAGAGGAGGGCGGATAGAAGAGAGATGGTGAGAGAGAGAGGTGAGGGGGAAGGAGAAGGAAGGAGAAAAGAGTGGAGGGGGGAGAGGAGGAGGCAGCGCCTCCCCCCCGCCCAGGAGAACCCTAGATGGAGACTTTTTAGAGAGAGAAGGAGATGTTTATAGAAGGATGTTAATACCTTCTTTCTCCGGTGTCTCATGGCACGAAGTACAATTGACACGAAATTATGTGGGCCATGCTAGCACGGCATGGCCCGTTTGACATGACTTGCTAGAGTGGTCGGCAACACCATCTTCAGTCTTTCATTGACTTAATTGGTTAATTTGGGGGGAGGCACACCGCGTTGTATGAAATCCATTTCGGAATTTCACACAAATGATCGGAGATGCTCAGCTTATTCAAAATATGTTTTTAAGGATCCCTGTAAAAAAATCAGCTCACTCGGATATCGGTAAGAGCTTGATCGATTTTTCGCTTAATTTCCTGTCAGAAAATTGAGCAAAGAATTGATCAAGCCTATACTAATATGCGATCAAGCTTACTTTTTTTACAAGGATCCTTATAAAAATAATTTAAACAAATTGAGTGGTTTCGATCATTTGGGTGAAATCCTGAGCTGGGCTCCACACAACGTGATGTGAATTTAGTGTCTGTTTCCCAAGAATGCATGGGAAGCCGTGTTTGTGCAGATTAGAACAATGGTATAGGATTTTCCATGCTTTCAGGCCACGTTTTATGGCTATGACATTTTACCATCCCCAAATGACAAATAGGTAACCTTGTGTAGAAGTTGCACTATACTCGCACCATGCACAAAACTCACCAAATGACAATGCAGTGTTGTCAAACACACGTCTTGCTAGGAAGACATAAGTTGACTCCTGAATTTAGGTAAAAGAAAAGGGACAGGATTCTCTTCAATCCCATGACAGTCTTGTCCATCTCGATCGTTTTCGGGCCCTTCCTGAATCTGTTTCGATAATCGGGTCGGTTAATATTTTAGACCATCGTTGAGGAAATTAGGCACACCAAAATTCATATCAATTGGATATCGTTTATGTTAGGATTTTCAAATAACTGTTCAATCGCACAATGCCCTTCGGATCTTGGGAACAATGAATCACAGAATGGAAAAACAAACAGTCGTGCGTAATGAAAAATGGAAAGAAAAATATGAAACACAAGCTATACGTGAAAAACCTCAACGCGAGAAAATTCCATGGGAGCCACACCAGTCCACTATGAAATCGAATCAAGAGTACAATTCTCCTTGCAATCTCTCTGAGATCTGCGTTTTTTCTCGTCTCTTTCTGTTTTTCTCTAAAAACTCGTGACCGCTAATTGCAAAGATAAATAGGTCGGGCCCAGGGACGGACTCAAGAAAAGGCAAAGGGGGTCAATTGACCCTGCTGGATTAAAATTCCATACAGAAGTGTACATATATTTTTGGATATTATGGTAATTTTGCTCAGGGCTGGTTCTAAGACTTAGGGGGCCTAAAGCGATTTTTTTTCAAATTGAGCCCTTAACTTTCAATATATCGTAGTTAAAACTTAAAATTACTCCTTAGGAAAACAAAAAACTTTCATGAATAAGTCATTTGAAAGTGTAAGTGCATAACTACTACACAGACCTATAAAATTGGAGGCCCAAAAAATTAGTCAAAATTGGGGGCCTAGCGCGGTGGCTTTACGGGCATTATAGCCCAAAGCCGGGTCTGATTTTGCTCTAAGACTCTCCACTCGATTCACTAGATTTTGCCCCAATGCATGAAATATGTACAACCTTTGTAGATTCTCGACCCCACTAATAGAAAATCTTACGTCCGCTCCTAGTTGGGCCCTATGGCTGAAATTATACACCGAAGTTCAAAAATATCGTTTTTGCTGCAGTTCGAAGTCCAACCTTAGGGCTAAACCACTGCTGAAGGTTGTCTGCATCCCAACAGTTTAATGTGTTTCCGAAACACAGTTATCTAAAAAAAAAAAAAAAAAAAGGGTACAAAGAGTATTGCAGTATAAAAATATATTTCTCTGTGCCTGGTTGATACGTACACTACTTCACCATCTTTCTCCCTTTTTTTTTCTTCTATATGTTAAGTTATTAACCCCGTCGTTAGTACCCCATGCACATCCATAGACACCAATCGATCTGCATAACTAATCCCTATGTACCGCACCGGCGCACCCTACCTCTCTCTCTCTCTCTCTCTCTCTCTCTCTCTCTCATTAGTCTTTGGATCGCATCGAACCACCCAGTCCACATACGTACTCGCCATTTGAACAGTACGTCAATTTTCCAATCGGGGTCATGACCAAGGTAAGCAGCCCATCCATTTTTCAACAAATTTACAATTGAAGAAAACTAGTAATCCAAATAGAGGTTGGTTTTTTCGGTCCTCACATACAACCATGCCCCCTCTCACACCCAAGCACTCCACTCAAACCTCTAGATAGAGGTGTCAAACGGGCCGGACTGGCACGGGCACGACACGTTTAATTGTGGCACGGCACGGTACAAGCATGGTTTTAGATGGGCACGGCAAGGTTTGAACGGGCATGGCAATGGCACGGTACGGAAATGGGCGAAACGTGGCACGGCACAACAAAAATACTAATTTTTAATGTACCAAAAAATAATAATTTTTAATGATGGATTTTATGATTATATGTAATACATTTTTTAATGAGTCAATACAAATATTTTGCGAATTTAAATACGCCGAAACTCGGCTAAGATTATGCAAAAAAATTCGAATTATGTATTATATATTTTTTAATAAGTCAATAAGCTATAGTTATTAGATATACAATTTTTTTTCGACGAAACTAGGATAGATTATACAAAAATTTCGACGAAACTCAGAGATGTGCCGGCACGACACGATTACAAAATGGCACGGCACGACGCGGCACGATTAAGTAAACGGGCCGGCACGATGAAGAAACGGCACGACACGGCATGTCACGGTTTAATAAACGGACCGGCACAGCATGACACGAAGCATGGTTGGCACGAAATTAAATGTGCCATGCTGGCACGACATAGCCCATTTGAGAGCAACTCCAACACAACTAGCTACTCCAAATTTTCGGGTAGGAGTGAAATATTGGGGGGAAATTTTGTAATTTTTGTCCTCTTTTCCTCATAAAATAGTAATATTTCGTGGGACCCATCTACCTTTTTGTCACATCCACTCTCTACTCTTATTTTTGGCTCTCTACTAGTAGAGAGTGGATGTGACAAAAAGGTGGATGAGTCCCTCCAAAATGTACTCTTTTTTGAGGAAAAGAGGACATAAATTACAAAATTTCCCCCCAATATGTCACTTCCACTCCCGAAATTTAGAGTAGCTAGTTGTGTTGGAGTTGCTCTGACACCTCTACCTCCAGACTCCACAAAAAACTCCTTGCTATATAATAAAAACAGCCCACTACAAATTTGCAAGCAGGGGTTCGCTTTCGACAAATGCATTTGTCCCAAAGGCCTTCTGTCCTATACCACCAACAAATGCAAGTTACTAGAATAGCAGCCTTAATTAGCAAATGTATGCGATTCAAATTCCACTAACCCAAACAAATACTCTTATAAATCATCGAATACAAACAACCCATTACAAATTTGCAAGCGCCCTCACCCCCTCACCCAAGAACAACAAAGAGTACTCCAACATTTGATCATGGACTTGTTAGCAGCAGTGGAGGGCTGGAGGCTCAACCCAAGAAGCTCCAGTTTGAAGATAATTAAGTCTTTGTTATTCGATCTTGTCATTCAATTAATATATGTGATACACGTATTGACCCAAAACACAGAAATTCAGATAAAAAAGGAGATCCAAAATCTGGATCTCCAGTCACTGATATTAAGCCACAGGAAGATTTACAACTCACGAAGAAAAAGAGCAAGAGAAATGCAAATAAAACCCTCCACACCCTCTCCTTCTCTCTCCTCCTTTATATACTCGTCATGTTTCTCTCTCTCCTCTCTGACTAACTTGCCCTCCAAAACTGGAAAGGACTAAAACAAAACAAAAAGAAAAATAGACAATATTAATTTGGCTATTAACTTAAAGTAAATTATGGATAGACCCCTTGTGGTGCATCATTTCCCTCCCCCTGAAAACCACCTTGTCCTCAAGGTTGGAATGTAGGAAATTGTTGTTGCAGCTTGTAGAGGGGTTCCCACGTAGCATCTTCAGGCACAGAATTTGACCATTGGACGAGGACCATTGTGAGGGGTCTGTTGTTCTTCTTCACCATTTTTCTGTCCAGAATTGCGATGGGAGCTTCATGGAGTTGCCCTGTCGTGGTAGGGAGGGGTAGTGTAGGATTAGTTGGGACGGCAGACCCCAATTTCTTTTTGAGCTGAGATACATGGAAGACAGGGTGGATCTTGGAATCTGAAGGCAGTGCCAATTTGTAAGCTACGGGTCCCACTTTTTGAGAAATCTGATAGGGTCCATAGTATTTTGGGGCTAGCTTTGGAATAGGTCGTCCTGCTATAGAGGTTTGCTTGTAAGTTTGAAGCTTAAGGTACACCCAATCTTGCTCCTCAAATACTCTCTCACTTCTTCTTTTGTCTGCCATCTGCTTCATTCTATTTTGTGAGGTTTGTAGGTGAGATTTGAGAACCTTCATCATGGTTTGTCTATCCTGGAGAGTTGTATCTACTGCAGCTATAGGTGAGGCCCCTGTGACATAATCCTTCCAAGTTGGGGGTGGTTGGCCATATAGTGCTTCATAAGGAGTTGTTCCAGTAGAGGCATGGTAAGTTGTATTGTACCACCATTCAGCTAGTGGCACCCATTTTGCCCACTGTTTGGGTCTCTCTCCAGCCATACACCTTAGGTAGTTCTCCAAGCATCTGTTTATAACCTCTGTCTGTCCATCTGACTGTGGATGGTAAGCAGTGCTTAGGCAAAGCATAGTGCCCTGAAGTTGGAACAAGGTCTTCCAAAATGCACTCGTAAAGATGGGATCTCTGTCTGACACAATGGTAGTTGGCATGCCATGTAATTTGTAGACGTTATCAAGGAAGACTTGTGCCACATCAGTGGCTGAATAAGGGTGAACCAAGGGAATGAAGTGAGCAGCTTTTGTCAGTCTATCTACTACAACCAGTATGACTGACTTACCATGTGAAGGTGGCAGGCCTTCAATGAAATCCATTGATATGTCTGACCATATCCTTGTAGGTATGGGCAGTGGTTGTAAAAGTCCAGGAGCTTTAACATTCTCTGATTTGTTCTTTTGACAAACATCACACTCTTCCACATAGGTCTGCACATCTTTGGTCATTCCCTTCCAATAAAAAGCTTGTTTCAATCTTCTATAGGTTCTCTCAACACCTGAGTGTCCTCCCATAGCACTGTTGTGATGCTCTGCCATGAGCAGTTTCCTAAGAGTTGATGAATTTCCCACCACCAGTCTGGTCTTGTAGTACAACAACCCATGCTGCCAAGTATAATGAGGGTGGTCTTGTGGGTTTGCTTGAACTGCAGACACTAGCTTTTGAAGGTCCAGGTCATTGGTTAGGCTGGATTTCAAATCTTTCACCCATCCACTCAGGACTACAGTGAATGCTTGGAAGAATCCTTCTTCAGTTCCTTCTAAGTTGATCCTGGAGAGGCCATCTGCAACCTTATTGTCAACCCCTTGCTTGTAGCTTATCTCATAGTCAAATCCCATGAGTTTGGTCAGCCATTTTTGTTGTAAGAGAGTGGTGATCCTTTGGTCTTGCAAGTATTTCAAGCTGAGGTGGTCAGTTTTGATTTTGAAGTGTCTCCCCAATAAGTAGTGTTTCCATTTGTGGACTGCCATGACCACAGCTAGTAATTCCTTTTCATATGTGGAGAGGCCCAAGTTTTTTGGGGCCAAGGCTTTGCTGAAAAAAGCTATGGGCTTCCCTTCCTGTTGTAGTACAGCTCCCACTCCTTTTCCTGACGCATCACATTCCAATGTAAAAACCTTAGTGTAATCAGGTAAAGATAAAACAGGTGTGGTGGTCATAGCTTCTTTAAGTTGTTGAAATGCAGTGGCTGCCTCTGTTGTCCACAGGAAGTTGTCCTTCTTGAGTAGGTCAGTAAGGGGCTTGGATATCTTCCCATAGTCCTTGACAAACCTTCTATAATACCCAGTGAGGCCTAAGAATCCTCTTAAAGCTTTGAGTGTTTTAGGTGGTGGCCAAGTTAACATGGTTGCTATCTTCTCTTCTTCAGCTGACACCCCTTGTTCACTGATTTTGTGGCCCAGATACTCTATTTCTGTCTGCCCAAACATACATTTGGACATTTTGGCAAATAACTTGTGTTCCCTCAGTGTTTTGAAAATGGTGTGTAGGTGGTGTAGGTGGTCTGCCCAACTCTTACTATAGACCAATATATCGTCAAAGAATACTAGCAAATTTTTTCTCAAATAAGGCCTAAAGACATCATTCATCAGACTTTGGAATGTGGATGGGGCATTGGTAAGGCCAAATGGCATTACAAGAAATTCATAGTGTCCATCATGGGTTTTGAAAGCTGTTTGTTCAATGGATGTGGGGTGCATTCTTATTTGATGATACCCAGATCTTAGGTCCAGTTTAGAAAAGTACCTTGCACCATGGAGTTCATCAAGGAGCTCATCTATGACTGGTATTGGAAATTTGTCTTTGATTGTTTCCTTGTTGAGTGCCCTGTAATCCACACACATCCTCCAACTATTGTCCCTTTTCTTGACAAGAAGGACAGGAGAAGAGTAAGGACTGGTACTGGGTCTGATCAGTCCCATCTGTAACAACTCGTTCACTATCTTCTCAATCTCCACCTTCTGAATATAGGGGTACCTGTAGGGTCTTCCATTAGGGGGGAAGGGTATTTGGTTTGAGGGTTATTTTGTGGTCTTGGGTTCTAACAGGTGGCAGTTCTTTGGGTTCCATGAAGACGTCACTGTAGGTCTGTGTGAGTGCTTGGACCTCTTGGGTTTGGGAAGACACATTGTGGGCTGGAGTTGGTTCATTAAAAATAGCTTGAAGGCTTGTTAATTGAGCCACCATTCCAGATGAGCTTTGTTTCAGTAATGAATGCATTTGGGATACACTGACCTGTTGAATTTCCACTGACTGTCCTCCCCTTAACACATGTTTCTTCCCTTGTGCTTGGAATTCCATCTTCAAGTCCTTAAAGTCCCAAAGTACAGGCCCAAGGGTGGTTAACCACTGGACTCCTAAAACCATGTCACATCCACCTAATGATAATAATCTGACATCTGTAGTGAATTCTGTCCCCTGCATGCTCCATTTAAAATCAGTCACAACAGCCTTGCTGTATAGTTTGGTACCATCTGCCACCACCACCGTTAGAGGATTGGTGAAGTGAATAAGCTGTCCAGTTCTCTTAGCCATGATTGGATCTAAGAAGTTATGAGTGCTCCCCGAGTCAATAAGAATTGTTATGGGGCATTTCTTCACCTTGCCTTTGATACGCATGGTCCTGAAAGATGGAAGTCCTGACAAAGCATGCACTGAGATATGGAGGTCTTCCATAGATGGAGAGTAATCGCCTTCTTCTTCACTTACTGGAGCTTCTACATTATCCTCTTCCTCCTCTCCTTCAAGGGAGAATAATTGCTTCTTCTTGCATACATGTCCTCTGTAATATTTTTCATCGCAGCCGAAACACAATCCTTTTTGTCTCTTCTCATCGAAATCCTTAGTAGTCATGGTTTTGATTGGGGGTAGGGTCTCATAGGTTTTGGTGATATTCTGAGGTATGGGTACAGCTGTTTTGTGAAGGAAAGGGGTCATGGCAGTAGATTTTTGTGAGGAATATGTGGAAGTGGTTGTGGTGTTAGATTTGGGGCCAAACTGCATCACCCCCTTGGCTTTTTTAATGGCTGTAGTGGAGTCCTCTTGTAACCTAGCCAAGCCCATCGCCTGAGAGATAGTAGTTGGTCTGAACATTTGCACTCCTGCTTTAATTTCCTCATTCAATCCACTGATGAAACAGCTTATAAAGAACTCCTCACCCAAACCATTTGTTTTATTCGCCAATTCCTCGAACTTCTCCTGGTAGTCCCTTACAGTTGAAGTCTGCCTTAGTTTGGTTAGTTGTCCAACTGCATCCTCATACACATTTTCATTGAATCGATCACGAATGGCAGCGCTAAACTCCCTCCAATTCCTCACCGTATGGGATTTCTCAAACCATCTATACCAACTAATGGCACGATCCTCCAAATGAATAGCTGCAAACCTAACCCTCTGAGTTTCATCGATTTGATGAATTTCAAAGTATTTTTCGCAGCGGTATATCCACCCCTCTGGATCATCACCAGCAAATTTTGGAAAATCAATTCGATTAAGACGGGGTAAGGGTCCAGTAACCCCAAAATTCCCAGATCCCCCGTGAGAATTAGCTGATTGGGGAGTTTCGGGAGTTGAAGAAGTGGGAATTTGAGATACCTGTATTGCAAGCTGGTCATACTTCACCGTCAACGCTGCTATTAGATTCCTCACCTCTCCCACCACTTCGGTTTGTCGATCAAGAGCTGCGGTTTGCTTGTCTATCGCCACCGCCTGAATCTCAGAGGTCGTCTTCAACAGTTTAACAGTATCCTCGAGCCGCTTAAAATCCTGGGATCTGGTGCCTTCCGCCATACCAATTGATCACAGCAAGCCGAGAATCGACAGCTCTGATACCACTGATACACGTATTGACCCAAAACACAGAAATTCAGATAAAAAAGGAGATCCAAAATCTGGATCTCCAGTCACTGATATTAAGCCACAGGAAGATTTACAACTCACGAAGAAAAAGAGCAAGAGAAATGCAAATAAAACCCTCCACACCCTCTCCTTCTCTCTCCTCCTTTATATACTCGTCATGTTTCTCTCTCTCCTCTCTGACTAACTTGCCCTCCAAAACTGGAAAGGACTAAAACAAAACAAAAAGAAAAATAGACAATATTAATTTGGCTATTAACTTAAAGTAAATTATGGATAGACCCCTTGTGGTGCATCAATATGACATGTGAACCCCTTAATATTCGAAACCTAAACATAAATCCCAAAGATTCATGGATAAAGGCCCCTCTATGGAAAATGAAAACAACTCAATGGGCCAGCATATATAATGGAACAAAGATCATAAACAATTTGTACCTCCAGATTCAAAAGAGAGAGAGAGAGAGAGAGAGAGAGAGAGAGAGAGAGAGTAATACCTCAATTTTGTTGAACGATTGACCTCAAATAACAACTACGCTTAAGATTGTAGACTTTGTACATTTCTTCTTTGGGCCGCCCTATGCATCTCGGACTACACAGTGGTGCAAGCATTGCCAGAATCAGATGCCAATGAAGGGAGTAACCAATCGACAGATGAAGATACCAGGGGATTACTAGCATTGTTTGTAGTAGTAGCCTCACTATTAATTGTTGTTTCATTTTTCTTTTGCTGCTATGGTTATGCACGATCAAACATTACTTGGCGGGTACTGATGACGACATTGGTTTTGGTGCCACTAGATGCACAGTGTGTCTAGCTTTCACGGAGGGGGGAAGGGTGACTGTGCTTCCAATTTGTAGGCACATATATCACCGTGCCTGCCTTCGCCGCTGGATGGCTTCCGACATCCTTTCCTGTCCGGACTACAGGCAACAGTACAGACCAGTAGCAGTATGGCGACTGCGTGATTGTTTACCTTGAGTTATTATTGTTCTCGTTCACTGATAGTCACTTGTAAAGACGTGTCATAATAAAATTTTGAATTTGTAGGGGCATATATCACCGTGCCACTAGATGCACTGTATTTTGAATTTGTCGTTACAACACTTGATTAAACGGGCACAGCACGACACACGAATTAGCACGGGCACGAGCATAGCACGACACTGCCACGGCATGGCACAGAGTTAGGTGTGCTCACGGGTTAGGCTGGATCGAGCATATTCTAAAATAGACCGGCATGGCACGACTGATAAATGGGCCGGGCTAAGCACGGCACGAAGCACGTTTGACATAGAACTAAATGGGCTGGATGCACCAGACATGAAAGTTTAATGTGGTTTGTGAGCGTGTGATTTTGAAAGAAATGACATAGCTATGATTCAATAGGAGACAACATTCCCAGAAAGAAATCCTAGATAATGACATGTTTTGCAAACATTTTTCAACTTGATCATTGCATGTTCAATACAATTATACAAATATTCATCAAACCGCGTCATTTCTTGTCGTTACCGTCAATTATACTTGCTTTGACAGAAGGTATCACTGCTATGTCAATCAATTTTTTTTTAAAAGGCAAAAAAAATTATTGATCTTTGAAGTTGTTACAAAGATTAAAAGGATAAAGAGAATGACTTCATATTCCTAAACTAAGAACAATTATGTGCCAAATTCGAGACCCAAACCCAAGCTAAGCAAGAAACCAACCAAAAAACACCCAAACAAGACAAGCCTGTTAAGTAACTAGAATCTCACATTGCGTAGGAGTGGAATGAGTGATCACATAATATATACTGGGACATCTACACTCATTGCCAATTGATTTTGAGATGGATATAAAGTCTCCACATGGTATCAGAGCGGGGCCCATTCCACTCCACATTAACAAAAAATAAAAATCACAATCCACACCCCATGATGACAGACCAGCAAAAAGGTTGCACGATGATAGGACCCAAAAAGTGGTCACACATGACAGACCTCAAACGTGGCTGCACGTGAGGGGGGATGTTAAGGATCTAGAATCCCACATTGCGTAGGAGTGGAATGGGTGATCACATAATATATACCGGGACCTCTCCACTCATTGCCAATTAGTTTTGAGATGGATATAAAGTCTGCACATGGTACACCAAATGGTTCAACCCCAAAGTACCTAAACAAGCCCAAACCAAAAAAAGAAAAACCCTAACAGTAGCTATACCATCCAACAACAAATACCATTGTCCCACCACCATCCAAAGCAAAAATGCAACCAACAACCACCACCGTCGCCGCCAATGGCTATGACCACATAGACTCCACATCACCGTTAAGCACACCAATAGCACCCAAGAGTAGAAACTGTCGGGAGGCGTCGCCACCACCACCATCCACAAGGGCTCCACCGAGCCGTAATGCCAAAACCAATAACCCCAAGAGGGAAACGGTGGGAAACCAAGCAGAAACAGATAACCGTCCCACCAAGCAAAAACAGATAACCCTTTTAACAAATCCCCAAAACTACCACGCCTGCTCCAAACCGCCGCTGCACCTCCCGCGAAAACTGTCACGCCCTCAAATTTAATAAACCAAATACCAATAAAATTCACGTAGGATAAACCAAAAGTCATACATTCCACCGTTGAAAGGTCAAAGTCAAAGTACACCGGGTTTCTACAAGAGGTACCCGTACCCGTACCCATGCATAAGTAAATAATAGTTAAGAGTTATTACATAAACCAAGTTTTGTCAATAGATTGAAGGAATTAAAGTTACAAGATCATCTCCCAAAATATATTAACGATAGAGAGGATAAAATAACTTCATGTCAAATGTGCTTCATGATTTGCATCCACACGCCAAACATTCCAATCACATGCCTTGCCGAGTACCTGAAAATGATAGGTTGAGCTCACTAGCCCAGTAGGAAACTTTTCTACCAACGCTAAGGGTATAGAAGATGAAACATGCACATGAAGATGTGATACACATGATTGAATAAGCTAAACTAGACCAAAACAGATCGACTTGATGAGAGAATATCCAATAGATGCCCCAAAGATCGAATCAAACCCAAGTGTTCGTAGGTTTCCTCATAATCGTTACATTTCATGTCGTAGGTTCAATCCTTTCAAAACATTGTCATTTTCATAAAACATTTCATTTTTCACATCTTCTCAAATAACCACTTATTTAAATAGGGAATGAATCCCTCTGCCGGATTTCGTGGGCTCCGAACACCCCTGCCAGATTTCGTGGGCTCCGCACACTCCTGCCGGATTTCGTGGGCTCCGAACACCCCTGCCGGATTTCGTGGGCTCCGAACACCCATGGCTAGGGACGCACCAAATGGTGGCCCTAGAAATAACAAATCATCCCTTTCAAAAGTTTATGAAACAATCAAGTGTCCAAAAACATCCATGTAATTCATTTAATTCGAAAGCTCGTAGCGTGTCGGTTGTGGCAAAGTTAATATGTGTCCAAGAACGTGAGAGATCATGACAAAACATCATTCATACCACGATAGGCTACCAAAGCTTAGAAGTCGATTTGTGAAGCTTAGGAAAGACCAATTAAGGCCCGGCGCAAAGAAACATGAAAATGGAGTTATGAACCTCGAGAAAACCCGACACCTTGATAGGAAAAAGTACATTTCTCTCAAGATACAAAGGATATGAATATGAGACCAATTGGGTTTGAAAGTAGACTCATAGAGCTTTCCAACGGTTCAAGAATCGCCTCAATCGGAGTTCGGACAAAGCAGGGGCATGCCCGCAAAGTTGGGTAAAAAATCTGCCTTACAGACAGCTGGGTATCGATACCCATGAAAGTTGTATCGATACAAGGTCACCAAAATCTCAACAGAACGCTGGGTATCGATACCTATGAAAGTTGTATCGATACAAAGGCCATCTCGAGCAAAATTTTCAGATTTTTCCAAAATGGAGAGGGTTTCAACCCAAGCCAAAAATTGAGGTTCCAAACAACAACTACTCATAGGAGATGGATATATCAACAACCAATTCAAGGATTTATCAACCAAACACACAAAACCCAAGCTCATTCATGATCCAAAGTCAATTCCATGGAGATAATCAAGTTTAACAAGAGTTTTAGGAACAAGAACACAAATAATGCAATCATTCAACCAATATAGACTTAGAGGAGGTAGAAGATTTGTTCCCTACCTCAAGGATTTGCTCCAAGTCAACCCAAAAACGAATTTCTAGATCCCCAATTTGAGCAATCCCGTTTTTGGTCCTCCCGGTACGAAAAGATGGTACTCCGAGCTCCCAAACACGCGTAGAAGATGACTCTTTGGTCAATTTGTGAAGAAGTTTGATGAGGAGGGAGTAATTTGAGCTTAAAGGAACAAAAATGGAGGAGAGAGGAGGAAGGGCTGATTTTTTGGAAGAAGAAGAGAATGATTTTTGGCTAAAAAATCAGCCACACACATATATATACACACCACTAATTGCACTAGCACCCCTAACATTCCAATGTGTTCCAAAGACACCCCAAATGCAATCACCAACTCATATTGACCCATATCACGCTATTTTCATTTCCTCACATTTCCCCAACATTATTTCCGAAAAATTATTTAAAAACACGAGTCCTTACAAAAACACCTGCAACGGAGGGCAAAAAGACGACCGGAGAAGTGGGACCAGAGAAGGGACCAACCGCGTGATGACAGGCTGATGAAGGAGAAACGCCATGATGCTGGAGAAGATTAAGCCACAAGAGAGGGAAGAGAAGAAGAGATCAGAGAAAAGAGGCAAGAAGATTATACCGTGTATCAATGAATACACGGTATAATGCTTGATAGATAGCTCTTATTATCAAGCTAGGTTACCGTCTCTCTTGGTAAAGATTGCCCATAAATTAGGGGTAAAAAAGAGCCGAGCTTTGTAGTGTTCAAGCTCGGCTCGTTTACTAACCGAGCCTAAACTCGTACTCGAGTTTAGCTCGATGGTAACGAGCCAGGCCATTTCATTTACTAAATGAGCCTTTAGAAACAAGTTGAGCTTGTACAATTGAGCTGAGTTATAAAGTGTTGAGCTCAGCTCGTTTACTACACGAACCTAAAACTCTAGCCAAGCAGAGCAGAGCCTCAAGCTGCTCAGCAGAGATGTGCCGGCATGGGCACGACACGATTACAAAATGGCACGGCACGACGCGGCACGATTAAGTAAACGGGCCAGCACGAAACGACACGATTAAGTAAACGGGCCAGCACGAAACGGCACGACACGGCATGACACGGTTTAGTAAACAGACCGGCACATCATGGCATGAAGCACAGTTGTATGAAATTAAATGTGCCATGCCGGCACGACATCGCCCATTTGACACCTCTACCTCCAGACTCCGCAAAAAACTTCTTGCTATATAAATACAAACAAGTAGGGGTTTGCTTTCGACAAATGCATTTGTCCCAAAGGCCTTCTGTCCTATACCACCAACAAATGCAAGTTACTAGAATAGCAGCCTTAATTAGCAAATGTATGCGATTCAAATTCAACTAAAACAAGCCCAAACCAAAAAAAGAAAAACCCTAACAGTAGCTATACCATCCAACAACAAATACCATTGCCCCACCACCATCCAAAGCAAAAATGCCACCAGCAACCACCACCGTCGCCGCCAGTGGCTATCACCACATAGACTCCACATCACCGTTAAGCACACCGATAGCACCCAAGAGTAGAAACCGTCGGGAGGCGTCGCCACCACCATCCACAAGGGCTCCACCGAGCCGTTAGGCCAAAACCAATAACCCCAGGAGGGAAATGGTGGGAAACCAAGTAGAAACAGATAATCCCTTCAACAAATCCCCAAAACTACCACGCCTGCTCCAAACCGCCGCTGCACCTCCCGCGAAAACACCTACAACGGAGGCCAAAAAGACGACCGGAGCGGTGGGACCAGAGAAGGGACCAACCGCGTGATGACAGGCTGATGAAGGAGAAACGCCATGATGCTGGAGAAGATTAAACCACAAGAGAGGGAAGAGAAGAAGAGATCAGAGAAAAGAGGCGAGAAGATTATACCGTGTATCAATGAATACACGGTATAATGCGTGACAGATAGCTCTTATTATCAAGCTAGGTCACTGTCTCTCTTGGTAAAGATTGCCCATAAATTAGGGGTAAAAATGAGCCGAGCTTTGTAGTGTTCAATCTCGGCTCGTTTACTAACCGAGCGCCAGGCCATTTCATTTACTAAATGAGCCTTTAGAAACGAGTTGAGCTTGTACAATTGAGCTGAGCTATAAAGTGTTGAGCTCAGCTCGTTTACTACACGAACATAAAACTCTAGCTCAAGCCTAAAACTCTAGCCAAGCAGAGCAGAGCCTCAAGCTGCTCAGTAGCTTGATTTGTTTGCTGCGTCACCCAGAACTTGATCATTTTCAATTAAATTCAGTTCATGACTTTCCTTTCCCCTTGAAAAGGACAATTAGAACAACATGAAGTTCAAACGGTAACAAGTGCCATGTTTTACGACATAGAGAGCTGTGCAGTCACCAATAAAACATTAGGGTTCCGTTTGTTTGGACGTAAAATGTTTTCTTGTAAAATAGTTTACCTATTTTTCATTGTTTGGTTACAGAAAACATGAGGAAATTTTTTTACAAGGTAAAACATTTTTAGCTAGGAGGTGTAAGAGCATCCTCATCAGCTTCAACAAATTTTGGACCAAATTTAACCACAAAAACACCTTTTATAATTTAGCAAGCCACTTTATCAAAAACTCAAAAAATTAGACTCTCTATCCAAACTTTACTTTATTAAACTATTCCCCACAAATCTATAAAAAAAAAAAAAAATTCTCCCTAACAAAGACTAAAATGTTCCCTCGTCAGTGGGTGGACCCCCCATGCGGCATTTCAATGGTCTCCCCCAACAAAGATCAGCCACGTGTTCCTCTTCTTCCCTTCCCTCTCTCTCTTCTGCCCATGAAATGACGCGCATCAGGAAGAAATAAAAATAAAATAAGGGTAACCCATGAACAGTGCATCGCTGGGGAAGTAGTGTTACTGTAGCAAAAACAATTTGTTGAGGGAAAGTAGAGAGACTGATTTTTGGGGGTTTTGGGGGGTTTGGCTCAACAATTTGTCAAAAACAGTGTTTTACAAAACCAAATGAGGATGCTCTAAAATGACTTTTATCTAAAACTTGGGTAAGTTATTTTCCTGAATGCCAGCATTTACTCCTCCATCATGCGGTTTGATCCCCCAAACCCAACCAACTCTCTCACTCTCTCTCATCACCTGAATTCAATTTCAACACATAAGTCTCCACTACCAAACTCTCTCTCTCTCTCTCTCTCTCTCTCTCTCTCTCTCTCTCTCTCTCTCTCTCTCTCCTGAATTCAATTTCAACTCTTAAATATCCACTTTACATCTCAGATTAACCCTGTTAATTGATTTAAAGTTGCATCAGGGGTTGTTGCTTTAGGAAATTGTGTTAGGCTAATATTTTGCAAATGTCAACCAAACATCGAAACACAAAAACAAAAAAAGTTATTTTTGCCAAGATTGTTTTACGTGAAAAATATTTTACCCCGAAAATTATTTTATGTCGAAACAAACGGAGCCTAAATGTTCCCAACACACAATGTATCGGTGTCCCAACTCGTTCCATAATTTTTTATTATGGGATATTCAATGGTTTTGCATCGCACATAGCGTTTCAACCTTAGTCACATAATCTTTTGAAACGACATTTGTTTCCGCTTTCAATCCTCGTCTGCGCTCATGTTTCCGCTTGCGCACTCACGAATTTTAATAGTTTGGGAGGATTTTGGAAAACGCTTTCACGTTTTCGCTTGCGTTCTCACACTCACACTTGAACACGCCCGCGCATTATGTGACTTGGGTTCCGACACCTCTTCTGATTGTAGATTTTAATGTGGGTTTATATATACCTGGTGGCAATACAACATAGCTGGAAAATCCCAGCTGACTAAATTGGGTGTCCTTAATTTCATTTCCTCACCAATGTGCATCACTTGTTGGCAATGGTGTCTTGGCACATGTCTGTCCATGACTTTCTTCCTCAAAATTCTCCACCACTTCAGAACCCTGCAATTGTGAAAGTCAACCCTCCAATCTTTAATAGTCTTAGATAAAGATTAAACTTCATATGCAGTCAATGATGGATGCAAAGGCAGGTTAGCCCAGACAACTGCCCTACCAAGTTTCAAATTTTTCTCACGAGTATAGTAAGAATTTTCAAAAATTTAACAACTATGTAGGAAGTTTCCCCGCCCAATAAATTTCTGTTGTAATATTCTTCGTACGCACACGCAAATCATTGTCCGTCCCTGTATGCAGTGAATGCTACCACTCCAATTTAGCAGATGTAGAGGGCATTTATGTGATTTCAAGAACCAAGATCTGAGAGTTTTTTCTTTTTCCCCTGTTTGTCTTTTGTGGGTCTTATCTGCTCGTTGCATATATAAGGACTTCACAACTGCCTCCATTAGTCAACAAACTCAATACAACCTCCTTCCCACTGCATCTGGTACTTTTCTATGACTCTCAAAACAATTAATTCATGGGAATTCAACATCCTGTATTCCCAACTCTAATTCTATTGATGCTCGCCCTCGGTAACCTTTCCAGTGGTCGTCGCCTCCACAGAATCACGACAGCAGGAAATGATGAGAAAGATTTACTCAGAAATTCGATTCCCGGCCAGTATTCACAACCTTTCACAGAGGTACCTCCTGAGGAGTCCGGAAATGATTGGTACGATCCAGTTTACGGAGTCTCACAGAGAGTAGTTCCAGGGGGGACCAAACCCACTTCATAATTAATTGTTTTCTCTATTTGTCATACATACTGTTGGATTGATAGAATGTCAGATTGTATCGTGGTGGAATAATGAATAGAGTGTACATAAAGTTGTCAAATTCAATAGTACAATTTAGTCATGTAAGTCGCCGAAGATCCTCCGTTTTCCGACAAGATCGCGATGGGGATTCCGATATGTGGTGGTTGAAGAGCCAAAATGTCATAGTGACAAAACCAATAGATACAAGTTAGTTATGTGCAAATGATAGGCAGAGACGTTTTTTCCTTTAACGAGAAGCCGAAGGGTCTCTGGCAAGGATCGAAATCTTGTTTCAGTATGCCGTTTCAATTGAACTGGCCAAACGAGAAGGGAATTGAACCTGAGACCTTCTCAATGTTTTTTCGCAGTCATTTTGAAGAACTGGTAGTGGTACACATGCTTTGCACGTGGCGTTATTCCAAAGGAATGGAAAGCATGTCGTTCTAAAGGAATGGAAATAAAGTCAAATGTTCAAATTTTGTAGTCCTCTTGTGAGGTTCTTTTTTTCTTTTGCTTGGTATAAGGGATTTATTATTCATAAAAACTGGAATTACACAATTAAAAGACCCAAGGCCATGACATGATCACAAAGGAGAGGAGATGAGACATGCAATTGATCATTTTGCTCAGTTAGACTGAAGAACTGCTGCTCTTGGTCTTCCTCTTTGATAAATTATGCAAAACATCAGTGTTGGAATTGGCAACTCTCAGATGATAGGCTTATTTTTTCTCTCACTATCTCTTTTTGTCCCGTTACGTTCCCTGATAGTTTTTTGGATTACTGCTATGTTGATCTCAAGCTGTATGCCTTTAGTTTTCAATCAGTGACAGAAGGGAATAGATTGTTCAAAACCCATTATTCCTATACAACAACAAAAAGAATAGTCTAATGAAGATTTGTTTGCATTCTTTGCAGTTCTTTCATCCAATTTGTGCAGCGTTCTGAAACTACTGAGGAGCATGGAGTAATAGAAAGGGGAAGGATCAATAGAGCTTTCTGTCTCTTTTTGCTTAATAGGCCATTTAGTTGGTTTTGTTTAAATACTAACTAGTGGACTAAAATTGGCCCTAAGAGCAATGTAGCTGGAAGTGTTAACTTATCGTTCTGAACCAAGTTTTTGCTAAATTGTTTGTGTACAGTTGGATTTTGGTAGTAAATTTCTCTCTTTTGCAACGTTGGTCCAATTCTTTTTTTTTGTTTGGGGAAATACTTGTTGATTGTTGAGTTGCATTTTCTCTATACAGATGTTCATATTCAACATGTAAAATTGCAGGTGCCAAAAAAAAAAAAAGGATCGTATTCGGATTTTTGGATCGGATATCCGAAATCCTGATCCGGATCTGAGCTTATCGGATCCGGATCAGATTCGGATCCTCTCGGATTCAGATCAGATCCGACCCATTGACAGGTCTACTAGGAACAATAATGGCAGACTTGGCGTATGATTGCAAGATGGAGAAGAATTCATTGAAATTCATTGTTAGATTTTTTGTTTTGTTTTCCAACACCTCTTAATTCCTTAGTGAAGTGGTTGGTGTTTTTTCATCGAAATGTTTCCACCGACGTGGGAAAATTCAAGGGTGAGAGGAATTTATTGAAATTTAGAGACAATTAAAATGGGTTACCATATGATTACGAATTTGGTCTCTAAAATTATAAGTCAAGTCCATTCAAGTTTGGTTCTTGAACGATTACTAGGTGGAAACCGCCGTGTTTCGCACGATGGTGTAACCCGTTGGCTGGAAATCGTAGTAATGGTTGTATTTTTACGTGTTGGATCATTGTTTGTACTTATGTTTAATTAATTACTACTAATTAACTACGGCTTAGGTTGGACATTGATGCTCTAAAAATAGGCAAAAGTTTATAATCCAAACTCAACATTAATCGACAAATTAAATGGGTCTACTGTATACCTCTCCTCTCCAAACAAATGTTTTCTTATTTTGGTCAGCTTCTGTGTAATAATTCTTAATTTCCTCGAGAACAACTATGCACCTTTTTGTTAAAAAAATGAAAAATGATTTAACCACATCCAAGGCATGAACTTTGATAAAAATTAAAAACAAAAACCAGGCCATAAGCTTCTAATTGACAATTTAAAAAAAAATAGAAATTGGAGAGGGTGAAACCCAATTACTTGTAGAAAATCAGAGCAGTGGAAGGGACCCCTAACCCTGTACTGAACAAGGTTAGCTTAATAAAATCAGAGTAGTGGAACTAACACCAAGTGAAGGTGCGCTGGCTTGGTGGTAACCACGAGAGGGTGTCTCAGGACGTAGCCGAGCTAGTCGGGCTACGCGTATGACCAAAGTTGCATACAAGACTATATGTCTAGCTTGGCATAGCTCGGCACCTGCAGGCTAGGCCTTGTAAGGACCATGCCGAGCTATATAGCATAACAACTAGGACCGCCTTGAGAGTATAAGGTGGTGTAACGTTCCAGAAGGATCTGGGTTGGTCTTTTACGATAAGAGGAAATCCAGTGATTAAAGGGATTAATTTAGGCATTCCTAATACAGTTAGGAATGCATTATGGGGAATCCTAATGCAGATCAAATAGCACGGCCCTATAGCAAAGAGATTCTACTACAAGAAGAGATCTTGTATGTATAGAATCACTACACCTAATAGGACGAGTCCTATTAGGAAAGGTTTCCTAGTTCAATAAGGAAACTAGGGCTACGAGAAGCCTTGAGTAACAAGTAAACTTACACCTATAAATAAGATCTCATGCCCATGAAGAAAGGTATGCTATAACTCACTGTTATACACATTGTGTTCTTGGCTTCATTAGTTATCCCTTTACTAACTTAAGCATCGGAGGGCCTTTGCTGACGAGAGGGAAATGTGCTCTAACCCATTGTTTGTCTTGCAGTATTAGGATTCCGGCGAAGAAGCACGTGATCAACCTCATACGTGGATTTTATCCCCGTACAAATTTTTTGGATGAGTGGGGATTAATTCATCTCCTGAATCTTTGATTCTTTTAAGAACCAATTTATTGAGTAAATTGGTCATTTTCGTAAATTAGGAATGGATTCACTTGGAGACGCATTCTTCTCCAGTCTCTTACAAGAAGGATCAAACATTGAGAACCAGTTTATGGAGCCTCAGTACCTGAGCCAATCTTTTCGGATTAAAAAAGAGTCTCAATTCTCCCCCCAAATGTAATGCAAGACACTTAGGATTGAAAACAATACAAAACCATGAAATTCAAGATACAAAAACACATAATTTATTTATTTATTTATTTTTTGGGTGAACAATCAAGACAAATATAGGCGAAAGAATTTTTTACCCCTCTTTATGCACTTTAGTACAATGTAGGTCGAAAGCTCTGCATTCATCAGGGATTTTTCTGACGCCGATGCTACATAGAAGAGAAGTCCTTTAAAATTTGCAAATAAGTATACACGTGTGATTATTAATAATGATATCAAAGGAATCACCTGAAACAGAACGCATTGAAACCGAGCATGTTGTTTTCAAGGTTAGTGTAATTTGGAATAGCTTCTCCCCAAAATTCCATTTGTACTTGTACGCAGGGACGGAGCTAGGAATATCACTATGCAGGGGCGGATTTTTTTTCTAGAATACTTTGCAGGGGCGAGCCTATATAATTCAGAAGAAAATTATTATTTTTCCTATGGAATACTAGAGGATTTTTTTTCCTTGCAGGGGCGACCGCCCCTACTGGCCCCCCTCTGGCTCCATCCCTGCTTGTACGAAATCAAATTAGAATATCCTAATTGTTAAATTATGGACAAAAGAAAGAGAGAGAGAGAGAGAGAGAGAGAGAGAGAGAGAGAGAGAGAGAGAGAGAGAGAGAGAGTAGGAGTAGTAATTAACTCACAATTCACTTTCAACACCCTTTAGAAATGGTGTTGATGTTTCAAAGAAAAACATCATGTGTTTCACAAGATTAATTCTTGAGTAATCCCGTTCTGTATCGGACGGTACGTACGGATTTGTGAGAAACTGGTAACTTCGACCTCCAATACCGTCTCGACTCAGATACTGGCGGGTACCAGGATTCCGGACAATCTTGGACCAGATGGCTGTAGGTGAAATTCCGTCCAAAATTTTGCAAATCTCTGCTAAACACGATGATCAGATGCTTTAGACGCTTTTGAAGATGATAATCAGATGAAATTTCACAAATCGCTTGTGACTCTGAGAGAGAGAGAGAGAGAGAGAGGCAACTGAATCAAACTCCATCACAATCACATTATATACACAGGAAGTAATAAAAGGTGGAGAAAACTAGGGTTTCGGTTCTCCCAACGCCGCCGCTAATGAGGAGAGGTAGATCTGGGTTTGAAGTTTCCAATGGAGAAGAGATGAGAGAAAGAGAGAGAGCGAGAGAGAGAGAGAGAGAGAGAGAGAGAGAGAGAGAGAGAGAGAGAGAGAGAGAGAGAGGGTTACCAGCTGTTTTCTCAAATGGAGAAGAAGAGAAGGTTCGGGCGGCGGGTCTCCACTCATAAAAATCTCGGGTTTTGGTTAGGGCGGTGGGTTTTAATAAATTTTAACTCGAGCAATCCGACTTGGCCCGGGCTAGTGAAGGGTTGGTACTGGTCAAGTTCTCATCCAGTCTCTGTGTTCAATGCTCAAAACAAAGACTCCACACGACATAATCCCAGCAGACAAGAAAATATGTCTAATTAGGGTGTCTACAATAGGATGAGATTGCTTGACAAATGAGAACGGAGGAAAGGTTTCAACAACTTGAGTAGCAATTGGAAGAGGAGTAAGGAGCGGTAACCGGTTAGATCGCTCCCTTGTTTATTGGTGGAAATCTGCCTCGCCGTCATCTTGTTATACTTCAGTTTCCGAACAAGGAGGAGGTGTCGGATTACGTTTCTATCACCAAACCTTTGGCGGGTAACTGTCAACCAAGGGGGAGGACAAGGGCAATCAAGGATTCAAATCATGATCAACGACTATGAGTATCTGGTTCAAAGATCAACTTCTTTGAGTTCTAAGGAAGTATGACACCAAGAAAAATCCTAGAGGTTAATTCGGTGGGAGAGGCTACCATTGAGTGGTCTTTCACTTCGAATAATATTACAAAAGTAGAAAACACAAAAATTTTGCAAAAAAAGGGTGTTACCATGTTGGCGTCGTTGGAGAGTGATATCGAAGAATCAGTTAGATTTGATTTTTCTGAAAAACATGAAGATGGTAAGGTTGATCAAAATAGTGAATTTGTTGATCCGTCTTAGGCTTTTTTAAAATATACTACATGTTATAGTCGGTGTATTTAGATCTGGAAGGATGAATGCATTTTTGTTGCTCATGGAAATTATTCCTTCACATCTTCGAGACTTATCCTTACAATTTGGGGTTGAAAAAATCAATTTGAAGTACAAGATGGATGCGGACAAGTTTTGGTGAATTCAACTATACAAACTCGAGGACGAATTTCTTCATGCCAGAGAGAATGATGCAGTATAGAAAATAATATTATTAATGTAGTAGAATATTTAGTTTTCTTTCTTTTGATTTTAATTTCTTCTAGAGGATTCTGATTAAGTGCGCTTGTTTTGGCAAGATTTCTTTTATTCTCTAGTAGTCTAATTTGGGAAATAGCTCAAATATTTTTTTTTGTTTTTTTGTTTTTGGGTAATTCAGCTTGAAATACAAAAGAGGCTAACCAAATATACAGCCTACAAGTGTCAAAAAGGTACGTTACTATAATGGGTAAATAATCTACTTGCCCCTTAAACTATTTGGAAAATGTTTACTTCCCCCTTCAACTATCAATTGTATTTACTTGCCCCTTTAACAATGTAAAAATTACTTAGTTAGTCCATTCCATCCAATTTCGACGTTAGTTGGATGGAAAAGCAAAAAAGGAGAGCCAACTGAAGGGTAAAATAGAAATTTCCTACCTAAACCCTACTCAATCCTGGGTTTGGGGGAAATTGGCAAACTCTAACTTCACTTTACTTGATGAGAGAGAGAGAGAGAGAGGAGGCCATTGTTACTACTTTTATTGTTGTTAAAGGCTATTGAACAGATTTTAGTGTCAATGGATCGCATGTGCATGCTGACCGTGATATAGGGTTTGAGAGAAATCCCAAAAAAATTAATGCAGCAGTGTTGTTAATTAGAAGTCAACGATTAAACCGATCTTAATAGATATATGTGTCCAATGATCCATACCGAAGAGTTTCAGATCTCCATCTTCAAATGCAGGAAGTTGACCAAATGGCTACAAGCCTACATCAGGCAAGAGAGAGATTTTAATTAGAAGTCAAAGAAAGAAAGAAAGAAAATGAAAACTGGAGTAATAACAAGTCTGTTCATGGCTCATTATAATAGAGATGATATTGTTTTTTTTTTTTTTTTTTTGTAGTAATTCTTACATTGAGAGAAATCAAAGGTTCCTTTTTGTGGGCGGAGGGTTACGGAAGAGAACAGAGGAGCAGAAGAGAAGAAGTGTTATACATATACATAGATATAGGAGTAGGTGAATGACCTTAATACCCTCTTCGGTAACTTTGAAATGGGTGGAATTGATGGAATGGACTAACTGAGTAGTTTTTATATAGTTAAAGGGGCAAGTAAATGCAATTGATAGTTGAAGGGTGAAGTAAACATTTTTCGAATAGTTTAAGGGGCAAGTAAATTATTTACCCTTACTATAAACACTATTTTGGATTTCAACCAAGAATCTCTTGACTGCACATATGTTGGACATTTAGATCAGACTTGATGGGCCCACTTGAATAATCTACAGCTTGCTTGAATTAAGACCATTGGATCTGCCCAATGAAGTTTGGACCAACTTGAGCACATAACATGGGCCTTGAGGGCCCTTTGCGAAACACTCAGCACGGCCCAATAATTTGAAGGTGGTTGTTTATGATTAATGAAAAACTAAGTCTTTACTCAATGTTGTTTGTTCGACGAGGGAGTACCTCTGGCTCAAACGTGTTCGTGTTTTCTACTTGCAAATAATTTCGTAAAAATAGGCCGCACCGCATCACTTGTGTGTTTGTCAATGTATAACAAAGTAACAAACTTGGACATCAGACATTTCTCCTTGAATTAAGGCATGGAGGAGCATGCATGCAACAAAAGAATGCCAGTGTTAAAAGAATGCCAGTGTTTATATAATGGACCCAACTCTTCCCTATTTTCATTATCGACTAATCTAATTTATGGGACTTGCGTAAGTTTTTAACTATCGGAGTCGGTCCTTTTATTGTTAACGATATTTGGATCATCCATTTAAAAATACCAATTCGATCGAGCATTTGTAGCAATGTGAAGTGAACGAATAAAATTGAAGGTCGGAACTCTCATGTAGCATCCTTTTATCAGACAAATGTAATTTTACCAACAGTACTCTTGCCAATATCCGATCAATGCAAAAACAATATGTACAATGTAGGTGTTGTTAAATATTTATTTAATTTTTTTTTTTGTGGTTTTGTATTTCCTTTTCTCTTCTATCATTCAACATTTGGTTGGATGCCCCCTCTCCCCTCTCGATATACACCTATCCAAATTCATCCATCGAAATTCCTTTTGCCAATAAAAAAATTGGAATCCAGCCCAATTTAAAGTGCTGCAAAGAAACAAATTCCTAAACCTCAAAGGGTTGACAAAGTGGTCTTGCCTTGGAACTTAGGTGTTTGCTCTCACCTAATGTCTCAGGTTCGACTCTCCCTGCCAGCAAACTCTTAGCGTGTACATCTGGTTATCAAAAAAAATCATCATTCATGATATTCCTATTTTGCTACCAATTAATTAAAGCAAATAAATAAGAATTGAAGAACAACGATGAACACAAAGATATACGTGGGAAACCTCTAAATGGGAAAAAAACACGGGAAGGAATCAAACACTATAAAAGCATTGTGTGGTTACAAAACGACCTTACTCACAATTGAGACTCCTCGCAATTGACCTAAAATCAGTTGTCGACTCCTCGTTCACGACTTGTGGAACCTTGCAACCTATGCTAAATTGGAGGTACCCGACTAAGAAACCGATTGATCCCATGATTGATCTTGCTGTTCTAAATGGACCATATTGATCGGGCAACAAACGACTAAAACACTAACTCTCAAATTACATTATAAAGAGATTTCATCCACTCTAATCCTATACAGACTCCTACTTAGAAATTTACAACTCGATAAACAAAGAGATACATGTAAATATGTGATTTGTCAAATGGAATTGCCAACCACAAAAGGGACGTAGCTTTTTGGAGCTTACAATCTCCCTCTTTGGCACTTCCATGACAAAACACATTACCAAGGAAAAAATATCCCTAACTCTAATATATGCTACAACCACAACTCAACAAAAATTGGATGTCCTACTCCCCCTTTTTGTCTTAGAAGGACAAGGGATGAGTAACTAAACAAATATATCAGTAACGCAACAAAAGATATGAACAAAGATAAAGGAAAAGAGAGCATGGGGGAATCTCAAAAATACTGAGCCAGTGAGAAAATTTGATAACCAAATCCGGCGTAAATTATAAACTACGTGGCAGTAAAATTTGAAACAAACGAACCTGAAATATACTAAGCCATATGTTAAACTAGAACCAAACTGTCACTTAGAAGTCATAAAGAACTAAATAGAAAACCAGAGGGAACACAAACGGTGAGGAAATAATACACAAATAAAAATATTCTACTAAGAGCCTAATCCAAAAGAAAACAAATAACTTTATGAGGATTACTGAGAAATTAATCCGAATTTTTTTTTCATGCCCGAAAACAGATCATAGAGAAAATATATTCAAAAGAAACAATAAAAACGCTAGTAAGTAAAGGAAGAGAATCACATGTGACACACCTGCTCTTATCACTATCGTTAATAACCATGAACGCACACATCAAGACAAAAAACATGAACAAATATTGTGAAAGCGCACCATAGAGACATCAGATCAAGAATGTGACACACAACATGGCCGAATGATAAAGTGTGTGTGTGAATCACAAAAATTATATCAAGCTCAACTCCTTAAGTTCGTCGGATCTCATGTATACTAGGAGTTTCAAGACAACTCCCCCTCAAGAAGTCAAACCAAGCTAGGTCCTCAATGTGATTATATAACGAATGAGCAAGCTAAATATTCCCCCTCAAAGTCACATCCACTTTTTCCTTTTTTGTTTTTGTTTTTGTTTTTTTTGTATTAATTTTTAGAGAGCAGCACAAAACCAAATATTCTCTTTTACCCCACTGTTGTTTGACGCGACCATTCGGACAGGATAGAGTCGGATGATCCGGTTACTAGGCAAGTGGTCCAATAATACCTTCACAAGGTCTATCCATCTTTTGACACGAACACTCAGAGGGAGAGTACCTCACCCCGATTGTCCGGTTACTCAATGAATGCCCGGATAGGTAAACAATATAATAGTAACAGATTGGCTCTTGCAGAGATAAATTTAAAAAACCACATGGGAATGGTAACCATAGGTCAATCTCAAGGGCGATGAACGCGATAAAATGACTAGATACATGAGACTAATTAACATGAATAAGGAGCAATTTATCATTTTTGTGAGATAGTGGAGGACATACGGTAATGAAGCATGTAACACTAATCATCTAAATGCATCTAAGAGTGAGAGATCACAACATATGCTCATTCAAGAATGCCCGTACTCATGATAATAGATGATAGTATCTCGACACAGAATGAAGCAAAAAAAAAAAAGAGAATCTTTTTGAAATTTTAGATATATGAATGTTTTTTTTAGCATTTTTTATATAACAAAAGAAACACTCAAAGAATAATAAAATAACTACGAAACAAAACATGAAATTAAAACTCCATAACTCTAGGTATTAAGTAAGATATGAATGATCAATTAAACCTAAGTTATGGAACCACGACCTAGCCTCAAAAAGCAAGAACAACCTCTCCAGATGAACTATAGTCATCTTGAGAGTTAAGGTCATCATCAGTATTAGAGACCAAATCAATTTTATGAACCCAAATCTGTCTAGTCTTACCTTTTTCAACACTAGTCTTTTTAGTGGTCAGGGGTGTTGAATTTACCTTCGTAAAATTGGCATGCAACGGCGTCCTACGTCTAGGTCTTTGAAAATGCTCCCTATGATTATTCATATCATGGTAGTGGGGAGAATTCCTATGGTATCCATGAAGGGAAAAATAGTGTGGACGAGTATGGCATTTTATTCTACAATGATGGCAAGTGGGCACAAAATAATCCTTGTTTGTTTATCCTTTTATTATAGACCATATTATCATACTTGACATTGTTATGAGTAGTAGAAGCATAACAATGCAATTTAAAGCAGTTTGGTCGAATGTGACCTTTTGCATTGCAATAGTGACATGTGGGGATGAACTTGTTATTCTTACTATCTTTTGTGTTGCGAGCTTTCTTAGAACCAATCTTATTAGTGGGTATAAGTGGAGTTTTAGAGATTACACCTTTAAAGCTCTCCTCAATTATCTGTCCTCCTTGTTGTTTTAAGGAAGATGCCTCGAGATATCCAAGGCCAGACTTATCACTTGGTGGCCTCTATGCACGAAGAATATCATCCAAATTCTTTGAACCTGCATTCATTTGCTCAAAAAACATTATTAGCATAGCAAGTTCAATGTTTAACTTATCTATATTACCTTCGTGGATTGTGATGAGATCACTCAAGGCCTTGATTTTCTAAGATCATCATTTTCATTTGTAACCCCGTCTAAAACTCCTTGCAATTCTTCCACTTGACTTTGTACTTTTGCTAACTTTGCACTGGCATGTTTGTATTTTTCTGCCAGCTTGAGATTGAACTTGTTAATTTTCAGACTTTGCTTGTAAAGCTCTTCGTATTTTTCTCTCAACTCATCACTATCCTCTATCTCATTTCCACTCTCATCGTCATTGTCATCGGAAGAATCAACATCACTAGTTCGTGAGTGCAGAGATGCCCCCAAAGCTATAAAGTTAGTATTGCATTCTTTCTCTTCCTTAGACTTATCTGATTCAGTATCATCATCCTATGTAATTGTGGACGCCCACTCCGGAGGATCTCGATAGATTCGGAGTCGCCACCCGGGTTTTAGTGGATTGTCCCCGAGGAACCGAACTCGATTGACTCGTGCCTCATTCAATGGATAAGGATTACTGGCCCGTCATCACCATACTATCTTAGGTTCGGGAGCTCAGTTACGAGAGGGGAAGGGTTTTACGGCACCCCCCTCGCCCGGTTCGAAGACCGGTCTCTACTTGACTTTTGTGGGATTATACAAGAAATGCATGCAACTCAACCTTGAACAAGTACGGGGAATGGGGAATGGGAGCCACATAATGATGATGAACACAATAGTGGATTATGGTGTATGCTTGTGCATTGTGATCTACATGAGCGATGATGAAAGTGAATAACCATCAACTACAAATGACAGTAAGCAGCAGAAGAATGACATTAGTAGATATTGAACAGAGACTGAAAACTGGAAATGACATTAACAGTACACAAAACAGGTTAAACCAATCTGACCCTCTGCCCAGGGGTCTGAGCGCTCAACACAGGGGTTCGAGCGCTCAACCCCCTGTTCAATCATGCATGCTGGTGATTTTCTGATGATTCTGATTTTGTGAAAACACGACTTGATCCTCATTATTTATTTAGAAACAACGTTTGAATCATTGAGCAAAATAGCACAACCACATGACCATGGGTTTAAAACTCATTCGTGGGCCAAAATGAGACAAATAGCATAGAAGGAATGAAGATTCAATGCTTTAGAACTTTGCAGAATACTCAAAATGCCAAGAATAAGCTGAAATGAGAAGAAATTTTGATTGAACCAGAAGACAGTTTGAGCGCTCAAAGGGATGCATTGAGCGCTCAAGCCATCTCCTGGATTCGAGTGTTTCTGCAGTATGCTGCCCTCATCTGGACCACAAACTAGTTCAACATGATATATGATGATGCATAATGTATTGAAATTTCACCAATATGAATAAAATAAACTTGAGGTGTCCACATGAGTGGAGAGTAAGCTTTGAACCACACATAAGCATGATTAGAGTGAGGGGGAGAAGAGATCAGGTTGGCCTAGCCAAACATCAACACACACACACACTTCGTGATTAGGTTGGCTTAGCCAAACATCAACACATACACACACACGTCATAAATTAAAAATAGAATACAGGACTAGAATAAACATGATTGAAGTACCAAAACTGAGCAAGACTCGAGCGCTCATAGTCGTTGCATTGAGCGCTCGAGCCCCACTCAAAGGCTGTGAGTTTCTGTGATTTCTGACCATTCTTTGATGTTGATATGAACTTAAAACTTTCTGATCATGGTTAAAAGAAGTGAGATACACTGTTCATTGCTTGATGATGATAAAACATCATTTCCATGGCTTTTGGCTTCATTGATCAATGATCAAGAGTGAAGTAAGCTGATTTGAGAGTATTTAAACCAACAAAAAACCATCAAATGATGATATCAACATGAGAAAGCATCAGAAACCACAAAAATAACAAAATGGCCGAAACAGTTTGAGAGCTCGAACTGTAGTATGAGCGCTCGAGCTCACAGTTTGAGCGCTCGAACCATTTCGAGCTGAGATTTTTGAAATCAGATTTTCTTGATATCTAAGACCTTGTGAGCTCATAGAAGGTATGTAGAACCTCCATGAACTCACTGGTCTCCCTCAGGATGACCAAAACGTGATTTTTCACATGCTTTTCTACCTTTTCGGCTATGATCAAGGCTTGAACTTGGGGTTTTGATGGATGATTGAGTAGTGGCTTAGAATATGTGCTTGAGTTGAGGTAGTTTGGACAGAGGAGTGTGAGTGTAGGGCTGATTGAATGATTGATTGAGTGGATGAGTTGTATTTGGGCTTAAATGACCATTTTTGGCATGATCAAGTGGGTTTACTGGATTTTGGATGATGGAGTTGTAATTGATGGATGATTACAGTAGAGAGGGGCTGACTATGGAGTTTTAGAGTGAGAAAGAGGTCAGGATCAGTTGGTATCTTAAAGACCCATGTGTATTTGGTCTTAAAGATGGGATTTTTGGGTGTTTTGGAGGTTGAAGATGATGGAAATGGATGAGAGAGAGTGTAAAACATGATTGAAGGATGAGAGAGAGTGGTTTTGGTCTGATGAAGGGTGTGAGGGAGAGATAATCAGCCAAGGGGTCCTTAAACAATGGGTGGAGGGTGGTTTATATAGAGAGAAATGGGGGGAATTTGCAATCAAGTTGGGGAGGGAATGTTATTAGAGGGATTTTGGCGTGAAAACGAAGCTGTAGAAACCAGGGGGAGCCCATAGTTTAGGTGGAAAACAAGCTGAAAAATGCCTTGAAAATTTCTGGTTCGCGCATGGTTTGAGCGCTCAAAGGTCTGCACAACAGACCAAACTTCAAAGGGCTGCTCCGGGTGCTACCAAACTCCGTTTTGTTCGTGGTTTAAAGTGTTGGAAAGCTTGTCGAGTGTACTTTCTAACCCTAGTGGTTTGAACCCAAGATAATTTGTACATCCAAGTGTGTGACCATTTTACCCTCAAAAGGTCGGGAAAACAAGTAATTTTGGTAAAATGGGCACATCTCCTTCATTTCAAAATGGATTGAGACATATTATATATCAATAAAGAGGGTTTTGAATGTACTAGAAGATGGTGTAGGCTTGGGTTTATTTTAAAGATCATTTTGGATGGTTTGAAGGGTATTTTTGTTATTTTGGTTGGTTTAAGGTTGTTCTAGGATGGTTTAGAATGGTTTAGGGTGGTTTGGTGAGTTCAAGCCTTGTTCTTAGCCTCAAGGTATGCACGATTGGTCTATTTCATCATCGGGAATACTTGATAAGTTTCTTGGGTCAAAATCGGGGTGTCTACAGTAATATTAGCCTTATAATTTGTTTTCATTTTCAGCTTTATGACACATTCATGGGCCAGATGACCATACCCATGACATTCAAAGCACTTAGGTCCAGGTGGTGGTCCCTTTATTCCCCTTTTTCCTTTTCCACTAAAAGATTCAGTTTTTCCCTTGTTGTTTGAATTTTGGTTTTTAAACTCATTTTCAGCAGGTCTCTTTTTAAAAAAAAATTTCAATTGTTTGGTGAATAAGGTCATAGTTTCAAAGTTAAGATCAACATCACTATCAGAATAGTTATTATCTTTTTGAAAATAGGAAAAAGCAATCGGCTTAGCCGAAGATTTCGTTTTGGATTTATATGATTCAGGTTGTAACATATCTGCTTCATAGGTTTGAAGGATACCAACAGTTTCTTCAACATACTTATTCTTAAGTTTTTCTTTACCTTGAAGCATTGTCACCTTGGTTTTAAATCTTTCAGGGAGTGATCTTAAAATCTTTTTAATAACACGAAAAGGTGGAATAGGTTCACCTAGGGTTTCACAACTGTTGGCGATGGAGATCAGCCTTGAATAGTATTGATTAAATGTCTCATCTTCCTCCATCCTAATCGTCTCAAACTCGGTGGTAAGCCTCTAAAGTCTTGACTGTTTAACCACATAAGTCCCTTCATGACATGTGACTAAGATGTCCCACGCTTCCTTGGCAATCTCACAGTTGGCAATTTTTTAGTGCTCTACCACATCTACAGCATTAAAAAGTATATCTAGGGCACGATTATTTGCCTGAAGTGCAACCTTTTCTACAGTGGATAATTCAGAGCTTAATTTAGGAAGGGTCGCATTGTTTTCTACCTTTGTGGGATATTTGTACCCTTCCACACATGATTTCTAAGTTTCCTCGTCAACTGACCTCATTAAAGCTTTAATCCGGGACTTCCAATAATCAAAATTCTCACCATCCAAATCGGGACGCAGCTGGAATGATGGTTCATATTCAAACTATTGTTCATTGTGACTAAGGATCCGCTCAGGAAAGAAAAAATTCCTACAGATTACATGCGACCTGCTCTAATACCAAATGAAATTCCTATTTTGCTACCAATTAATTAAAGTAAATAAATAAGAATTGAAGAACAACGATGAACACAGAGATATACGTGGAAAAACCCTAAATGGGCAAAAACCACAGGAATGAATCAAACACTATAAAAACCATTGTGCGGTTACAAAACGACCTTACTCACAATTGAGACTCCTCGCAATTAACCAAAGATCGATTGCTGACTCCTCGTTCACCACACCCAGTGTTTGATTGCCGCTGCCTCGAATCCTCGAGCCTTCCAAACGTTCTTCCGGAAATCCACTGGAAAACAATTTGAACTTTGACTGTTGATGATTGACCGGAAAACAACTTGAACTTGACTATTGATGATTAATGTAGAAACCTCTTGAAGTTTTGATTAAAGTTCCATCGATCTTGTGCTTCAAGATTCACTCTCGATACTCTAGGGTTTTGTGGCTTTGATATTCTCTTTTAGCCGACCTAATTTAGATCTAAAGACGTGATAAATTTCTATAAGATGCCATTCCGATCAATCGCATCATAAACCGATTGATCGGGCCATTGTAGATCCGATTTTTTGGAGCTACCCGATTAAAAACCTGATTGATCCCTTTATCGATCCATATGCTCTGAAACTTCACGACCTGTGCAACCTTGCAACCTGTGCTAAATTGGAGGTACCGACTAAGAAACCGATTGATCCCATGATTGATCTTGCTGTTCTAAATGCACCATATGGATTGGGCAACAAACGACTAAAACTGTAACGACCCGGATTTTTAGCCCTATTTTTATATTTTTTATGAAATAGTCTTATTAATAAAAATTATGCAATGGTTAAATTTATTTTTGTGATTTAGTGGTCCTAATCCCATTACACTATCCGGTTACTCTAACAAAAAATCCTAAACTATATTTTGTCCCAACTAAATATCACCTCACCCATCTAATACATCATTTCCCTCATGTCATAAATGTCTATCACTTTTCTACAGCCAATCACAACCCAACAAACAACCCCAAAGCTTTCCTCTAACCATGGTACATTACCCTCCTCTAATCACTTCATTAACCAAGAGTTTTTAGACCAAAACTTCATTATCTATATCACCCTACTCCCCCATTTTCGAAAATCACATTTACATCATAAAAACTTATTTGTTTTACTCCACACCACAGTGAGCACAGGAGGGAGAGAGATATCACCTCACCATCAGCCTCCACTACTTACCTTCTTTTCTATTTTATTTTTTTACCGAGAGAGATGACTGGGTAGGAAAGGAAAAGAAGAAAGAAGAAGAAGAAGAAAGGAGAAGAAGTTTAGTCCGTTAGACGCGACCGAGGCCCATCCAAATCACTCCGGTTTAGCTTAATCTTTGGAAGAAAGGTAGGTTACATCCTACTGAACCCATCGGTATATAATAAGCCGATTTTCGTTGAGTAGAAACAAAACCCGAGCATTTCGTTAGTTGCAAGGTAGTGTAAATTCGTTTTTGACATTCTGAGCTACTGGGTCCCGTCCAAAACAATCCGAACCCAACTTTTTCCGTGATAGAAATGTAGTTCATTTCATAACGAACGTTTTGATATATAATTCGTTAAGTAGAAATAAAACCCAAGCATTTCAATCGTCGAGAAGCAGTGTATATGCATTTTTGACATTCTGAGCTATTGGGTCCCGTCCAAAACAATTTGAACTCAACTTTTCCGGGATAAAAATGTGGTTCATTTCATAATGAACGTTTTGATATATAATACGTTGATTTTCGTTAAGTAGAAATAAAACCCAAGCGTTTCGATCGTCGAGAAGCAGTGTATATGCGTTTTTGACATTCTGAGCTACTGGGTTACGTCCAAACCACTTCAAATCCAACTTTTTGTGTGTTAGAAATATAGTTCATGTCCTAACGAACATTTTGATATATTATACGTTAATTTCATTGTGTATAGACAAAACCCGAACGTTTCAATCGGCAGAGCGCATGACTACCACCCACTCGGTGGAGCACACCAACCATGTATAAGTGAACAGTTTGGACAACTTTCAAAAACAAGCTTGAGCAAACAAATAAGGGTCGACTACCCTAGGCCAAATTACAGCTAGGCCTGAATTTTGATAAATTATAGTTTGATCCTTAAACTTTAGATTTCTAACAATTTAAATATCAGATTTTGGTTACTTTATATTTTAACCTTGTATTGTGAAATTTTGCATCACGTTAGATTAAATATGATTTAATTTAATTACCAAGTACATGGTCAGACTAGGAAATGTGCCCGTATTATCTCGTGATCATTATTGTAACCGTACTTGTTTAATGATTAGACATGTTGCTTTTCATTAACGCAAGTTGTGTTCATTATTTTTATCATTTTGTGATTTGCGTGACTTAACTGTGGCATTGTAAATTATTGTACAAGTAATGTAGATGGGGCAGTTGGATACCGGGTGATTGTGGTTTTCGAGAAACTTTATACGTGTTTTAAAATAAGAAAATGGGAAATGGAAATGTGTGGAAATATTGTTGAGCTGATGAGCTGTGGTTCCGGGGGTGACCGGAGTGGGTCCCGGACGGATGAACGATTTGAATACGAAACCCTAGATAGGACATGGTGGTGATTGGCTCTCAAGAATGGTCTGGCTATAAGGGTGACACTGTGCTTGCGTCGCAGCCCGGGGATGAGTTGTGGGGCTGCACTCGTGGTGAATCTTGTTTCTCGTGCCTTGGGGTCATGGAAGTGGTACTCGGGTATATAACCCAAGTTCTCTGTCCAGATCTTAGTAAGGGGGAGTCGAATCACACCAGTTGCCCTATGCTAGAGGTTGGATGGAAGGATGGATCTCGTGGCAAAGAATCCTAGATGACACGTAGGTAAATGGCTAGTAATTAATCAATAATGTTATTTGTTAGATACGTGGGGTTAAGTAGAGTATGATATTCCTATTGGGCTTTTTAAGCTCACGGGTACTTGTACTGCAGTGATTTATCACCAGGAAATGAAGACGGAGCTGAGGGGTCGTACAAGTAGACAAATATCAACACTACTGAGGAGAAAGCCAACGAGCCTTGGTTTCTGTATGCTTAGTCGCTCTGAACAATTTAGTCGACTACATTTTGAAAGCTTCAAGTCTTATGAAAAATTGTAATATTTTGACAGTTTAACTTTAATTCGATATGGTTGTAAAACTATACAATTGCTTTCGGTACGGTATTATGATGGATTTATGAAATTTTTTTTTTTTTTGAAATTGTCTTTTAAATTCATTCTAACGTTTCCGAAAAATCGGGGCGTTACAAAAACACTAACTCTCAAATTACATTATAAAGAGATTCTTTCCACTCTAATCCTATACAGACTCCTACTTAGAAAATTACAACTCGATAAAAAAAGGGATACATGTAAATATGTGATTTGTCAAATAGAATTGCCAACCACAAAAGGGACGCAGCTTTTTGGAGCTTACAATTCATACATAGTAACTAATTATATATATCTAAGATATTACATACTCCATAATGTAAACAAAGAAGAAGTTATTTCACAATTTACTGTGTTCCCTTTGTTTGGTTGAATACATCTTCTAACCATAAATAGGAGTGAGAAAATGTTCATATTTAGACAGGATGGGTCTTCTCTATACAAAGATTAAAAGGGAACAATATTTATTATATGTGCTACTATTATTCTAGGAGTAAATTGGGTGTGACCGACGAATCAGCATGTTCAAATATCTTCATTTATGAAAGCAACCTCAACCCTTTTGAAATTTTTAGCGAATAGCGTATACGATATCATTTTCGTCACTTTCGGTCTATCTTTTTATATCAATTTATTTTCCCTCTCTAGTTAAAGTCTTTTTTATGTTTGAAAACAAAGGGGAAAAAAAAAAAGTCTAGTCATTCTCTTTGGTCAAAGAAAATAAATGCTAAACGATATCACCTTTACACAAGAACATTGGTCAATTAAGCGAACCAAAAAGGTGCATTTCTGAACCAGTTTTAGTCCCCGTTCCTCTTATCCGTTTTTTTTTTTTTTTTTTTTTTTCAGTTTTTCGACTTTTACTAAAAAAAATATCAAAAGTATATTCACATAAAAAACTCCAAAAACTCACAATAAGAGAAAGAACATTACTTTTTATCTACAATGTATAGAGAGAAATGTTATGAGAAACATTAGATAAGTGAAAAAAAGGTTTGAGCGGTCTACAAAAATCTTAAAAGAATCTAATTGATCGATTTATGTTTGGGTGCTTTGTCCCAGTTTTAATTAAGATCCCTGCTAATGGACGATGGTATTGTTTTCCGGACTTACAGATCAATTGGCCGGACTTGGTATTGGGATTAATAAAAAACCTATACTAAAATAAAAATGCAATTTTATCTTGCCTTGTTCAAATTCATTTTTGATATAGAGAAATAACTTTCTGTCTCAGGAAATGAATCATAAAATTAAAATGCAAAATCTAACAATATCGTTGTTAATTCAATCTGAAACCAACATATTTGTTTTTGATTTTCTTTCTTTACAAAAGGTAATGGAAATTCGTTATTCTACTCCGTATAATATTTTCTGAAGTGGAGTTGTCCCACCATTAGGGTACCCTTTAAGAATTAAGTTGTGATTACCGAAACAAGGTCTGTTATTTCCTTCCAACCTGGGAAACAATGGACGACAAGACAGTCCAATGGAATATTTAGGGATGACAATTTCCTCAAACCCGATGGATACCCGCCCCGCTCCGCCTATTTGGAGGCGGATATTACTCGATTTTTCATCCAATAGGAGCAGGTATGGTAGAACTTGAAGAATCCCCAGTTGAAAACAGGGCGGGTATAATTTTGTGATACCCACCTCCAAATACCCGTACCCGCCCCCGTTTCCAATTGTATATATATATATTTTATGAATGTATGTATATATGCGGGCATATAATAGTATATAAATGTATATGTATGTGTGTATATATAAGTATGCATATATGTATAATTTGTGTATATTGTTCCGAATTAAAACTATATATGCTAAGTGTTAAAAAAAGTTTAATGATGGTAGTTGTTAAAATTTTATATATCTTTGTAACATTCTATTCTATTTTGTTTTAAATGGTTGTTTATGTTATTATATGACACATAAATTAGATCTTATCGTTTTTGGGTTCAACAAGTTTGGATATAGATTTACCCGAATATACCCGATCCCCAATGGGAGGTGGGTATGATGGATTGTCCACTATCCCTTTGGGTATGGAGGTGGGAATGGGGATGAAATTTCTAATTAGAGATCAGGAGTAGAATAGGGTCCCCCGATCCATACCCTACCCGTTCTCATACCTAGGAATATTATCCTAAAGGGAAACATAACTTCTAGTCTGATGTAAGGTGTCCATATTACATTGTCACATTCATGTGTTTGACGACATTCTCTAGTTGGTCAAAAAAGTGGGGTCCAATCCTCACTAGTTTGACCATATGGGTGGTTGTGACTCAACAACAATGTCAACTACAAATTGGTCTCAAATGAGGGGTATTAATAGGGACGAAATGCCACACAAAATTAAAGGCACATGCGTTACATGAGAAAAGTTTTGGTTCAAAAGCAGTATAAGAAGAAAAGCAAATGACTTCACCAATATATGGTAAGGTCATTTTACGCTACGTTTAACACTCAATTCACATAGAAAATACTAAGAAATTTTTGCACAACTTTATAGTGAGACATTCATTTATGAAAAGTGGATATCAGTATGCCGGCCAGTTTGAAACGAACTATATATTCATTTTTGGTTGCTCCTTTTTGGAGTCCTATATATCTTTTCACATAGCTATACAACCACATTCTACAACAACTCGCTTCCCCTCCTCTCCACACAAACACACACACACACGCGCACACACACACACACACACACACACACACACACACACACATATATATATATATATATATATATATATATATATATATATTCATGTGCATCACTCATTGAATTGAAACCTTTGTTGTTCTTTCTCTTGCATTTTGTAACTCCCTTCTGTAGCTATATATCTCATGTGGGAACAAGGAAGTGGTGGTCCTAGTTCTTGGACCATGGGGGATCCGAGGGGTATAGTGGGCTCTTGTCACAGCTTCGCAAATGATATTCATGTGTTGTTGGTCGACCATGAAAAGGATTCCCTTGTTTCTATGGCTAGAATGCTTGAATTTTACTCGTACAAAGGTAAGATGAAAACTGAATGAAGTAGCCATGAAACAACCTCTCTCTCTCTCTCTCTCTCTCTCTCTCTCTCTCTCTCTCTCTCTCTCTCTCTCTCTCTCCCCCCTAGATTTGATGGTGTTGAGTGTGACTTTGAAATTTATCTGTTTGACAATTTTAGGTACTAGGATTTTTAAATTCAATTGAGTAGTCTATGGAGTCTTGCTCAAACATGATTTCCATTTTTTTTTTTTTTTGCAAGATAAGATAATACTAAAATCTATTGTTTTCCTCACAGAATTTTTTTCGCCATAGAGCAATCTATATTAATGGATTTTTCCTATCCAAAACTCTCTCTTGAAAAATTCCATTCCTACGCTGATTTATGGTTATCTCATAAGATATGGACAATCTAGGTCATATCAAGTCTTAGATCTTGCATGCAACAAGTAATTTTCGTCTTAAAACAACAATGGTCTTGTTCGTTTAGTAGTTTTAGTTTAGTTTAGTTTTGAAAAAATGTGTAATGAGTGGAGACAGATAGAGAGAGAAATGAGTGTAATGATTACAAAACAAAACTAAAACTAAACTACAACTATGAAACGAACAAGGCCAATAAAATTTGCTTTTCCCACCCAAATCAAATGTCAAAGAAGAAAAACAAAAACCTAGATTTTGTCCCTATCTAGTTCCTTTCTTGTGTGAACGTACGGATAGATGGTTATCGTCACTTTAGTTTTCATCTTTATTGATTTGACTTTTAAACAAACACATCCAATCTAGTTTTTATGTTATATCATCCAAAATTTGCGTTGTCGGTTAATAAAAATTCTGTTGCCGATCAAAAAAAAAAAAAAAAAAAAGTTTTACAAGGACATTGAATTGTTCTGCACTATCTGAGAAATATATCGATTTGATCTTTTTATATATATATACAATCCCGTTCTACGAACATATATCTTCATCTTTCTTCATTGGGTTTATCTTTCAGTTACAGCAGTTCAGTCGGGCTCGACTGCTCTTTCATTGGTTTTAGACGGAAACCATCATTTTGACCTTGTGCTCGCAGATATCCATTTACCTGACATCAATTCATTCTTGCTTCTCAAAGAGTCCCTTAGTAGAGATTTGCCAACAGTTTGTGAGTATCTTATAGATTGAGTTGTTCACTTATTATTTTCTTTTTACTTCATTTATTTGTTTCTTAAATTTTTTGGAAGTCAAATACGGTTGCGTTTCATTTTTTTTTGAAACGTAGACGGTAAATTCTGTTTTCTTTTTTGGTTTTAATTCTTCAAACATATATAATAGAATTATTTTTTTGTCACATTTTTGCTTCAAATTAAAGTTATGTCAGCTGACGAAGACGCTATGGTGGCAAAGTTTGCCCTAGAAAATGGCGCATGTTTCTTTCTTGAAAAGCCTACCGGTTCAATTGTTCTAAAAAGCCTATGGCAACATGTCATTAAAGAAAGGTTATACAAGGCCAAAAGGTTTGGAAAGAAAGAAAACCTTCATCGCCTCGAGACGACAAACCTAAATGGAATTAGAATTTCCAATCCAGAGGAAAACAACCGTGAAGGGAAGAACGATAGCGATATGAACTCGAAGAAGGGCAAGGATGGTGGTAAGAAAAAGGCTCGACAAATTGGAGTAGGAACGATTGTGGATGACGAAGCAGGCGAATCGGATAACGGGAACAGAAAATCGGCTAAGAAGTTTTGTACAGAATGGACAGACGAGCTCCATAGAAAATTCATGGATGCTGTGGATCATCTTGGAGAAGGAGGATGCTACCCGAAGGAGATACTCGAGTTAATGAATGTTCCTGGCCTCACGCGAATGCAAGTCGCTAGTCATCTTCAGGTTTGGTGCTTCATTAATTGCATATTAAAGCCAAAAATCACTCCCATGTATCCCTAAATAAATTTCTTTTCACCTTACTAACAACGAAATAATGATTTTTTTTTTCTATTGCTGTTTTTGTGGCGATTTATAAACATAGTTGTAGTTTATTTTGTTGGTGACATTTTTTATGCGAGAATTAGGTCTTAGTAAACAATATTGACCATAAAATAACTTTCACGGATCTACGTAAAATAACACATTATGCAAAAATAGTGAATTTGAAATAAATAACTAATTAAGGTGTTGTGTATATAGAATAACAATGCACATGTGTATTATTTTTTCTTGATTTTTACTAAAAATTCTAAAATATCATGTGGCATTTTTTATGTCACATTTTCTATCTCATTTTGTTCTTTGGAAAATGACTACTGACAGAAACTGTTTAAAATATGAACATACTAAAAGTTAGTTTTAAAATTCAAAGGAAGTTTGATTTTGTTTTCAAATCATGATACTCCATAAAAAAAAAAGTCCATAATTAATTAGGAAACAAAATGTTTTCTCTATGGGACAAGTTAATTTAGTTGTTACATTTGACTCCTTGAAGTGCAATATTGAGATTTAACTTTGTATGAAATAAAGTAATTTCATATAATTTAATTAATTTGGAAAAAAATATGTAATCACAAAGAAGACACCGTGGCGTGTTCTACTATTAGATGTGGTTGTGTTTTTTTAATCTAGGATATAATAATCATTACATTTTAATTATTTATAAATTTGAGGTACATCTATCACAAAAACTATTTAATAAATTAATCACTGCAATTTTTATTAAAGTTTTCAGTACATAAATTTTGATGAATGTATCATCTTTCATTTTTTTTTTTATGCTTTTACAGTGACATAAATATTTAGTATATTATTTCCGACGGGATTTGTAATACAATTTTTTGATAGAAAATGAAATAGATAAAGTACTGACTAGGTATAACCTGATTTCGTGACTTTTTCTGCTTTGTTCTTTTTTTTCACTCATCAGAAATGTCGAAATGATAATTGGCGTGCCCCAGAAACACGAAAATCAAATTCTTCGAGTGCTCAAACTAATGGTTCCCCGTACAAATTTGGTTCACGAAAATTTGGATCGATGCCTCGCTTACAAAAAAATTCATCTAGCTACCCTCAGACGTCCCACCTAGAAGAAAGTTGGGGGCACCAAACAAGTCCTGGAATGTACTCAACACTTGGTAACAGTTTCATGGGCAATGGAGAAGGAGAGTTCGCAGTTCAATTGATCCAGTCTCAGGCTCACATGGTACCAAATTGTGTTGGGGGTAACGTTCTCACACACAATTCCACAATCCAAAGCAATGGTGTTTACCAAAGTGCAACATCAAATGATACCGGGGATCAAAAAATAGGTTCAATGTTGGGAAAGACAGCTAATTATCAGCATTCGCGAGCAACACCGTTGTACTTTGGTAATCCTACGTTTGGAGCAGATTCTCATAGCAGTGCCTCGAATCAGACTCCTGTTCCCGATGACTTCTTCGATTTTCTCCCCGAAATAGAGGGGACCCATGGCTTTTCCAAATATCTTGGAGGGTCTTCAATGATGATATATGGCTCCATCCCAGAAGCTCACAATGCCTTTGATGTTGAACCAATCTTTTTTGATCGGGTTAGTATACACTAGTATTAATAATTTTCACTAAGCTTTTTCTTAAATAGATTAATTTCCATCTAAGAACTGTTGCATGTTTTTTTTTTTTTTTTTGGGTAAATCAGCTTGAAATTAAAAAAGGTTAACTCACTACTACAATAAACTTAAAAGATCACGGGTAAATACCGTGATCTTTATAATTTAATAACGGTTTTAAAACCGTGGTTGATGGAGCCGTTATTAAAAGTCTTCAAAATTCAACCACGGTTTATGTCTGTAATTAAATGAAAGTCCAAACTGATATGGAAACACACAAGGCGTGATGATAAACAAGATAAGACCACGGTTTGGACAACAAACCGCAGTTAAAGATCGTAAAAGATCACGATTTGAACAAAAAAGCGTGATTAAAAACATTATACAATTACGGTTTACATGACAAACCGTAGTTAAATCAACAATATTATCACGGTTTGAAGATAAAACTGTAATGAAATTAGTTTTAAGATCATGGTTTGGACAAATAGCGTGATTAAAAATACTATACAATCACGGTATGCTCAAAAAACCGTTATTTAAATTAATTATACCATCACGGTTTGGACAAAAAGAAAGACAAGAAAAGTGTGTACTCTAAATTTATAGCGTACCGTAAATTACGGTTTGTTGGAATATACATCACGGTACACACTAAATTTATAGCGTGATCTTTATCAATTATTCTAGTAGTGACCGAATATACAGCTTACAAGGGCATACCCTAGGAAGGACAAAAGAAAATAAAAGAAAGAAAGAAAAAGAAAAGTGCGTACTCTCCGACACAACCTGCGGGGATAGGTATAAGTATGCATAAAGCAATAAACATAGTTAATATAACAACAATGTTTTGAGTACATAATAGTTGGAATTTGAGTTAGCCCGTGCTCACGTCCCATTAACCTAGCTATCCCAAAGGAAAGAATGGCATCGAGGACACGAGCAACTGTTGCATGTTTATTAAATATACTTTAAATGAGTTAGAAAAAATTGATTTTGTTTAGGCATTGTAATTACATGGGTTTGACTCACTCCTTAACTATTTATGACAGCATGAGGGGCACCCGAGATAAGAAGGAAAGGCAAGCGGAGGTGAAGGCACATCACCAACTTTTGTGACCCAACAAGGAAACCCCGATAATTATTTTGACATATGGTATACATAGCGAGCATGTTTAGTTTTGATATTTTGACATATATATTCGTCAATTTAATATTGCGCAAGACTAAATGCCTATCCGTGCTTAAAATTGTGTTGATTTCCATAAATAAAGGATTTATATTGATATCTAGCTCTATTAGCGGTTTATTTGGTTCGTTCATTTTGTAGTTTATATTATTCTTTTTTTGATAGCTATGAAAGCTGCAAAACTTTATATATTATCTAGAATTAATTAGGACATTTGCTATATGCGTAGTTTGGGCTATTGCACCATATGTAATGGATTTGGGATTATATTGAAGACTTAAAACTAGATTTAGCTGTATGTGCCAACTTAGTTTTTGAGGTATACTAGTTACGTTCCTCTCTTGATTCACTAGCTTTGTTCATGATTTGTTAGGAATATCATGTGCCATTGGATTACTTCTTCATTTTCTAACACCTTGAATATGGCATGTGACTCTGGATTGTGTTTTCAAGGCCAAGTGAATAAGATCAAGTGCGGTCACTTGAGCCTACCCAATTTTCTAAAATGTCTACTATTATTTTAGAACTTTCTAAGTAATAGTTTAACGCCCCGTATTTTGGGAAACGTTATTTATTATTACAACTTAAATATTCAAACAGTAATAATAATAAAAAGTCTAGTACATATAATTTGTCTTCCACAGATTGCAAAAAGGCAGACCGGGTATACTTTACGGCTTCTCAAATTCCTCTGCCTGGTCAATTCCCATATCGGCAACTCCTTCGGCTCCGAGTTCTCCATAATACTCCTTCTGTTCATCGCAATAATCTAGCATAATACATCATAGTCGCGAAACAACATCGTGGTATTATGCCAGGGTCACACAAGTGTAACACCGTGAGCGGGGACGCCCAGTAGATAGTTCTACCCAAACCTTAAACTAGCAATTCTAGAACAATATAGAAGGTGACAGAATATTACAGTAAAATCATGCGTGTCCAAATATCAGTGTCAAATTAAATCAGAGTGCAGCGTAATAAAATCAGTGTCTCGTATCATTTTCAGAATCCGAGTGCAATGTCAGTATCTCGTATCAGTTTCACATATCAGCATTCTTCTTCAAATTCCATCCACATCAACATCTCTCGAAAGTTATTGGCCCGTTCTTCTTACCCTTTCTAACGGTCACCAATCTTTCCGCTCGAAGTCCCGGCTGTCTTATATCACTGAACTTAACCAGTCTGTTTATAAGGTTCGTCCACTCCGCGTCTCACACGACATAGTCCCGACTGTCTTATATCACTGAACTTAACCAGTCTGTTTAAAAGGTTCGTCCACTACGTGATGTATCGCTGAGTCCTAACCACCAAATTCTCCCCGCGGAACTGGGGCGACACTCGAATGGCACTACCGTATCAATCATTCATCACATTATCATTTTCATTCTCATCTCTATTTCTCGTCGTGGAATCGATCGTTCATTTTTTCGAAAAACGTGTTGTGTCGTATCGTCCTGTGAATCGTGCACATGCCATGATTTTCGTGGAAATCTTCCGTATCTTGAAAACCGTGTCACTTTAAGTCAAAACTTCTTTTAGCGACCTTCTCTCGACAACAGAATAACCAGGATAGTCCTAGATTGGATGGCCGGACGAGTCCAGTTAGAATCGTCATTCCTCTCTAGTTAGCACAAAACTAGACTTTGTTGATAGACTATCAAGGGTGTTAGCCTTGGGTCATTTCACAGTCTCAATCAAGTCAAAACATTTGTACAGTACTTTTAGAAAGTTTTCATATCTTGAGAAGTTTTTTCGTTCTGAAAATTAGTCGAGCATTATAACGGCGTAATTTCGAAAAGTGGATTTTCATTCGGGCATTATAACTGCGTATTTTGAATAGTCAATTTTCATTTGGGCATTATAACTGCGTATTTTCAAAAGTTGATCTCAAATCGTGCATTGTAACGACTACGTGTGTTTTAAAAAAGTAATTTTTCATATTATTGCTAATTATCCACCATAATCTTGACTAGTTATTTCTAATCACGTTTAAGCATTATAACGACATAATTCAAAAATAAATATGAAATACTAATCTAGGGTTAGGATATATTTTCTACCTTAATCCGAGTTTAGTCAGAGCCGATTAGCTACATTGATCCTGGCGGCGTAACGACTACGTGGTCGAAGTGGTGAAGGGTGGTGGAGCTACTTTGAATATGGAAGAACACTTTGAGTTTTTGCTTGAAAAACTCAAGAAACTTTCCTACTAGAAAGCCACTTTAAGACTACAAAGGAGGAAGAGGTTTTGGTGTGAAGAAACAAGTGAGAGCATGGCTCTATTTATAGGCAAATAGTTGGGCACCCCTCCCATATGTGTCCAAAAAATTCCCATAAAGGAAATGATAAGGTTAATAGGTAGGTTAGCGCTAGTTTTAGGTTTTAGGTTTTTAAGGGTTTGTCTTCTAGGAAATTTCTAGGAAGTTCACAAATGTGACTTAAAGTGTCCAAGTTCATTTGGTTTGTGCATAGGGTGTGGGGAGTTTTGGGTACTATTTATACACATAAAATTAATCATGGGGTGTTATAACTATATATGCATATATATGCACATATATATATATATATACATTATTATGCATATTTATAGCCATAAATAGCTAGGTTTAACTAGGCTACTATAGGGTAGAATATGTTCCTCCCATTTATTAGGGAATATATTCCCTGTTTATGAGTGAAAAAATACCCTTTAAAGTTGGTTTTGTGTGCTAAAAATACAACTAGTGTAATACAAAACTGTATATAGGGCTACTAACTTTAAAGAGACAAATGGTTGTGTTCGAAAATTCCTAGGTAGTTTTTCTAATAATTAGGAGGATTCAAAAGGTACAAAACTTAGGATTTTAATAAAATCCTGGCGCCGAAATGTGCGCTAACATGTGCACGAAAGCACAGCCGTAAAATTACACGGCAAGGGAAATAATTTCCCTCTCTTTTTTTCTTACCCCAACAGGCCTCTCTCTCTCTCTCTCTCTCTCTCTCTCTCTCTCACTCTCACAAAACTCCAAAAATAATGGAAGGAAAGGTGATGAATTTTGGTCAAAATTGAAAGAAAAAGTCAAAATTGGCATTAAAGGCTCCCAAAATGGCACATATTCCATTTATGTAATAAATAGGTAGGTTTTCACTTTAAGAGAACAAGATAAGGGGTGGGGAAGTTGTAGGGTTTCCCGGACGTGAAACGGTATAGTACTCGACATGCACGTACTGATTTACGGCGCGAAAAAATAATAAAATGGAATAAATGAATTTTTATTTTAATTTTTTAAACTAAATAATGAATTATTTCAATTTACGATATTAAAATTAAATAATCGAATTAATATATCAAAATTTTTATTTACGAAATTTTGGGTTATTACAAATAGTGACTACTTTTTATCATTTTATTTATTGAATTTAACCCATGCAAATTGTTTCATTGCCCGAAGAGTGGGTATAAGTGTTAGGATAAAAGAATTAGAGTGTTTTGATAAGCCCCCAATATTGTACATATCTGGGGCTTATCGTACTCATTTATCACACACAAGCACGTGATTTCGCGCCTTATATGTTTGATTTGCGCGTCGTAGTGTTTTTGCCAAGTTACAGGTTGAACGCGTGAAATAAACGCATTTTGAGCACATTGAGAACCGTGCCACGTTTACAAGGGCCAATCGCCCCATGGTTTGCCACCACCGGGCCTCAAGAGCCAAGAAATGAAGACTCGGCTAAGGCCCGGGAAGTCGAAGAGTCACAAAGCCAAACCGGAAGGCTAAAGCCGTGTCTCACTCTCTCGAAAAACTCCTGGTGGAGTCCGGGAGTGAACGAGCACTCAAGTGACCATGGAACACCTCCCCCGAGGGTCGCACAACTCATTTAAGTGCTTTGGAGGAAGTCCGGAAGCACGCAATTCAAAGGGAGTGATCAAAGAAGCCAAATTCAAGTCCTGACCAATCCGGATTAAAGTGGACCGATCCAAATTTGAAGTAAAATTTCCAGACGATTCTGGACCGATCCGGATTAATCCGGATCGATCCAGATTTGCTCAAAGTTTTCCCAGACGATTCTGGACCGATCCGGAATAAAGTGGACCGGTCCAAAAACACCCGCCAACCACTTTTTGAGCACTTTATGCACTTACTACTTATGGAATGTTTTATGCTCTTGTGAGGACTTTTTGGATATTTTGTAGAGAGAGAAGGGAAAGACTATATGGGGCCTCCCCTCTCTCCTTCTCTCCCATTAACTACTCTTTCATATTAGTTCTTAGTTTTTTGCTCCTCCATTGGAGGACTTTGAAGCTTTCTCTCTCTAAAATTCCCGTGTAACCATTAAGCTCCCGTAAGTTTCTCGTTTATTAATCTTGCTACTCTTGCTTAGCTCTTTCAATATATGTAGTTTATTTTCAATTCTCTCTAGTATTTGATGTTCATGTGTTCTAGCTTCTTCTTTAATTAACTCTTGTTTCTCTTGGTTATTAGTCAATTTCTCAAAGTATAAAGTGTTAGGCTAGCTTATAATCTTCATTAAAAATCACTTTTTAAAGTTATATGTCATGTTCTTTATTTCCTTTATAAAAATAGGCATGATTTACTTAGTAATAATCGAGTAGTCGTTATAGGCTCGGTTATTGGGTGATTAGCACCCCATGACTTAGGTTGATTCACTCTCCTCGCCATAATGCAAACATTGCATGTTAATCAAAGAGTTAGGATTAATTTTATGTATCAAAATTGGGATTTGTTAATCTCTTTGATCACACGTAGCCAAGGGCTCGTCCACTTGGCACGTGTGATGCTTAGAGCGATGTCAATCCAAATGTTTGTATAAATGGCACAAGAATCATACTCTTTGAGTAACACCATTTCTAGTCAAAACGATTTTAATCACCAAATTTTCCGTTCGGGGTTGTTTAACGACGCCCCCGAGCCGGTCATTTTAGAGGAGAACGAATCGGCCTAAGCCATGGGTGTTGTGAACCCTTTGACCTTGCCTTCTTTTAATTAGTCTTTTCAAATTCCGCGTCATTCTCGAAGTTAAGAGAATTCCACCAACCAAACTTCTAAAGCCAAGTTTGCCGCTTTAAGGCTAAATCCATCGTTCGCGAATCAACACTCACGTGCAGCGCATTCGGTCTCTGAGGACTCGACCCGGACTTCCGGTATCATGCTACCGTCGACTTGAACCCCACGTTTGGGGTAATAGTTTTGGAATACAATCCAAGGGCGCAAGCATGTTTTATTAGAAATGGAAGGAGGAAGCAGCCAGTTTCGGACACCGTTCGCGTTCTGAAAAACGAGAACTCCAGCGGGCAGTGGCTACAGGCGTAGTTGTCGTGCCCGTGCGCCCTTCCGGTCGTATAAGGGAAGACGTTATGTACATAATATCCCTAGAGTACTGGTTAAAAGGACTAAGAGGGGAGTTAGAACAAGGTTGGCCCCCTCCCACACAATCAAATGCCGGCAAGAACCCAAAAGGGAGATAACAAAGGTCGACAATAAATCAACCGAAAGATACAATTTTGTGCATAAAAATTAAGAGTAGCGCTCCAAAATAGCTCCTGGACATGATAGCTCCTGAACATCCATAATCCACCAAAAGAAAGCCCCTCGTGAAAATTGATCACTTGCATCTCAACAAGCTCCATAATCCACCAAAAGAAAGTCCCTTGTGAAAATTGATCACTAGTATCTCAGTAAGCTTTTGATCATTCACAGATACTCCAACTTTAACTTGCAAGGACAATCATAGTAGCAAGCGATCATGTTACAACCACATGGAAATTGATATCCAAGCTGCAGCAAAAAATCATTCTATCTTCACATGCAGACAACCATAATGCATATGAACTTCCAACTAAACTTCCTTAACCTACAACTTCCCCCCAAGGCACGTGTATTCAGCTTTTCCTCCAGAGCATCCCCTACGTCGGGTCCATGCTCATCTCATAATCGGAACAAAAGTATTTATAAAATCCATCCAATACTGACATTCACATGTTCCAATTAGACACATAATGTTTACAAAAGATACATGAGCCTACCGAACATAATCATCATCGTCTACTTTAAGCGCTATATACAACCAAAATGAAAAAAAATAAATTCCTAAGATTCGCTAGCAACTGTTTTTGCCTTCTTGGTTGATCGCTCCAAGGCACCTTTGCCTCATCTCCAAGCACGTGCTTTTGTCCACAAACCATACAGAGAAAAAAGTATAGAAGCAAGTGTTTATCCGTTTTTGACTTGGAGTCCAGTTTGCTGTGAAAAGGAAAAAATATTGCTCGATTGACTATTTGCACAAAATGTCAAATATTTATGGATATTAGTAGATACAAAGTTTGATACCTTTTCCCAATCCTTAGAAGAAAAATGGAAAATTTTGGCCTTTAGCTTGTCAAAATTTATGTCTTTAGCTTGTATATTGGCGCCCTTGAGATCCTTCTTATTAGTCAAATCGAATTTCCGGGAGAGCGTCATTTGTATTCATGTTGAAGGTTTGTGTCCTTGATTAAAGTGTTGAACCTCTCGGCTTATAAGACGCCCGGGGGTTCGGCCTCTTGTACACCAATTATGAGAAACCTCCTCGGGAGGGTCAGGCGTAGAAACATCCGGGAGCCGCAACCGTTCCTCAAATTACCCCTTCGCCGAGGAGCTTCGATCGCATAGATCGTCGGCAAAGCAAGTCTCAAAGCCACACGCCGAGAGGAGGAGGGTGCGGCGAAAAGGAAAAAATATTTCGAGACCCCCCGAAGACCCCGGCGCCATTATATTGGCAAAATGTCAAATATTTATGGACAATTAGTAGATACAAAGTTGGCGGGCCGAGACGGACCTTCGGGAGTTGTTGGGTGTTGAGCAATCCTTAGAAGCAAAACTCACGTGCTCGGTCGGGATGGGAATTTGAAGGGGCCTTTCTCCTCCTATAAAAAAGGTTTCCGGCCTTTAGTTCTTTTCTCTCAAAAAGCTCTGGAAGGATTGGCGCCCTTGAGATCCTTCTTATTAGTCAAACCCGTCGGAGCTTTTGGACTAAATTCAAGGGACTAAAGCTCGATTGGGCAAGCCCTCTATATTCATTATTCGGAGTCCTCCAACGGGGTCCAAACATTTGTGTCGGACAAATTCCAACATCTTATTCCAGGGCTTTTCCTGGGACACAAACCAAAGGACTTGGCTCATCAAGACAATTGTATTGGGAAGGTGGGACCAAAACTCATTAAACAATTGTCCATTGCTCATAAATGGGATGAAAGTTATATTTCCCAATGACCATTAAAAATCTTTGACAATAAAAAAATGAAAAAATTAAAAATTTCTAAAGGCAATAATAAAATTCAATAAAAAGAAAACTTAAAGCTGAATAAGTTAGATGGTAGCTGAGTTCAAAACCCGATCTTAAAGCAAAATAACATCGATAAACGTCATACTTAGGCATTCAACACCATATGAAGTGCTACTTGTTAAATGCTCCAAAACAACTGGATTATTCTAATTTTACAAACAGCCTCTCAATCTCCACAATGGCTAATGAAATCAACAAAATGACTATCGTCCCACTGGATCACATCGATGGTCCTTTTCCACACTTAAGCAACAACCCTCCACCTTTTTCTGCTAGCAAAGTAGGTAAGTCTATGCATAGAAAAACCAATTCCAGTTCAAATTTCAACTTCCATCCACAATCCAGCCCCTATTACAGATTTTTAGTTTTCGGACATAAATTACAATGCAAATTATACCAAGTTGTACAGCAAGCTTAAGTAGAAATCAAAATGAAGACCCAACACACAAGCATTAGCAAATTGTAAATGCATTTTCACAGCTTCCATGACATCCCATCTTATTTGCAGATTCAGCATTTAGGATTAGTACAAAACTCTAAAAGGAACCCATCCATCATCAATTCTTCATCCATACCGTAAATACCACAAGGGTTGGTCTTGTGCCTAAAATTTGAGAGTTGAAACATTTGCCTTTCATAATCTGGGTTTCTATACCTTGCATCTGTCTAAGTGTCTTAAGTGCTGAATTATAGCATCTACTTGTATAGCTATAAGTTATACATGGTAAATCACAGCGATGGCTAATGCTTTTCTATTCAAACATCATACATTTTAGCCATTAATAGAGCCTATATTGAAGTTCACGATTCACATCTTTCACACAAAATTTTCTCAAATAATCAGGACAAGTACAAGTCTCTTTGAGGAATAATATCAAACACTTGGTGTGCTAGGGCTGATTTAGTTGTCCCAAAAAATGGAGTTAGGGTTTTTTTTATTTATTTCGTAAGGGGAGGGTGGAGATAGGAGACTTACACGATGCTGCGAAGGCGGACGACGGGCAATGGGGTCCTTGAAGAGAAGCAGACGATGGGCAGTGGTGGTGTTCTGCGGCGTCGTCGTACGACAGAGGTGGTGGTTGAGGCGGCGGTGTACGGCAGTGGTGGTGGTCGAGGAGGCGAAGGCGGCGGCGACGTTCGCTGGGGTTGGAGTCGGTGGTGGTGGCGTTCGTCGAGTTTGGACGCCGTTCGTCATGGCTCCTCTCTCTCTCTTTTAAGACTGGAGCCAGCAAAGGGGAATTCTGAAAAACTATTATCGTTTTTTTTTTTTTCAAATGGGTAGGGCCCCAAAACGACGTCGTTTTGGGGTCGTTGTGGCCTTCTGTTGTGGCCATCCGTTGTGTACGTATCATTTTTGTTTGTTAAAAGGGTACCACGTAAGCTGTCAGCTTGGTACCCTATTTGTATTTGCATGTAAAATTTTCTCAGACTTCAGGGACCATGTAGGGCCATAATATTTAGAGAAAGGGACTAACTCATGCAATAGTCGAAACATCAAGGGCTTTTCCATGTGATTTTGACGTGTCAACACTTGGGATTGTCGTCCAAGTCACAGCTTCAACGTGTCTATAACGGGGGCGGCTTCTGCTGGTATCTCTTCTTCAACCTCCCAATTTCTCTCTCGTCGCGCTCTCTCTCTCTCTAGAGCAACCACACCTTGGAGCACAAAAACAGACGAGAAACACTCTGTGTCCGTTAACTCAGTCGTCGACGGAGTCCCCATCAATTTGTCGCCGATTGATCGCCTTAATCTTTTCCTGTACATATCAGCTCCATATCCACCAAATCTATTTGATTCTTGCTCTCTGGTAAGAATCTCTTCTCTCTCCTCTTCGATTCACTCAATTTCCCACACTTAGATGACTAGACGCTAACGATCTTATACGGGATTCGTGGTTCACCTTCAATTCGTTCACTAGGGTTTCCCAAATTTGGGGGTTTTTTTTGGAAGTTCTTTGTATATATACTGTTTAGTTGTTGGATACTAGATTGTATAGGGTTTCTGTACAAAATGTCTGAATCGTGATAAGAAGATTGAGCCTTTTGATTGTTTTATTGAAAAAGTTTCAATAAATCAATTCTTAGGCTTGGATTTGTTTGAGTAGTAAAAATGTCGTCGGCCGGTGTCGCGATATGTCCGTTGCCAATTGAGAATGCAGTTTCCGTTGGTAACATTCACGACCAGTCGTCGGACGAATCGATTGTGATATATGTGGCGGTGTCTGGTTCTGGATTATTGAGTCCGATGCGTGTTTTGGAGTCTGATTCGATCGAGTCTGTGAAGCTTCAGATTCAGAATCATAAAGGGTTTGTTGTTAAGAACCAGAAGTTGGTTTGTGGAGGCAGAGAGCTGGCGCGGAGTAATAGTCTTGTCCGGGAGTATGGGGTGGCTGATGGGAATGTTATGCATTTGGTTCTTAAGCTCTCTGATCTGCAAGTCATCAGTGTAAGGACTTGTTGTGGGAAAGAATTTACATTCCATGTCGAGAGGAGTCGAGATGTAGGGTATGTCAAACGTCAGATTGCTAAAAAGAAGAAAGGTTTAGTCAATCTTGACGATCAAGAAGTCTTATGCAATGGTGAGTGTCTTGAGGATCAGAGACTTATAACAGATATCTGTGAAAATAAGGATGCAGTGATTCACTTGTTTGTTCGGAAAACTGCAAAAATTAGGAATAAACCTGTGGGCAAAAATTATGAATTATCCATTGTTGCACCGCAATCGAATGATAGGACTAGGAGGCATGATGAAGTGGATACGGAAAGTGGGGGTGGGAATGGTGTTGTTTTACCTATAAAGCCTCCCGATATAGGTGTTTGGTTGGAACCCATAATTGTCAATCCAAAGATTGAAGTCTCTTTGGTCCTCGAAGATTTAGTGAAATCAACATTTGAAGGGTTAGACAGAGGGAATTATCCAGTCAGGTCCTCTGAAGGTATGGGAGGAACATATTTTATGCTGGACGCTTTAGGGAAAAGGTATGTGTCCGTTTTTAAGCCTTTAGATGAGGAGCCTATGGCTGTGAACAATCCTCGGGGGCTGCCTTTTTCAGTGGACGGTGAAGGGTTAAAGAAAGGAACCAGAGTCGGGCAAGGTGGATTAAGGGAAGCTGCTGCCTACATTTTGGACCATCCAAAGACCGGTCACCGCTTTATTTCAGGGGAAGACAAGGGATTTGCTGGGGTCCCACCTACAACTATTGTGAAGTGCTTGCATGATGGATTTAATCATCCAGAGGGTTTACATGTCAAGATTGGGTCTTTGCAGATGTTCATGGAGAACTATGGAAGTTGTGAGGATATGGGTCCTAGTGATTTCCCAGTTGAGGAGGTACATAAAATCTCTGTTTTGGATATAAGGATGGCTAATGCGGATAGGCATGCTGGGAACATTTTGCTGAGCAAAGGTGAAGAGGGCCAGACTATACTAATTCCAATTGACCATGGGTATTGTTTGCCCGAGACTGTAAGTTTTCTTATTCCTCTTTCTATTTTTTGGTTCCATTTCTTATATATTGCGCTCATTGCAACTTCTTCATTGTCATTACCAAATCAAAATTGGGGTCAGCTACATGAATCCTTCTTTTTTTTTCCCACTGAGCTCTGTCAATGGCTCTACTTGTTCCCTTAGACTTAGTAGACTCATAGCTTTGTGCACTACACTCAATGTTAATTTGGGTCTTCCCCTCCCCGCATCGTTACTACCCAAAACTATCTTATCAACTCTCTTACCTACTGCATTGTCATTATTTTGTTTTTCAATCTATCTTTTTCATCGATGACTACTTTTACTGAGCTGGAGTCTTTTGATTATAGTAATTTTTAAGTAATCTGATTAACTGGTGAATACTTTTGTCAACTAGTTGCTTTCTTACCTTTTTTTTTTGTAACTGTGCTGGAGTCTTTTGATTATAATAAGTTTTTACTTTCATGCTGAAATTGGATTGTACACAAATTATTTTTCATGGGAAGTCGAATCTCATCAATTCTCTTGGAGAAAGGATGGGGAATGCGTTTTGAATAGTCACATGGTCTGAACTATTTGGTTATCTTGTATGTTTAATCGTTCGAATTTATCTTGACTAGTTTGTGGAATAAAAATATTGAATGACACATATACTGTAATGTACGTATTAGACCTAAAAGTTGAAGAATTCAGTGGAACTATGAATATTAAGGTAAATGCTAGTGCCACTAAGAAGAATGAATACGAACCTATGAAGACATGACATGATGCGATGATTGAAAAGAGTTAAGGGGCAATCCGACCCGCAATAATTAATATGGGTCACATGGAGTCGAGTATATTGTTGCAAATAGGGGCTGGGTTCAATGATGAAGCTGCCATGCATACACATGTATAGGCCTTCTATTTGGAAGGCCAAAGCCACCCCAGTGCAGTGCATTGGGAAAAAGGCACTCCAATTGAGTTTGAGCTAAAAGGCGGGACAGTATGTAGTCCCTATGCTGCGTGGGCACTGACAATCCTTTTTGTTGAGCTTACACACTTCCAACTTCCCAGTGCTTGCGCTAAAGAAAGAGGGCATGGTCTTTCTCGCTTCTTATGAGGATTTTGTCAATCTTTCGGACTTTAATGTCCTATTTTGTAAGGTGGAATAGTACTTGAGGTGACAAAGAACATTACATTTCATGCACAGTACGGGAAACGGGAGTGTTACACTTCGCTGTTTGGAAGACTGAGTTATGATTTGCGACCTGAGCTCCAAGTTTTTATTTCTTAGTAGTTATGTTGTGTCACTAGCTTCAAATATGGCATGAAGGAAATTGAATTTGATTTTGAGAATATGTAGTTCTATACCCTCTCGATAATTTTATAGCAATATATCCTCATCGATGCAGTTTGAAGATTGCACATTTGACTGGCTCTATTGGCCACAAGCTCGCAAGCCTTACGATGCAGAGACTACAGAGTACATAAAATCACTGGATGCGGAGGAAGACATTGCCCTCCTGAAGTTCTATGGTTGGGATCTGCCGCTTGAATGTGCACGCACGCTCCGTATCTCCACCATGCTTCTGAAGAAAGGGGCAGAGAGAGGGCTTACTCCATTTGCCATTGGAAGCATCATGTGCCGCGAAACCTTGAAGAAGGAATCTGTGATTGAGGAGATTGTCCGAGAGGCCCTGGATTCTGTGCTCCCAGGCACAAGCGAATCTCTTTTCATGGAATCAATCTCCGATATCATGGATCGCCGCCTTGATGAGATTACCAAATGAAGGTCTATGTAGAAAATTAGTTATATTCATGTTTATAGGTACATATGTTTACGTACATATGTATGTATATCCTCTATGTACGTACTTTGCTGATCGCTTGTGTTGCTTTCTTTCATTTCTTTTAGCTGTTGCGCGCGAATGACTTGACGCGGTTGAACAATTAGTTTATATCATTTGATATGGGACACAGATATTCATGTCTATAGGTACATATGTATGTCACTACATACAACGGGATTCCACAAGTGATATAGTCTGAAGCTAATCCATTTTTAATGCAAGACAAGAATTGCTCGCTGCATCATTCAACTCAGATCTCGGAAATCACTGCTCACTCCACCCCCCCGAAACCTGAAAAACAAATACAAGAACATTTTGTGAACATCGAAACAAAATTTTACACAAGCAGCAGGTAATAGAGATTTACCATCAGGTTGCACAAATGCAATTCTAGTTTCATCGGTAAGCAGGAATCAGTCGGCCACACGAGAAGCCTTGTGGCATGACTCAAAGCAAGAACTAAGTTTCTGTTAAAATAAAAGCAATTAAATTCAAAATTGAAATTTACTAAATTTTAATTGCGTAAACCAAAAGGAGAAAAAAAAATTACTCGAAAACGCTGTGGAAATCATCCACAATGCATACGATTTTTCAAACTTATCAGCCATAAATTGCACTAAGTAGACAAAACAATCTATATAATGATTTGTGTTGCAATCCTTCAAAGATCCGGTTAACAAGCTCGGCTCAAAAAAACTTAGCTCATTTATACGTGCAGTAAGGTTTTGTTACTACAGGAGCCACATTTCCTTTCGCGGATGTGTCCTCTTGGGAAATATTGTGTGTGTTTTGTTTTGTTTTTTACGTTCTCTAAGACATGGTTGAAATTAATACGACGATGAGCATCATGAGGTCGTACCTTTCTCTCTTTTTTTTTCTTTGAACGGCTCATAATGTTGTACGATGAGCACCTGTACTAGAGAAACGGCTACTTCTATATTGTTCGTTAGTAGACAAAACTCTCACTCTTGAAAAATTATTACTTATTACTTGCTCTTTGAGCACCACGACGTAGTTTTTTTTTTTTTTTTTTCCTGGAGCACTGAATAAAGGCACTTTCTCTTTCGGAAAAAAATTTGTTAAAGGCACAAAAGGGTTCTTTCTCTTTATCGTTAGCCCTTTTTATCGGGAGCAATACAACTCTTAACCCAACTCAAGTTACTTATATGTTTAATTTCAGGAAAAACCCCTAAATTATTGTGCAAGTCTCTAAAACGTACAATAGATTCCTCCATAAAGCACAAAAATGTGAAAAAAAAAAAGGGTAAATTATAAAAAAATTCTTCCATATGTCACAACCAATTTCTGAAATAGAATTTAAATTGAAGATGATTTTAAGATTGCACCTATCGATGGGTCCCTTTACTAAAAGCAAAGTCCATCCACATGGAAAGGGTCTCCAAAAATATTATCTCAAGAAAGGCAGTCGTACTATAGTAGAGCAGTTGCAACTATTTTTGGGCTTTTCAACAAATGGATATTTTCCAGCCAAAAAAGTAGTGGTACAAAACAAAACAAAACAAATGGATCTTTTATTTAATTTGGAGAAGTTCATCCCATGGAAGGGTTTATCAGGAGAACAGAACGTACTGTAGTAGATGGACACCTTCTCATCTGCTGGGAAATTTTGGGCTCCATCTAATAGTAGATGAGTTTTATTTTTGAAAAGTTTTAAAACTCAAGACATGGTGGTCTAAGAAACTCAATAAATGAGCTAATTTTCGTGGAGTAATTTTACCAAGCCCTCACCTCAGACATGGTGTGTTGAGACAACAGACTCGATATAGTTGATGGTAGTAAAAATGACTCAAGTAATTATTATCTCTCTTTTTATTGAGACATTATTCAAATGTCAATGTCCCTTATTTTGATTCTTTTTTCTCCCACACTCTCTCCTTTCCCTTTTCTCCCACCAGGAAGCAAAAATATTTTTGAACATATAATAGGAAATAATAGATGGTAATGTTGGAGTTTTGAATAAGAATTGTGAATTTTTTAAGAAATTAAACATATAAAGTGAAAAATGATGATGATATGAGGGTTTTGTTCACCAACATTTTGGCTTAAAATTTTTTTCCTTCTCTTTCTCTTTCTCATGTTTAGCCCTTTTTATCGGGAGCAATACAATCCAAAATTCTTCATCATTAAAATAGTTAAATTTTTTTTTTTGTTTGAGGAGAATGACCCGTCTCAAAATTTGTGTTTAAAATCTTTTAGGGGTCAAAGGGATTATTTTGGGGAAAATTCACAAGAGAACTTTACTACCCATTTTGCCAAAAATGATAGTAGTATTCAAACTTATATTTGGGTCTACACTCATCTCGTTTTTACTATTTTGGGCTTTTCAACAAATGGATATTTTCAGCCAAAAAACTGTCCAAAACAAAACAAAACAAATGGATCTTTTATTTGAAATTTGGAATCTTCACCAGTTTAAGCAGGAGAACAGAACGGGACACCTTCTCATCTGCTGGAAACAAATATTGGGCTCCATCTAAGGGTGAGTTTTCGTTTTTTTGTTAAAAGTTCTAAAACTCTTAAAGCGTCTCTAAGAAACTTAATCCCCTTGTTTTTTGTCAATTTGCAAGCCGTAACTCAATGGTTGAGTCTTTCAACGAGGTAAAAAAATAAACCAATGGTTATAGGCTCTCTTTTATTGAGAAATAATGTCAATTATTTTAATCTTTCGGCAACACAAGTTTCCCTTCTAACCAGGTAGCAAAAATATTTTTGAACATATAAAGGTATAATAGATGGTAATGATTATTTTGAATAAGACGTCGTCCCAAAAAATATAAAAATGAATTGGGAAAATTTTTCACTTAAAATTTCCTGAGGTTTCGGGGATGCCCTAAAAGTCCCTAAAACTTTTAAAATAAACCTTGAGGAGAATGTTTTTATACATATTTTTTGAATTTTGATTATTTTGGAAAACTCACCCACCTTATACCCATTTTGAAATGATTTTATTTCTAAGTTATTGCCAAACGTTTCTGGCATAATTATTCCATTATTTTTTTGAACTGTCCTAACCTCACATATGAAAAAAAAAATTTATCCGGAAAATGGAAAAATTAATGGAAAAACAAAATAATTTATTGATCAGTCAATATCTTTTTCGGTACAGATTTATAACATGTTTTATGAATGTATAACCAATGGTTGAGTCTTTTCAACAAAAAAATAAACCAATGGTTAGGGCTCCAAAAATTATGTATTTTAAACTTTAAAAGTTTCCCAATAAAAGGAGACAAACTTTTGTAGAGGTCTTTCCAACTCACACGATTATTTTGAATAAGACGTCGTCCCCAAAAAAATATAAAAACTAATTGGGAAAATTTCACTAACCTTCACGAGGTTTCGACATCCGAGATACATCCCGGAGATTTTAAAATAAACCTTCCCTTTTTGTTTTTTAAACATATATTTTTGTTGCTCTTATACCTTACACCACCTTATATCACAATTTTTCTTTCTGTCTATTGTACCGCATAATTATTCCATTCGACTTAAAAAATAGTAAAAAAAAAAAATTATCCCTCACTAAAATTATGGAAACAAAATAATTTATTTCGGTCAAAAATTTATACATGCTTATATGAATGTATATTTTAAATAGGGAAAAATTATGTAAATTTAAAGACTAAAAAGGAGACAAAAATTTGGTAGAGATAATATAGTTTGTACTTTTCAAAAATTCCATTTTAAGAACTCCCATTGATTTTCTATAAAAAAATCCTATACTTTTGAAATTTCATTGTCCACCCTTACTTTTCAAACTAATTATATTTACTTTAAAACTAATAAAGTGTTAACTTTTTTTGAAAAAATAGTAGTACCCTTAGTAATATTCTCAACCTAAAAAACCATTTTTAAAAAAATTTGAAAAAGGTTTTCAAAAATATTTTTTCACTTTGAAAAAATAGTTTTTAAAAATTTTTTGAAATTTTATAGTTTTGAAAATAATTTTTTGAAGGTGGAGAAAAAAATTAGTTTTGAAAATAGTTTTTTAAATAGTTTTTTTTTTCAATTTTTTTTTCCTTATTTGCCAAAAATTTGTTTTCTATCCAAAAAAATGTTTTCAAAATTTTCACTTTTCAAAAAATTCTTTTTTAAAAAAAAATTCAAAAAAAAACTGTTTAAAAAACTATTTTCAAAAGATTTTTTTTTTTGAAATCTTCGATATTTTTTATCTAAAAACTATTTTTTTTAAAATGAAAAATATTTTAATTTTTTTGAAAAACATTTTTTAACTCTATTTTTTTAAAAATCGGGTTTTCTTAGGGTGAAAAATATATTCTAAGGGTATTACGGTCATTTTACGCAAAACGTTAATACCGTTAGCCTTAAAGTAACGGCAGAGGGGGGGTAAATGAAAAATAGTTTGAAAGTTAGGGAGAGTGAAATTTTAAAAAGTATAGGGGAGGTCTGTGTATTTGTCAGAAAGCTTAGGGGAGGTAAGTGAAATTTACCTATAGTTTGATAGTAGGAGTATTAGATGAGAGCAATTTTGACATTAAAATGCGTTAATTAGGTGACATCAATTTCCGTTGGTTCTTTAACGGAATGCTAACAGAAAGAGGTCTAAGGGGGAATCTTGATATTGTCAGCAAAATCAGGGGAGGTCAGTGTTATTTCAGAGACCTAAGAGGAGGTATCTGTTTGTGCCAGGAACCTCAAGGGAGGTCAGTGAAATTTACCCAAACTAATTTTGAATAAGACGTCGTCCAAAAAATATGTACTATTGGACTACTCCCTCCGTCCCAAAATCTTGGTCCCTCTTTGGGAATCCAACTATTTAAAGAGACATGTAATCATTACACTTTGTTTCAAATTTCAAACGCTATTTCCTACAAATACCCTTTGATTTTACTTTTTGAAAGTATCTATAAACCCTTTATAAGGATAGTATTGGAAAATTAAAAATTGGACATCTAAAATGGAAAGTGGTCAATTATTTTGGGACGGACCAAAATAGAAAAAATAGACCAAAAATATGGGATGGATGGAGTAGTATTTTTTGGCCGTGGTGATTAACCGAGCTCTAACACTTGACATATTTTTTTATTTATTGTTATCTCTTAATCTTAAAATATTCAGGTCATTTTTACCGCTTTTGTCGTTTTAATGAGACGAATAAAAAAAAGTATAAAATGTAACACAAAATTTTAAAAAAGTTCATGTAAAACGACAAAAAGTCCCAAAAAGCACACTTTTATACACCCTGAGGTCCAAGAATTTTAATCCTACTTGAATCCAACATCTTAAATGCCTATAAAAACACTTCCTAACACAAGGGCACGCACAAACACCATTCTAGCCACCCAATTGTTTGAGTTTTTTCTATTCTCTACGCCACAAAATTGACTTGGGTATCGCAGGGGTGTTGATTAGCACCACACCAGTGTCTTTAGTTTTTGTTGCAGGTCATTGATCGAGCATGTCGGGAACTGATTCAACACCACCCAATAATTTTTGGGTTAATAGATGATAATCCCTCTGTTCTATTTTAAATGTTCATCTTTCTATTTTGGGATGTCCCTAAAATAAGTGTCCACTTTCTATAAATAACTATCAAAACATTCCAAACTTTCAATTTTACATCTCGTGTTCAAAAAAAAAAAATTACATCTAAAAAGAATTTTTCATTCCTAATTGATTTGACAGTTTTTTATATTCATATCATTCTTAAATTGACAATATCTTTTAACATATAATATTTTTTTATGATTTTGAAAACTTTATATTCCCTCCGTCCCTTTTTAAATGTAGACATTTCTATTTTGAGCTGTCCCTAAATAAGTGTGTGGTTTGAAAAGTTAATGGGTAAAACTTTGTACAATTATCATTTTGCCTTTTTGAAAAGTTAGTGGGTAAAGAGTTAACGAGTAAAAGTGGAGGATAATTTTGAAAAGTAGAGGTAAAAGTTGATGTGAAAAGTGTAAATTGGAAGAAAAAGTTGATGTGAAAGGTGTAATGATGATGTTTCTTTAATAAGTTGGATTTACGAAGTAACACATTTAAAAAGGGACGGAAGAATACATATAATTAATTAAAATCTATCAAATAAGACTCATATTACATATTTTTTGAGATCCATATTGAATGATATAAGCAATTTAAAGTACATTTAATAGAGGACACTTAAATTGGGACGGAAGGAGTAATTACCTCCTGTGAAGGCCCAGATCATAATTATCCCTGAGGCATCAAATTATCATAACTATTTGTTTACAATCATCGTTAGAGTTCCTTTTGGTAATTACACACATGTAGACAGAAAAATCTAGCTTCATGTAGCAATCATATTCTCTCCCTCCACCCTTTCCCAACTTTACTCTCCTCTCACACCAGAATTCACTGTTTCTCTCTCTCTCTCTCTCTCTCTCTCTAGAAATGTACGAACCCCACCATGTCGCAAACAACCACAACAGATCTCGACGAGGCCGAGCCAACGCAGCGTCATGCATGCTCGCGACAGTCTTCCTCCTCTTCCTCCTCCTCGTCGCCGCCGCCGTCTTCTTCATCCTCTTCAAACCCAAGGACCCCAAGATCGCCGTCACCGCCGTCCAATTCCCCAAGTTCTCCGTCTCCAACGGCACCTTCAACTTCACCTTCTTCCAATTCGTCTCCGTCACCAACCCTAACCGCGACTCCTTCACCCACTACGACAGCTCCCTCCAGCTCGTCTACTCCGGCAGCCAGGTCGGCGTCGTCATCATCCCCGCCGGCGAGATCGGTGGCGGCCGGACCCAGCGCATGTCGGCCAAATTCGACGTCGAGGAGTACCCCGTGGCGGCGACGGCGGGAGGAGGGGTGGCTGCGGTGAGCGAGGGAGTAGGTGGGGTGGGGCCAGCCGTGGCGGCAATGGAGATAGAGACGAGGATGAAGTTGGTGGGGAAGGTTAGGGTTTTGAAAGTGTTTATGCATAAGGTGGAGAGTAGAGCGAAGTGCAGTGTTGATATCAGAGTGAGTGATGGATCTGTTTTAGGTTTCCATTGCTAGCAACTGCTTTGTTTTTTTTCGGGTTTTTTTTTTTGTAATGCAGTGTCCGGGTCAGCTTAAGCGCTCGGATTAATCCTTATAGCCCCTCCTACGCTTGCGCGTGGGGTGAGATAGCTGCAAGAGTTCGGTGGCAGGAGGAATCGAACAAAGGCCTCCCAAACCCCATCGAGTCATTGCTGGTAAATGTTTATACTATTATTGTTGTTAGCTAGTAAATGTTTTTACGGAGTACTTCAATTGTCACTCTGGGGAATTTGTATTTTCCTAGCGTGTGATGATTTTGATTTTATTGATATTGAGGAAGCTATTGAATTGTATAACGGTAAGATTTGAAATTTGTAATGCGAACCAACGGTTCTGAGGGTTTCATTCCAGATGAGTAACAGAATTGTTTCGCTAACTTTTAAATTCCCTTATCAAATGTTTACGTGCATCTAGACTAATCTTTTGGTATCAATTTTATCGTTCACTAGTCGAGTTCAATTAAAGTCGGGGCAAAGTCGTGAGTGAATAGACCAAGCTGATAAGAAATAATATCAATGAGGGATTTCGACCCAAGAACACTAGGAGGGAGGAGCAAAGTATGAAGAGATTGTGCGCCGCCTCACCAGAAGTTCGCAGATCACGGCTGGGCCAACCAAGTTGCCTCACCAGAAGTTCGCAGATCACAGCCGGGCCAACCAGGTTGCGAAGTAGTACGAGGAGGCATCACCTGTGCACTTCAATTATGCAACCTCTTAAAACTCTTTGTTCTTTCGCTTGGCTAAATGCACATATATTGTCGTCTTCACCTCTTCATGGGAATAGTTCGCAGATGGGCAGCAGGACAACAAATAGAGAAGAAAGGTTGAGGAAAATATTAAATATAATATATGTCAACCATTCTTAAATCCACCTCTTTTGTTCTTTCGACAATTTTTCGATGTTTTACAAAAATTTGCTTTAAAATGAAGGCACTGGGACTCGAAATCGGAACCTTCATCATGGAAACCCAGTAATTTTTTCACTGAACTGCAAGATAAACTTACTAGACTTTGCACAAAGAATATATATATAGTAAAATTGAAGGCCCCATTTGAAAATCTTTCCCCGAAAACTGAAGGAAAGGGAAGTGCATTTTTTCGGCAGTAGGAGAGTAAGAAAATATTTTCGGAATATTGCCAAATGACAAACATTATTTCTTGCTGACTGAAAATTTCCGATTTTCTCACAAACATGACCATGCTATGATTTAATCTTTATATCTACGAATTGAAAAGAAAAGGAAAAGGGGAAATCAGAGAGAGAGAGAATCCAGTGGAATGAGATGGAGTAAGGTTTTACACTTTTGCTATAGGTAAAAAGGAGGAAGAAGAAAAGAAGAACCCAGATAAATGTTTGCTTGAGACACCTTTTAACGTCAGCACAGTCAAAAGTGATTCCCTTGCTATGCAAATACTTTCTGGAAAAATAGCAGCAACTCAAGAAGAACTGGAGACAGTTTCTTAATTATATTTTTGTCAGAAAAGAACCACATGAAACAAGGAAAAATGCAAATCTCAGCCCTTACGCGGAGTGTATAACTATCCGAGAAAAGTGTATTGAGATCCGTGAAAGTATATTGAGATCCGTGAAATGTGTATTGATATCTGAACTTATTTGTCATTATATGCATATTATCTCCCACCTAATGAGCGGATATTAGCAAGACTCTTAAACAAGTTACGAAAACTGAACATCAATACAGGAGAAAGAGAGAGAGAGAACCATTATTTAACAAAACAAAAAGAAAACATTATGAGACAATGATTGGAAGCTCCAACTTCCACCCAGTATTAATTATCATCTAAATTCTCAACATCTCTGGCAACAAACAACATTAGCAGAAAATTCAACGCAGGGACCTTAGAGAGAGAGAAAGAGAACCCGCCATTTAATTGCAAAGGTTGGGTATGCAAACTCCGCCATCCGGGTTTTGTTGTTCCTTCCATATTCGCCCTGTGACTCGAAGCTTCAGCTCTTTTCTGTCGCCACCAGAGAAAAACAGAGCCATATTCCGTTGTATAACAAGCCCATCATGGCTGTCCCTCACCTTCCGGTGACTGTCCCTTATGCTTCTCGGGGTCCCCTCCCATACAAGTTTCCGGCCATTTCCCCCAACTTCCAAGCTATAACTGTAGTTCCGGGCCTCTGTCTCATCGCCCATAAATCGTAGAAATGCCATATACACTGGAGCCATCCCGAGCTGAAAAGCTTCAAAATGGAGGCAGAAGTAGTGACCGAAACAATTGAAGACCTAATATAGGACCAGATAGTAAAAATTTAGTGGAAAGAATAGTTATTCATGGATTCAGGCTCTAGAGGACAGTAATTATGCATAAAACACCAAAAATCCTGGATTTGTAAGTTTTAATATAGTGATTGAATCAGGGTCTAAATTACCATTGCGGTGTTACGCTCTTTTAACCCAAAAAATATATATATATATGAAAAAGAAAAAGAAAAAGTATTTCTATATTTTTTGGACTTATCCATTTCTAATTAACATTCATTATTAAAGACCGCCTGGGAAAAAAAGAAAAAAATAAGCTTAGCATTATTAAGAAACTAGGAAATTGCAAGATAGCAGTAAAACACTATACACATGTGGTGGCCAAAATTAACCTTAGGTTCCTGGTGTATGCATTTCTAACTATGTAAAACAATGGTTTTCATATACAAAAAAAGAAGAAGAGAGAACTATGTAATTAAAGTTAATACAACTTCAACCATCAAGAAAACCTTTTTTCTTGTATCACTATTTTTACCTCTTAGATACTTAGATACAGCGAAGCATTGAAATGATCTGTTTTATGCATAGATTATTTTCAGGATATATTCATCTATGAAGTTGAAGTTAAGCCAACCGAAAAAAGGCGAAAAATAAATCCCATCTCTCTCATAAGCCTAGTGAAAGTGGGTACTTCCTTTCATGGGCCATCAACCATCACATTTATGAAGACAACATTTCTATGGGATAGCAAACATATTAGTGGACAGAAGTGTTATTCATGGGTCGGGCTGTGGTAACTTTGCAGCCAACAGCAAGAATAATGGATTTGCAAGTTTATGAATGTAGTGACTGAATCGAAGGTTTAGAATCAAGAATATTGTTGCCGTATTAGGTTTTTTTTTATTAATTAAAAATGCTGTATTCTTTGAACTTTTCCATTTCTAACACCCACTTGTAATGATAAGAGTCTGAGAAAAAAGAAGAAACAAGCATTTTAACAGTAAAAGTTATCATAACTTCACTAATTTTGCCTTAATATTAACCACTTGTAGAAACCGTGAAGCATTGAAAAAATGATCTATTTAATGCATAGCATAATTTTCGGGAATTATTCAGGCAAATTCATGGATGTCTATGTAGTGTGAAGTTGAACCAATTGAAAAATAAAGCCCGTCTCTATCACAAGCCTAGTGAAAAATGGATACTTCCTTTCATGGACCATCAATCCTTCATATTTATGACAACATCACCTCCAAACCAAACACATTGCATATACATATATCGGTGCATATATAATTCACTTAAGGTTAATGAAATATACTTACAGTTAACATCCACGTGGCGTTCTCTACCTCACGTGGATTAGACTTGACATAGCGATGGTTGAAAGTGCTCCCGGAGTGCATGTCTACTTTGTGATCATCCCGAAGATGATTAACCAGGTATGGGATGTCCCCAACAATTGAGCATTCCGATCCAGCATATGGGCAGTTGTATGGTCTAAAGTTACACAAGGCCTCGTGCTTGAGCTTGCTGTAGTAAGGAAAGATCTCCGGGCATCCAAGAGAGAAATACTTGCAAGGCAGTTCAAGTGACTCAGCTACTTTTTCTAATGCTAGACACCTTATATCGCCAAGCTCCTGTCTACAAGTGGGGCAGCGGTTGTGTACCCTAACTTTGCAAGTGGAGCACAGTGTGTGCCCATTGTGACACTGTTTAAATCAGAAGAAGTTAGAATCCACAATTATTCACTTTTAAGGAAGCAATAATGGATATTCTAATAGCAACCTCACGGAGATACAAGTTATCTAGACATATATGTGGAACACAGTGTGTGCCCATTATGACACTGTTTAAATCAGAAGAAGTTAGAACCCACAATGATTCACTTTTAAGGAAGCAATAATGGATATTCTAATAGCAACCTCACGGAGATACAAGTTATCTAGACATATATGTGTATCGTGTTAATAGGCAAATAGGTATGCATGTATATATCTTACAAGCAAGGAACAAAATTTCGTTTTGTTGCCTCTGAAACAAAGGAAACGACTGAAACATTTCTTTTTCCTTGTCAATCAAAGTGAAACACTGGCGAAATTAGAAATTCAATTTTTCAACTGCATTGCACCAAACCATGCAAAATGCTAAAAAAATACCGAAACATCGAATTGATGCAACACTGTCAGAAAAACCAACGTCTATTGACACTACAAAATTCATTTGTCATTTCTGTTATGTTTCCGAAATGGTTTGTTTCGGTATCTTAGCTGACTGAAATAATATAATGAAACAAAATTTTGATCCTTGCTAATTAGTGTTTCAAACTTTATATATCAGTGTGTGGGAAAATATGTAATTCAACATTCTTTAGCATCCATATAATGCATTTGCAAATACAGAGCGGTCTGTATATGCAAATGGTGATTTGGAATGAAGGAGAACAAAAGGATGTTATCAACAGGCTCATGAACATTCAAACTGGCAATGTAACCTTAGCACCGTCACCAGAATAGTCAACAGATCTAACTCAACAGATCTAAAGCCACAGATATTTGTCCAGCTCAGAACAATTATAAATAACAGAAGCCCAAGGACCAAAAGTAGTAGTATTGATTCTCAAAATTATTACTAAAATTTTAGTGTGTGCTTCTATGGGTTAACGTATGCAAGAAGGAATATATCGCTCACATCCGACTTAAAGACATGTTGTGATGCCCCAAGGGTAGCATAAAATGACCTCACCAAAGGTCTGAAACCAATATTTATTCGTACAAATATCTTAAACATCATGAGGAAACCAAGCAAAATAAATTCCAAAACGTAGATGTTATCACAATTCTTCAAAAGGGGAAGCCCAAGTCTGTCCCCTACAAGCTAATACGCTGCCAAGTCTCATTTTTTAATCATTGCCCCCTGGGAACTTACTTCAAGCTCCTCAACAACCACTTTTCATCATGAAAAGCCTTAACAGTATTAACTGACCCCAAGATCCTTCTAACCGTAAACAAACTTACAGATGTATACATTTGAATCTATCTGGATTTCGTTAACCTGCAATCTGCTTTCAAGGTCATACAATCGATGCGGTTAATTCTACTATGGATTGGCTAAATCGCAGCACTCCAGGATCTCAGCATAACATTCTCCTTTCAAACATTCAAACAGTGCATAATTGAAAACAAAATTAAACTAAAACTTTTGACAATAGTTATAAGATTCTGTAACCACAAGAGTTTAAAAACAGAAGTACTATTGATGACATTGCCATGGAATGGTTAGACAAGTCTCATAGGCTTTGGAAGCCTAAACCAAAGGCCATGGGTAGCACGAGCATTGAGAAGTCTGTTGGATCCAAAAACAAGTGTCCATGGTAGTTGGTAGTTCAAGGGTCATCCATGGTAGTTGGAAGGTCAAGGGTCATCATGAATCTAGTACTTGCATTCATATTCATCTAGGTACATTAAACGCATTTCTAGTTCATTGCATCTAATTGTTAGAAGGTTCAATGTGTATGCATTTATTTCTAGGTTCATTCACATATCTTATTCAATATATTCATTAATTAGGTTCGTTTCATTTAGACTTCCAGGAATTAGAAGGGTCTTTTCCATTTATTACAAATTGGGATGTAATTTTTCATTTTGGAATAGAGTTGATTAATGAATTGAGATTACAAGCTGAGGCCATTGTGATTGGGGTTTGGGTTGAGGTCCTTCCTTGCAGAAACCGCCTAACCCTTGCAAGAGTGAAGCACTTCTCTCTCTCTCTGAAATTGATCTCTCTACCATGGTGACGGTTAGCGAGCTTAATTCCAAGGTCAAAGCCCCATCCAAAGGGAGACATTGCAACCTTGAATGGTGATGTTGCAACCTTAAAGATTGATGCAGAGGAGATAAAGACATCAATAAGTAAATTGACATATTTTATCATGGGCAAAAATCCAGAGGGCTTTGCCCACGAGTTTGGAGCCTCCAATATTCCAGGGTCCTCCTTCCAGCAACCCCAACAAACTCCACCAACACCGGGGCCTCAACGATTGCAAGAAGATCTTAGAGTAAACAATGTTGATAGAGGTGCTAAACTAGAAGTTGGAGACTGTCACGGAAGCAACGATGCAGAAGTATTTCTTGATTGGTTACGTAGCCCGGAAAGTTTCTTTAAGTGGTATCGCTTGACAGATGACGGAAACTCTTCTTTGCTAGGCTAAGTTGAAGGGAACAGCCAAAATTTGGCGGGCAAAATATCAGCAAACATATTGTGCTACCATCAGGACCTGGGAAGACATGAAAAACGCGATGACTCGGTACTTTGTTCCAGCAAACTACAAGCAGCACGTTCAATTACGTTCACGCAATTGGTTCACGACAGTATGTCCATTGAAGAGTACACTGGAAGATTCTATAACTTGGCTACCAGATCTGAATTTCCATGGAATGAGGATGTGATGATTTTGATGTGCTGGAAAGGGTTGGATACAAAGATCTCAAGTGGTTTAGCTGCTTGTCGACTCTATACTACGGCAGATGTGGTTCAAGTGGCTTACCAAATGGAAGAAGACTTGAAAAAGAATATTCCCGTGAAGGCTACAAGTGAAAGTATTACTCGAAGTGAAAGGACTTTTATCGATGGTAATCGAAGTTTACAGAGAAGTCACAAGGAAATTCTTTTGTCCCTAACAAATCCTCTCGTCCTAGTGAATCGTCATCGGCATCTCAAACAAGTAGTACTTCTAAAACAAGATGTTTCGCTTGCCATTGTTTTGGTCATTCATCCTTTCAATGCCCTAGCAGCCGGTCAATTGCGTTGGTTAGAAAGGAAGTTCCAAAAGTGTCTGCATCCAATGAACCACCACCCGAAGAAGAGGTTTGTGAACCCCTTGATGCTAATTTGGAGGTAAATTTTGATGATTTAGATGAATTCATGGGCATTATCCGTCCTCTTATGGTAACGAATAAACAAGTTTCCAAGGTTGATGAGCGTATTTCTTCTCGAGGGAAAATCTTCTAAACAAGGGTTAATTGTGGTGAGCAAGTATGTTCATTAGTTATGGATACAGGAAGTTGCACCAACATGGTATTTGAAGAAGCTGTCAAAAAGTTAGGGTTGAAAGTTGAGCCACATCCAGAACCATATCATGTGGCTTGGATCACTAATACAAAGTTGAAGGTTGAGCAACAATGTCCTGTCACCTTCACCATTGGGAGCCTTAAAGAGACAGTCATGTGTGATGTTTTGCCACTCAAGCATTGCCACATACTTTTGGGAAGAACATGGTTGTGGGATTGTGACGCACAACATGCTGGGCGTGCCAACAGATACTCCTTTATCGTTGGGAAAAAGAAGTATATTCTTACTTGTGCTACAGATGCCAAACACTGAAATTGCCTAAAAGTTCTCTCCTAATTCAATGAGCTTTTCCACACGCTAGTATTTTGGGAATTGCACCTAACTCACCGGAGTCGAGTTCTTTTCAGTGGAGGAGAATTGATGACATAGCCATGGAATGGTTAGACAAGTCTCATAGGCTTTGGAAGCCTAAACCAAAGGCAATGGGTAGCATGAGCATTGAGAAGTCTTTTGGGTCCAAAAATATGTGTCCATGGTAGTTGGTAGTTCAAGGGTCATCCATGGTAGTTGGAAGGTCAAGGGTTGTCATGAATTTAGTACTTGCATTTATATTCATCTAGATACATTAAACGCATTTCTAGTTCATTGCATCTAGTTGTTAGTAGGTTCAATGTATGCATTTATTTCTAGGTTCATTCACATATCTTATTCAATGTATTCATTAATTAGGTTCATTTCATTTAGACTTCTAGGAATTAGAAGGGTCTTTTCCATGTATTATAAATTGGGATGTAATCTTTCATTTTGGAGTGGAGTTGATTAATGAATTGAGTTTACAAGGTTGAGGCCATTGTGATTGGGGTTTGGACTGCGGTCCTTCCTTGCCTAACCCTAATTCTTCTCTTTCTTCTTCTTTTGCGCACTAACCTTTATAGCTATTCTTATTTCCCTCCAAAAACCACCACGATTCCTATTGTAGGCGGTAGTACTCAGCGTCCTAAAACCATCTAACATCAACTGTTGCCATGGCAGCATTCTGAGCATCTGGTTTCGACCACTTCAGCTTAGATCTGTTAGGCTAATGATATTCCATACTCGGACTTCATTATTTCCATTTTGCTTTAGTGTAGAGGTCTGTTAACACCATCCTACACATGTACAAGAATATCAAAATAGTACTTCCCATACTATCAACTCTCTTGAGTCTCCACAAAGGCTACCAAACATAGCTTGCACTTGAACGATTATTCTACTTCACTAAATATTGAACAGAAGCTAACAATCAAATGAACAACGATTGCAAAACTTTCCAAGTTTAGCGAATTATAAAGGGATGAGTGATCAGCACTTTAGTTGCTTACAGCAAAAGCAGACCCAACTTAAGAGAACAAAAGGGATTCTAAATACAAATTCCACAGGAATCACAACATAATTTCTTTGAACAAGTGTCAACCTTTCAGGGTTAAACTTTCGTATTATACTCCCTCCGTCCCAAATTGCTTGTCCCTTTTGGGAAATCCAACTATTTAAGGAGACAAAAAATTATTGTCTTAGAGTTCCAAATTTATCCTTCAAAATTGTGAAGTTTATTAAGTGGTTTTAAATTATTTATATCTTTCAATATGGATCTCAAAAAATATGCAATATGGATCTAGTTTGATAGATCTCAATTAGTTGTTTTATACAAAGTTTTAAAAATTATGAAAAACATTATATACTAAAAGATATAAACGATTTAAGAAATGACACGAATTTCAAAAACTGTGTAATAAATTGGGAGGGAAAGAGTACTTTTAAGGGTAAAACTGGAAGTTTGATATATTTTGATAGTTGTTTTTAGAAATAGGACCAACATTTTGGGACATCCCAAAATAGAAAGAAGGACCAGCAATTTGGGACGGAGGGAGTAACATCTTCCCACCGAACCTTCTATCACATCACACCAATTGTTCTCAAAATTTAACGTCTGACAACAAATATCAATTAAATCCAAAGCACAACAGAGGCTAAACTCTAGTTTCATGAGATCCCTGTTCGCAAGACAGATATCTCTCCTCTTAAAACAAAGGCACTCCAAGCACAACCAAAGACAATCTTTGTACATCTCCAAATTTGCAAGAAGGAGAAACAGAGATAATTTATTAGCAGAAGCCGTCTCCAACACAGTACTCGTGTACGCTTTATGGGCATGCCATGAATTGTGATCTACCCAAGCACCATATATCACAGTACTCTGCATTGTGGATGACACAGTGTGCAAACCCAAAAATTTAAGTTATTCATGGATACAACTGGGGGATAGTGTAATTACCAAACATGGAGGACAAAGTGAGGGAAAACATCTATATTGCCAAACACATAAGACTGTAAGAACGGACTAGAAAGTTGGCTGTTTTGGCTTGGAAAGAGGGGAAGGGGAGTAAAGAGCGAGCCATCGTGTCTCTCCAACAAACTTATCCTGCATTCCTATAGTAATAATGTGTTTTTCTATACGATCTTGTCTAAAGTCCTCGCCAGTTTTCCTAGAAACAAGATCCATTTCTGAAGACCATATATTGCGAGGAAAACTCAAACCAAACGTTAAGTTAGAAAAGAGCAAAGGATCTTTCCCTATCCTAAATGCCTGAAGATGAATACGAAGTCCAGAATTCCAGAATATACCTTTAATTCCCATTGCTCCTATCATACCATCATTCAAGCTCATTATTTTAGTCAACCACCCAATTGCATCTATCCATCATAGTTGATCGTCATAGCACTACGAATGAAAATGAAATCTAGCCAAAATACAATAGCCACCCACCCAACCAACTTCTTCCCCAAATAGAATGCAGTATTTACCAGAAAAACATAACCCTAAGCAACGAACTAACTTTACCCCCAATTTTAGAACCTTAAGAAATTAAATCACTGAAGAATCAGATACCCAACTGAGCAAATTACATCAGTAAAAACAAACACATCATCAAAGTGGTTCCCCATTATCCAATCCTCCACATCAACTGCGACAAATTCACCAATTTACAATTCAATCGAGACATCTACGGTAGGAACTTACTTTAACCCATAATTTCAGAACCTCAAGAAAATTAAATCACTGAAGATACCCAAGTAAATCCTTAACAACAAATACATCATCAAAGTGGGTCCCTAATGTATTTACCAAAAAAAGTGGGTCCATAGTAGCCAATCTCCTCATCAACTACGACAAATTCAGCAACTTGCGATTCAATTGAGACAAAAAGAAGACAAACCCACAAAAGAACAAACCTGGTGTATCGGAGGGTACATTGAATTGGTACAAACTGGGCATTCGAGAAGCTCATGGACACTTGTCGTCGGATGAATGGCAGAATTGCTATGAGGCTTGGAGGGAAGAAACTGAGGATGCAGATGATGATGATGGTAATGGATCTGATCGTCGTCTATTACCTCCGACGAAGATGATATGCATTCAATGCTATTCATCTCCATTCGTAGAGTATCTTAAACCATATGGGTCTTTTGGTGTGAATGCACACAGAGGGATACGAGGATTTACTGGGGTTTTCCTGTGTGATGGAATTGATTCGTTTGATTGTAATTGTCACTCAGTTTTCGGGGTTCTCAAAGGATGAACAGGAAGAAATGTGTGTGTGTGTGTGTGTGTGTGTGTGTGAGAGAGAGATGCTATTGTTTCAGTCTCTAATCATTTTGCTTGGTCATATGACAGAGATTAGGAAAGATATTGGAGATGAGTAGATGCAATATTAGGTAGATTAATACAAGGAGAAAAGGATGATTTTTTATGGTACCAGGCTACCAGCTAGTGGCTTAGCCAGAAATCACACGAGTGAGGGCACAATTAGACTATAAACACCAGTACTTTGTAATGTAAAAATGTGTCTCAACCTATTTGGGTGTACCCTTTGAATTCCAATGGAGGTCTGTGGTTCGAATAGTTGAGAGATTTCCAACTCTCTTTAGTTGTTAACACACTAATTTTTTCACTAACCCTTGTTGATGTATATCGCAAGGAAAAAAAGACTTATATTTTATGGTAATATAGTGATTATAAATCCATAAAAACCTAATAGTTTCGAGGTAAAAATTCAATGAATTGAAGTTTGTTTGCAGTAATTAGTTATTCGATGATTCTGAGGTATCTCTGCATGGTGCCCTAAAATCCTTTTCCATGATCTTTTTTTTCGGCATTCATCATCTTATAGTTAGATAAAATTCATATATTTAGTCTCAAGTCCCACATCAATATGCATAGGAGAATGATGTTATAATACCATATAGTGGTCCCCCAAGAGCAATAATTAATCTTTTGTAGAAATAATACGATGTACCGGTGAAATTTCTAATACATTTTTCTATAAAATGCAAAAAAAAAAAAAAAAATCCTTAAAATCCAGTGTGGCAAAAACGCCATTTTGGTCTGGTAGTGGCTCCGCCATACCAGCCAAAAAGACAAAAATGAGCTATGGCAATTTTGATTTTCTTTTTTTGGGTAATTTTTTTTTATTTTCTTGATAGCTGGATTAGAGTAATATGTCAACTAATTTCTGTTTTATATTAAACACATTGTAGTTTACATGTCCCTTTCTCTTTCTTAAAAATAAAAAATAAAATCATGGTATACCTTCTATATCGCTTATGTGAATATGTATCATTATTCTTAAAGTCAACTGATGGGTATAAGAAAATTTTAGATCAGGGTACAAATTTTTTGATTAAAAATCAAACTAATTATCGATACAAGCATGTAAATAATAAAGTTTAATACAATTCATAAAAATATATGTATGCATGTTGACTCTTTTAAGTTTAAAATAGCTAAAAATTTAAATGCGCATTTTAGGTACTAGTTATTATATGCAAAAAACTTGAGTAATTATTTATCGTGCGTGACCAATGCTTTTTTGGTATTCTATTAAGTAGGTAATGTTCATGAGTATGGACACTTAATACATATACATTTGTTAGTTTTCTTATAAGAAAATTAATATAATTTACTAGGAGTACTCTGTTATGAGAGCGACATCAAATTTGAAACTCAAATTATATAAAAAAAATCAACAATGCACTTCAAAAATACAATAAGTCCGAAAACCAACAAAAAATACAATAAGTCCACCAAACAAGATAGTCAATTTGTCCTCTCTTAAAAATAAGATTAGAAAGATACTTCTCAAATGTAATAGTAGAAGAGTGTTGAGATGAAAACTCAAACCTTTGAATTTTAATCTTTAAAAATTTTGAAGCCAATTGGACCAGTAACGGCTACCATAAGGGAATCTTACCCTGAATTACAAATATTTCTAGAAATGGTAGTCCATGGCTTAGAGCTTTTTGCCAAGAAACTCTCAAATGTTTTGGGCTACAATAGAAAGCTGCAAATGGTGCATATTTCCCACAAGCTAAAATCTTCAAGATAATTGCATCAAAGAAGGAAATGCAATTTGTTAATTTCTCTATATTATTCCTCTTTTTTCATCCAAAATTCTCCTTGCACATTGCTATTAAAATAACCAGCCAGCAGGGAGAGATGGGCTTTCTCTCTGGTTTGCATATGCCAATGCTTTGCAGCATGTGGAAGCATGCTGGAAGCTCACTTGGTCATGGCAGATCACTGTGCATGTGTGGATACATGTTCACCTATACCTATATGTGAGTTTTTGATTTTTTTTTTTTTGGAGAATAGACAGAAAATTTTATTAATCATTGCGCAATGCCGGAACAAGTAGACCTAAATGATGCAACTGATCAGAACACAAAGAGTCATACAACGCCATCACATCTAGCCTACACAAATAACACACAGTGAAACAAAAATAAAAACGACAACAAACAGAAACCACCATCACCACTCTCACCACACAATGTACAGCCGCCCAATGGGGAAGTCCACCGCCATCGTCACACAATGTCCAACAAGCACAGCATTTTGAGTATTTGTTTTGTTTCACCATTTTATATCACTGAATAAGGGAAACAATAAATAGACGAAATTCCTAAAAAAAATAAGCAGAGGTCTCAGGTTTAAATTGACGGAGCAACAACTGTCTGATGTTATAACTTACTAGTCTACCACTATTGCTACCATGGTGACCAAAAGAGAATTAAAATGGAAAAAGCATATTTTTATTATAATTCCCTAAACACCCCCTCCCAAAAAAACACGCACACGAAGATGTCTTTGGACTGGTTTTAATTGGATCGTATTTTCTACCCAAATCTTATCATCCAGTGGTCAAAAAATGCCCATGGGACTAATCATTCTCCATTGCATTGTTTAAGGTGTGGGTTGGGCAAGTGGGTGATAGTCAAGTTGGAAGACACATATACTCCAATACATTAGATAAGGTTCATGAAGCCTCATAACGTTTACTAATAACTAACACTTCTTGCATGTACTAAAAAAAAAAAAAAAAAAAAAAAAAGGGGTGTGGGTTGGTGATTCCGAATTGCTTGATCGGTTCAATCTATACTCCCTCCTGCTCAAGGGTGGCTCCAACCTTAAAGAAAGTGGTCACTTGAACACCAAAATAATTTTTGTTGGGTTAGAATACATGTAATATTTTTGGTTCAGTATTAGTTTAGCGCTTCATGAACACCTAACCCAAAATATTTGAACACCCATTCCAAAAAAAATTAGCCCACCAATCAATCCTGTAATAATCTGAAATTTTTAATAAAATTTAGGATTATTTAATTTCGTTTTAATTACTTTAATTTCGTTATTTAATTTCTAATTGCACATATGGCCCTTAATTTGCAATTACTACAGTTTATACCCTAATACTTCCAAATTGCTACAAATTCGACCCTAAGGCACGTTTACTTTTTAATCGCGAGCATTACATTTTTATAAATTCATTTCATACATAATTATACACTTTTATACACATACACAAGCAATACTAGTACACATACACACATATGTGTATACATATACTTTATACATCATCCTACACTACCCAACCACCACCAACCATCACCAATACCACACTCTACCTCCTCCCATCAGCCAAAATCAGTCCCCTTGACTGTCATACACTCCACCACCCTCCCTCATCACTTCCTAACCCACTATGGTACTTCTTTCACCCATCCTACACTCCAAACTCCACCCAAAACTCATTTTATACTCCCCCAAACCCCAAAATTCGTCCAGAACAGCTACTGCCCCTCTCATTCACTCTCTTCCTCCTCCAAACTCTCCCAAGAACTCCCAAACCAAGAACACAAAGCCCCATTAACATCCTTCAAGTTCTAGAGTGAGAAAAGTCAAGAAAATTGAGTTTTCACTTCAAAATATCAACCAAAAGCTCCCACCTCTCATCTTCCACTTCAAGATCATCCAACACACTCCAAGGTACCCACATTTCACCACCAAATCCAGCCAAGGCCGGCCAAAGAGCTCCCTCCACCGGTTTTTCGCAAAAATCCATTTTTCGCCAAATCTTCGCAAAACAAGGTAGAAACTCGTACCCAACCTATTCCAAGATTTTGAATGTGTTAGAATAGTCTATGAGTAGTTTAGAGTTGATGGGTTAAAGCCCCAAGTAAAGGGTTTCACGAAACCCGAGCCAAAACGCGATGTACCCTTTTGACCCGAAACTTTATTTTCGTGCTTAGTAAACTCTAGATTCATTGTGGTTCATGTTGTTAACTATTCCAAGAATGTTTAATACTTTACTAACTGTTTATATGAGTTTCTCCATGAATTTATTGTGATTAATCTTCTTCTTGATCGTTGTGTTAAAGTTAGGGGTTTAAAGTGTAATTTTGTGAAAGTTGGCGTGCGTACTTGTGTATTATTTACGAAACCTATTTTTATCAACTAAGTGTCACTACTGAAAATTTAGGAGTGTAACGAAATGACCAGAATGCCCTTCGGGTGTAAAATGACCATTTTGCCCTTGTGTGTGTAAATTACATAATGTGTAGTTTTGTATTTAATAAAAAAATCAAGGAATTGCATTTTATGACAAGTTAGGACTTTATTAACTAAAATAAAGTATTTTTACGTATTTACCCTTGTCGGTGGGAAAATTACATTTTTGCCCTTGTATTATGTTTATTTACAAAAAGGCCCCCAGAATTTGTAAATTTCACTAAGGACCCTAGAGTCGTGAAATTATGTTGGACACCCTTGTACTTACTTAAAATGACGTTGGTGACCCTTACTTTCTTTAAATTACGTTTTGACCCCAATAGTTTAGTAAATTACGTTTTGGCCCCTGTAGTTTGAATTTATTACGTTTAGACCCCTGGTTTTCGATTACTAGAATTTTGTGAACTTGTGAATCGAGATATTCGGTTGTGACCCTTGTGATATTGTTATCGCTTTGCTTCTACTATTCAATGCACTTTCCATAAACGTGTTGAATGCTAGAATGGACAATTAGGTTCTCGGGTTGGGTGATCGTACGCAGATATCACATAGACGATGAGGTTAATGGAAAACTGAATTGGAATTGTTTGATGGGGAGTTACCCCGAGATTGTTGTTGAATCACAGTTCCGCCAAGTGATTTGTTTCGGAGGATTGTTTGGCAATCTGCCTTGACTTCGAAACCCTAGGATGTGACACTCTGTGATTTGCTTCATTTGAATTCTGAGGCGTTATAAGGGTGGAAGTATTATAGACCAGTTTCGGCTATATACCTACAGGACCTGGCAGTTTCCATACGTAGCCTAGTGGTACAGTTTCGTCCCTGGGAAATTCATCCTTGTGAGGCGACTGATGGCTGGATTAAGTACGTAACTTATACCTTCCGTCGGGGCCCCCGAGTGAAGGGCAAGCAAGGGGGGAGTAAATCACAGTTTGGTCATAGTCCTTAGTGGTTAACCGGGAGGAAAGTTCTCTAGGTTGAGAACTTAGATGAATATGTAAGTTAATGGCTAGTAATGAAATCAGGTATGTGTTTATTTCCTGCTTTACGATTTATTTCCTGCTTATTCCTTTAATTACTGCTTTTCAATCATATATGTTGTACTTGTATGTTTAGCAAGGGTTAGGAGGGTTAGAGTAGCTATTGAGTGATTTATCGCTCACGGTGTTACACTTCGTGTGACCCTGGTATAATACTATGATGTTGCTTCGCGACTCGGACGTATTATATCAGACTATGATCAAGCAGGTACTGTTGGTGTCGAACGAGACGGTTATTTCGGAGCCGAGGGTTTTCCGGCAGACCAGGCTCAGGAGGAGCCGTGGAATCCAGAGTTGAACCTTAATCTGTAGAACCCACCCCTTTATTTTTAATGTTGGATCTGTATTACTAATTTCTCAAACTGTACTAAGTATTTTGTAATGGACTGCACTTCACGTTTTCCAACGTGTACTCTGATGGAAACTCTTTTTATTAAATTAATCCTAATTAGTTGTCTTAATTAATGCTTCCGAAAATCGGGGCGTTACAAATCCAATATAAACAACCCAATTAAAACCCATAAGCGGCTCCATAGCTTAGATGGTCAATTACCTTTGAGTGTTTTACTTTCTTATATTACATGTAGTAATTTTGTTTCGGATTTTGTTTGAACACTTAGGTTTCTACTATATATAAACACCCATCAATCCAAATAATTCACAATTAAACACCTAATACATTAGCTCAAAAAAAAAAAAACTCATAATGCCAAAAAATAGAAAAATAGACAGAGAAAAAAGTTTATTGGTATCAAAATCTGACTATGACTTTCTTTTGAACGGCAATCAATTTTATATCTCATAAAGACCAGTGCAAACCTATTCACCACACTATTTCCTACAATAAATACTAGTGTATTTATGCGCCGGTTTAATTTTGTCGCCCAAAATATAGAATTCACAGAAAATAATTGTGACATCTTATGTATTTTTGGATTGTTTGGTCACATTATTCACACTAATATATGAAAATTTATGTATATATAACTATTAACTAGGTAATAACTTAGCAAAAAAAAAAACTAGTTAATAGAGTCAGTAGAGTTAAATAAATCATTGAACACCCTATTAAAATTTCCTAGAGCAGCCACTGCTCATGTTCCTTCCCTTACCTATAAAAGGAAACAATCGTTAGTGCCACCCGACTATAGTCGTCGGAGGGCACGTCGAGGCCTAAATTAGTACTTGGAGAAGGAGAGGAAATAGTACAACAAATCTCAGATCTATAAACGGTGTACCTCCTCCTAAGGTTTATCCTCATATATACATAGATGGTTTGTACGTACTTGCTCTCTAGGTAGGTAACTCATGCCCATCACGAGTGCCTTACGGATTAATGACGTCTCAGTGGACATGTGGCCGTGTCCACGCGTTCGGAGCGTGATGCCATCATAATATCTTCAATTGCCTTCTGGATCAGCTCTCGGGTTGGACCCCTTCAGCCCGGCCTGACAACACTGTATCCGGATGCTGGGCCTACGCGTTGGGCTAAATGAAACTAGTGGGCCATCGATTCGGTCCAACGAGCACTTTATAAGGTTTGGGCTATCCATACTGACAAGCTCATGTATGTTTGTGTTCGGCCCACTACAAAAGGATTATGGGGAAGTGACAGGCTGGCCTTATTTTGTCTGGAGCTTTTCGTCCAAGCCCACCCCATCTCAAACACATTCCACCCAAGTCCTCCTCACGCGCACATGAGCATTTCTCTCTCCAATGTGGTGCATCATTACTCTCTCTCTCTCTCTCTCTCTCTCTCTCTCTCTCTCTCGACTATAAGCCTACAACAAATGGGCAGGGCATTAACTCTATCTCTCTCTCTCTCTCTCTCTCTCTCTCTCTCTCTCTCTCTCTCTCTCTCTCTCTCTGTGTGTGTGTGTGTGTCCTCTCTTCTAATTCTTTTCCTTCTTTAATTAGTGCTAGAGTACTCCCCCCCCCCTCTCTCTCTCTCATTTTATATTTTAAAATAAAATAACTATAGTTATACACAACTATCTTTTCTAAAATTATATATTTGAACTCTACTTGATGAGATCTTTCAAATAAGATCCCATTTGAATATGAAATTGTGTACATAAAAAAAATATATTTTATATCCATTAATTAATACTAATTTACACCCCTTCTAAGCAATTCACACCCTCCAAAATGAAAGAATTCACAGACTTGAAATGTAGAATTCACACACATAACAACTCACTCTCCAAAACACAATTCACACCCCTCAAATGTAGAATTCACACCCCTTCTAAATAATTCACAACCCTCAAATTACACACAATTCACACCCCTGCAACAATTCACACCTCCAAATAGCACACAATTTACCCCTTGTAACAATTCACACTTCCCAATAGCACACAATTATCACCATTGCAACGATTCACACCCTTAATAGCACACAAATTCACACATCTGAAATAATTCACACCCCCTATACAAACAATTCACACCCCCAAAAAATAATTTTTTTTGTATGCATAATTTCACATTCACAATGTATCTTATTTGATAGATCTCGTCAAGAAAGAGATTCCTTTTAGCTTATTTAATAGAGAGAGAGAGTGGACCTCAAAAAAGTAACAGATTCCTTTTAGCTTGTGCTTTTGGTCTTAATCGTATAGTGGAGAGAGAGAATACCAAATAGCAATTATGGGTGGGACACACGCAGAAAAGGAGGGAGAAGAGAGAGAAAGTTAGAGGACAATACACCTCGTGCGCGTAGGGCTCATAGATAAGTGAAAGACAAAATGAGATTTGGACGGAAGGCCCCACAAAAAGTGGGGGCGGCCTGGAATTTCTCGAAGGATTTATGTGCATATCTACAAATATTTCCAAAATCAAAGAATAAAAAGAGTTCCTTTTTTGGGTAAATATCTTGTTTTATTTTATTTTTTTGACAAAAGTGAGATCATGTTGATCTATACCCAGCGGCACTTACATAATTGTATTTATTACAAAAATCTGGACAAAGCCAAACTAATCATTTAACTTATGCAAAATGGTAAAAGTACAAGATAGTCGATATATTTCACCCCAATCCAAGCATCTCACCTGATGCATATTCTGCAGAAAATTCATATCTAGAATTAGCAGTCTTAAAAGAGATAAAATGCTAGTCAAAGACAAAAGATTACAAGAACCCAAACGATGAGATGGACTCCAACCAAGTATGAGCTTACAAATGAACTTCCAAAGCTATAGATCTAACAAGTCACCACGAGCTGCGCTACCAAAAATATCATGTAAGGTTAGAACACTGTCGGCACGGATATCATTGTAAAGCAACACCGTCTAAAAGAACCCGATTTTTCGACGAAATATTCGTTCAAAGACGAAACCAAATACTCTCGCAGAAACAAGAGACATAACTCTCACATATCAGACGACAAGTTGTTGATTTGAAGTGACTAAAGAAAAGAAAAAGAAATACAAAGAATAAAAGAAGCGCATTAGAACTAGTACCATGGCCTCCCTTCCCGCTGTCATACAAGGGTAGTGAAACCTTAGGGGAAAGGGGAAGGGAGAAGAAAAATATCTGTGATGACTAGGGTTTTGAGTGAGCCAGTAAAGCTACCAACTTATATGGGTAAATATTGGACCGAGAAGAGTTAGGGGTGCACACTGGCCTGGTAGCCCACCCAGCACAACCCGGTTTTTTTAGGGCTTGGGATAAATATTTAAGCCCATAGGGCCGGGCTGGGTTGAGATTTTAAGCATGTTTACTACATGGGTTGGGTTTGGAAAATTCCTCTGAGGCCCAGCCTGCCCGCCCGATTTAAATAATCTTTTATTTTGATACTAAAAAAATTGATTGATTGATGTTGGAGAGTTTGTCACACCCTCAAATTTCAACATAAATAAATATACCTTTCCTCCGTAAAGTATCTTAGAAATTCCTTATATGTGGGACCAAAAGTCGTCTCATGACATAAATTTCATTACATAAAACTATGATCTACATTGGTTACCCATATCCCATGTGAAAACATGTTTCAAAATATCAAGTTATTACATTCTTCCGATGGTTCAAAGAAAAGAGAAATTAAATTAGAAATCTAACTTCCGGAAGATTAGGTTATGCAAAAGATGTAAACGCTCTCTATGCCATACTTCTCATAATATCATGCACCACTAACACTCCAATTCATGCTCCTTAGTTGTACCTAAAAACAGCATGGGGTGAGCATTCACTTCGCCCAATAGAAGTTTCATTTACAAATTCATAAATGTATAAAAAAGACATAATGAGATTGATGAAGAATGTGTTTAGACATTCACAAGTAGGTTCCATGGCACATAGCCTATTCATAACGATAAGAGTATCAACTAATTACTCCCACGCATTGACCTACACCCACACGACAACAACATTAAGCCATTCATTACCGACCTTTCTACTTATTGTGTGACTCGTCACAAAATTTCAATTAAACAAAATCCCGCTTGCTTTCTCGAAGCCAAATCAATCGGACCCAACCACTCTCATAAAACCATATTTACTATACCATGAGTTCACATTAACAAATAACCGCTTTCTCCCTTTGTTTACAACTACTCCATTAACCACGCCTATCAATTACCAACATCATAGGGATTTGGATCCCTTAACTGAGTTTCAAGGGCCTTGTTTACCCCTACCGAGATCCACAGGCCTCGATACCTCTGCCCATGGATGCACCAAATGGTGGCCTTAGTAACCGCGATTTCATTACATTCATTAACTCAAAAACAATTTGTACCCTCTTCAAGTTCATCAAGTATATCCGTTAACTCACGCTACTCAATAACAAGTGTCCAACATGTACCTAATCACGAACATTCATCACAGGTCCAACATTTCGATACTCCCTAACGTATTTCATGAATTTCCACATGTACTACACGTATCTACGTATCTCTAAGTATTCTCGTGTCCTGCGAGTATCCATGTATCCCACATGTGTCCTACAAGCATCCAACAAGTATTTCTCGTATCCACAAGCATCCATGTGTCCCTCGAGTGTCCCACTAGTATTCACAAATCCCACAAGTACCCAACAAATACTTCTGTATCCCACAAGTGTCTGAGTGTTCCTCAAGTCTCCCACGAGTGTCCACGTGTCCCACGAGTATTCATATGTCCCACAAGTGTCTAAATATTCCTCAAGTGTTCATGTATTTCCCAATTACCCATGTGTCCCACAAATATTTTCCATTGTTCAAGTGTCCCTTAAATGTTCATATGTCTCATTATCCAATTACGCTTCATCCTCTCACGCTAAACAATATGAGGCCAAGCATAGTAATCAACACGCTCGTAAATTGTCAACGATATAAGGTTGAACTAAACATTAAGATCCACACAAGTTTTAGAGTCCCCACAATGGTTATTTCAAGTATACGGTCAAGCAATTTCATCAGATGCCAAAGGATACCAAACATGCCACCCAATCAACAATACAGTCAATAACAAACGAGGTTTTAAGTGAACAAGACGTTGGAGGAAACCCAAGGCAACTGAACGTCGAAACAGGACTCAAAGCAAATTCGGGCATCTAGAGCAACCTGGTATCGATACTCCATTTCTTGGTATCGATACCAGTTGCACAGTAGAAAAACATAATCTGCTGGTATCGATACCACGTCGTTTTGGAGGAAATTTTTGACAAATTTTTAGATTTAAGGGGATTTCAACCCATGCAAGAAAAACTTGAAATTGATAAATATATATATTTTTGGAGGAAATTTTTGACAAATTTTTAGATTTAAGGGGATTTCAACCCATGCAAGAAAAACTTGAAATTGATAAATATATACATATACATATATATACGCATCAAAACTCTACACATACACTTAGAGAGTGTTGGAAAGAACCCCTACCTAGTAGATCTAAATCTTCTCCAACCTTTGAGCTCAAAATCCTAGTTTTTTTAACCTTGAAACCAACCAAAATCAGCCCTCTTGAGCTTTCTCATGCAAAATCCAAGCTCCAATGGCCAATATACGTATGATGGATCTATAGTGTATTTGTGTAGTGAGGCGAGTCTTTACACATGATTCATTTATTCTTCGGGGAGTACATTGAAATGTTGCAGCAGATGGGGAGCCAGTGAATGAGGTGAATCTGGAGAAGATCAACGCACATGTTGAAGTCATTCAAGTCGCAGCGGATAAGTTGAAAAATAGATTGACCGTATTCATGTTCATCATTTCTCTAGCCTTGATAATTGTACTTCTTTAAGTGGTGACTAGTATTGGATAAGTTGAAAAATGGGTTGTTAGCCATTTTTTTTGTTGTCATCTGACTAGTGGTGACTAGTAGCATAAGCTTGCTTGAAAAATGGCTTGTTAGCCATTTATTTTGTTGTAATCTGACTAGTATTTTGTAATCTGGATTGTTGCAGTAGACCATGCCTCCTTTTTGGCTACACCATTTGCTTTATAGTGACGGTCGGTGTCTGTGTTAGGGAGACAATTGCATTTCATGAGCAGATACAACAAAGAAAACTGAATTGCTATGTATTTGTATGAATGCTCTCACACAGAAAATTTAGTGATGACTAAACTCACACCTATGAATGAAATATAGTGATGAAATATAGTTACTACCAAAAGGGAACCCATCAAGCTGAGAAGCAAAAACACAAAAGCCACCACAATACTCTGTGGAAATGCAGCTCATAAGCAAAAACACTAAAGTTGTACAATAAGCTACCCAGATCAAGGCATCTCATGAATGGCTGAAAACTTGAACGAAAACTTGTCCCTAAATTCATCCAAAACACAAGAGTTCATCCAAAGGACAAGATTTCATCTCATAAATTCATCCAAAGTTGTTCAAGGCAGCTCATAATTGAACGAAAACTTGTTCTAAAAAAAGCAAATACATCCAAAACACAAGAGTTCAGTCCCTAAACAAATACATCCACCAGTCCCTAAATTCATAGCAAATATAACATCAACAAAACACAATCTTCAAGTCTCCAAATACTCCAGTCATTACAGAAGGACTCCCGAAACTGCCTTCAGACACAAGTCTAACAAAAAGAGGGTTTTTGCAATCATCCTCCGCCTTGTACACTCTTCAAATTCTGCAATATGAGTCCCAAAAAGTACAGTTACAAACGAGTCCCAAAATTACAGAAATCATGACATACTCTTATAAATTACAGAACCAACACTAGCAGATTCATACCCAGTGAAAACAAAACTGGGCAGAAACAACACTCTGCTTGTGACACTAATAGAATGAGTGGATTCCAACATACTATAACTGAAAACAAGCCATTAGCAAATTACATTCTGTAGTTGTGGTTGAACGATTTTTCTATTTTTTGTGAAATAATTGCATTATAGTTTCACCAGCAAATTACACCAGCAATGCCTTGCAAGGGATTGGCATTGCAAGGCCGTGACAGTCCTGCTACAAGCTTAAAACTCAAGTGATAGGTTACTTATCTTAACTTGAATGAAACCCCTATTTTTTCGAGTATTTTCGTATTGAAGATGATCAGTATTTCAATAAAACGAAAAACACATAGGTCCCTCAAAATCCCATGGGGTAGTAGCAGATTATCAACTAATGCAGTAAATTACAGATTTTTGTGGAATCATTTCTTATGTCCTCTAAAACCGAGTTCCGTACAACTCTGCAACTTCTATACATAACACTTCAAACCCGTGACAGTTCGAACACTTCACCAATGGAAATGAAACCCCTATTTTTTCGAGTGAAATCACCTTCCCGATAAATCGAAGCCCAATATATATATACAGAAATCTTCAAATGTACAATTTTTGAGAAAACTACTTGGATCAAGCCCTTCCCGGTATTTTTTTTTGAAGATTTCCAGCGTGGACCTTGGAAAACACCTTTTGAACACATTGGACGGCTCGGATTTCCGAAAAACAATTTTTAAAAGCATCAAAACACCGAAAAATGCTTCAATCCGGGGATTTCCGGGATCCTTGACTGGATCGGTGGCGTATATATATATACACAATCGAAGCACCAGTTCGAATTCGAAATCGAAGCCCTAGTTTTTTGAAATCGAAGTGCAAATCGAAGCCTTAGTTTTTGAAAACCCAACCCGACACACAGAGAGAGAGAGAGAGAGAGAGAGAGAGAGAGAGAGAGAGAGAGAGAGAGAGAGAGAGACCTTGGTTCGAAGCTGATTGGATTGTCTTCACCTTCTTCGATCTGGAAATCACGTTCGTCGTCTCCAGGTGCTCTCAAAGTAACGTTGTGATTTGGGGAAAGGAAGGAACCGTTTGCTGATACTTATGACCCGGATCTGAGTTTGACCCGCGAAATGTAATTTTTACCCGGTTTTGACCCGCGAATGGGATTTTAAAATCTGAGCCCTTGGATCTCATCCAAGGGCTGTGAGCTGAAGTCCTCATTTACCTTAAAATGAGGGAGTCCTCATGTGAAGTGGATTGTATATATATATATATACGCATCAAAACTCTACACATACACTTAGAGAGTGTTGGAAAGAACCCCCTACCTCGTAGATCTAAATCTTCTCCAACCTTTGAGCTCAAAATCCTAGTTTTTTTAACCTTGAAACCAACCAAAATTAGCCCTCTTGAGCTTTCTCATGCAAAATCCAAGCTCCAATGGCCAATATACGTATGATGGATCTATAGTGTATTTGTGTGGGGGTTGAACATTGGTTGGTGATTTGGGGAGAGAGAGAGAGTTAAAAAATCAAGAGAGAGAGAGAGAGAGAGGGGGGGGGGGGAGGAGGAGGAGGCAGCCGGCTGTGGGGAGGAGAGGGGAAGTGATTTCTCTCTCTTCCTCATCCTATTTATAGTGCAATAACACCTCACACCCCTGAAGTTCTAATGTGTTACATTTTAACCCAAATCCAAACTAGCTCTCATATTAACCCACTCTCCAACTATCAAATGCATTTCCATCAAATCCCCAATTAAATTCGTAAATTTTTATGTGGAATTCCGGGTCTTTACAAAGTTTCATCATTTTGAGTACTTTAATTGCACTTTAATTTATAGGTCCATTTTTAATATTTTTGTAAGAACTTAGAACTTTAAGTATATTATTACGGTTGTGAATTGTAATTATGATCATTATGGTTGATTAATTTATGTTTGTGATACCATGCTTTAGAAAAATAAATGGGCTTGGTGAACGGGCTTGGGAAATTAAAATTTTATTTGTGTTGGGCTTGGGCATATAAAAATGAAGCCTGATTATAAATGGGCCGGATTTGAGACTGCACAAATCTTATTTTTATCTGGTATAAGCTCGGTCCGAACCCCGTCTAGACCTCTGTAATTATGGCACAAACGATAACTTCGGTTAAAAGCAACTTCAAAAAGGCCACCACTGCTTGAGGGAGGATTCTAAATGCACTTCTTCAATTATTTTTGCTTAGAAAGGATGCTACCATGCATATAGAAGTGTATTTATTTGATCTTGAAAATATACAGTCCTTACGTTAATTCTAACTCTCTTTTTTTGAAACTCTTTCTCGAGAAAAAATTGTATGTGGGTATGGCACTGCCACGTGGTACCTGTCGGCACATCCGAACAGTCCAAACATGTTTTGGATGGTCCTAATTTATTGGGCATTTACAAAAATGCCACCCTTAAATCTAAGCCGTTTAAAATATGTTTGAATGGCTCGGATACACCGACGAGTACCACGTGGCAGTACGCTATCCGCATACAAGGTTTTTCCTCTTTTTCACAAACTGATGTGACCTGTCCTCAGGATTCAAAGTTGACCAGTGCAATGAAATTACAAGAACAACTGAGCTGCCGCATCAAATTATCAATTGAGTTTGCAAGCCAAGTGTTGTTGGTACAACTTTGCTTGGGCTCTCAAATGAAGCACAATCGTGTGGTACTCTTCAATTTATCAATTTCTGATGCTTATGCTGTTCAGCAGCGGCCTAAAATCGCATGCTGTAAGATACATTAAGTTCAAAAGAATCTTCAAATAGCTAAAATTATAAAACTGAGGCAGCGTTAAGCCACAAGTATTAGAACAATCAACCATCCTGCCGTCTACGCTAGTCTGCAAACATACGGGTTACTAAATTCAACTAACAGTCTGCATTCATACCGACCTCCAGTTGGATCAACCGACTTCTTTTTTCTAACCCCTCAACAAAGCGGGGAGAGAGAGAGAGAAACATGTATACAGATCCAAGAAGTTATAATACAAAACTCATCTCTAAAATATAAGAACATATATATATATATAATGCAACAAAATTTTATACAAATATAGCTCGACAATGGGTACATCGAACGGAAAACAGGATGATCCCTAGGACACATGACATACAATGAGCCTAGAGAAACAACCAGATCAAGAGAAAGCACCCAACAAGGAATTGGATGAGAATTTTCCTCTCTTTACCCGAAAAAAAGAAGAAGAAGGAATTGGATGAGAATGAAGAGAAAGCTGATGATTAGTCCAAATAGAACAAAGAAAGCTAAACTGGAAAAGAAGTCTTCCCTAAATATCTCAGCTCCTCCTGCAGAAAATCCTACAGCAACGTAGAAGCCTTCACTTGTAGTAAATCCCAGGATGAGACCAATCTGAGAAATGAATTGATAACTAGCAGTAAAGGTCCAAGATCACCAAAGAGGCAAACAATCTTCAAGCTTCAATCTTCAGGCATCAGCATAAGGAATCTTCAAGGATTATAGCATAAAACACCCCAGACAGCATCAGCAAAAGTGATCTCCAGATATCTCTGAAACCATCCTCAAAATAACAACTTGAATTTAAGGTCCCATTACACATGGGCACATGATGATAAAGTAGCAGCAGCAAAAACGGAATCCATGAGATTAGTACGCAATTAGCAGTAATGCTTGATCATTGAAACCACACCAGATAGCAGGAAAATAAGTGGCATACAGAAGCATATAATAAAACGGGCCCAGATATGTAGAAACCATGACCCAGAAATATGCTCCCCAAAAATATCTGAGCCAGTGATCCTGATATGCAAAAACAGTAATACCAAGTCTCTCCATAAAATGCGCAGCAACAGAATTGAGGAGTATCATCCCCAGCAAATAGCAGCATATGAATGCTACCAGAAGACCCAGCAGTAGAAGCAACAGTGGGCCTTGACAGCAGCACCCAATGACTTAAAACATCCATGTTAGCCCACCAAAATAGCCAACAAAAACTATAACAATAGCCAGATATCAAGCTTCCAGAAATAGAATCAAAGCAGCAGCATAAGCATAGTAGAGATAGTCACAGCAGCATCAGAGAAAAACCATCAATAGAAACAGCACTAGCAAAAACCAGAACTAGCATAGAAGTCCAACGATAGCATCAAGAAATTCTTCGCCATGATAGCATAGAAGCCCCATCATTTGACAGTAGTTTTGAATCTTTTGATTAAGAACCCATTTGCGTATGTCTGATTCCTTCAACGTACTCGCACCCTCAATGGGGAATTACATGCTAGTTGTTATGAGTTCTGGGTCTTTTATTACTTTTACGGGTAGCCATGTACTTGTCCTCCCACACTATCAGTCAACACTATTGTCCATGTTCAATTAGTCCATTGATGAGATTAAGGTTCCTTATATGGACATATGTGCAAACAAATAGGATTTGAAAGAATTAATGGTTGCTAGGAGAAGAGTAGTTTAGAATTTAGCTATTATCCGCAATACAACCCAAAGATAAAAAGAACTACATGCTACATATTATTTCAGCCTGAAAATCTAAATTCGAGTACATTATGGTCACACCTCCTATAATTTGGACGCTCTTCCTAAAGTATGGTACGGAATGAAAATCCTAACCTTAATGCCATACAAGCTGGAATCTCCATAGCCCATACCATGGTCTTCCATCGAACCATCATCTCTCTCTGGACCAATCCCCACTTTTCCCGCCACTTTTGCGTTCAAGCCTTACATCTGTAATCTGAATATCCTTTGAAGCAGCCTTGCACATATCATATACTGTCAGACCCGCAACAGTCACCGCCGTCATTGCTTCCATTTCCACGCCAGTTTTCCCTGTTGAGGCAGCTTCCCCTTCTATGTCAAGACTATAATCAATTGGATTCAATTTCAGATCAACGCGAACATGAGTCAAGTTGATGTTGTGGCATAGTGGGATGAGGTCACTTGTGTGCTTTGCTCCACTTATTCCTGCAATTTTCGCCACACTAAGAACATCACCCTTGGCCATCTGGTTGGCTGAGATCAAATCAAACACTTTTCGGCCCAGTATAACTTTGCAACTAGCAACGGCTACTCTCTTGCTAATTTGTTTTGAAGAGACATCCACCATTTGGGCTTCACCAGTATCGCCAATGTGGGTCAAGCTAAATTCATTATCTGCTACTTTTGGAGATACAGATTGAGAATCTTGAACCATAAACTGGTCACTGCTAGAGCTGGCAAGGGTAGTTGAAGGAGGTTCACCAAATACAGATTCCATTTCCTGCAACCAGGAAGAGATTATGGACAGACAATTGCCGGGGCGAGCAGGTGGAAATGGGATGTGTAGATGTCATGATTGTGCTGTTGAATGCATCCATAGCTATAGATTGAGGAACAACAATAAGAAATAATGTCTAATGCTGAGTGACGTGATCAAGTTTACAATAAGAAAAATTTCAATATTAATCAAATGGTGGCTAATTAAAAGCTTTGTCTGTTGTTTGTGAACAGACAGGATGTATTCCGATGAAATGCTCAGATTTTTCTGTGACATGAGTTTAGATCAATCATATGTCTGAGCTATTGTCCCCTTGTGATTTTTCTCTAGTCAGTCAGACTTTGAGAAACATGTTATCCTAATATTAATAAGATCCCCCTAACTGGTCAGAGCTATCAAGGAAGATAATAACAGTATTTTCTTCACAATTGTAGAGAGTATGTAAACAACTGCAGAGGAGCCACAACCAGCATGGAAGTGAAGCAAGCAAGAGACGTTGCAACTGGATTTGAAACTCAACCCTATACAAAAATGCAACATCCATTTTACCCTTAAATTTGTTTTCTTTCGAAGTTCCCTCCGTACACAAGCTTCACTGTTGCATTGGGCCGTCGTGTCCTCGTTATACAAAAGCAATGAATGCACCCCTATCTTAACAAAAACTTCCACAGCAACTTGATGTCTGTCAATGCCGCATTGTTACTTGTAACAAAAAAAAAAAAAAAAAAAAAAAAAAAAAGCGGACCCTTTTACAGGCTTAACCACTATTTAAGAGCTACTCAAGCTCCATAGTCAGAGAAGGATGAGGCAAAAAAAGCTGCTACATGTAGGCATAACTAAACCTTTCTAGCTATAGACGAATTTTGGCCCAACCTCTGTTTCTCTTTCATCATGGGAACAGTTGATTTGACTTTTTGTGAAGAAAATCAAAGAAATAGCATTTGGAGCTAGCATTGGAGCAATATCACTTAAATGCAACAATTACACACTGCTCATTACAAAAAATTAGTTTTAGCCAAACATTTTGTTACCTGATGAAATGCTAGGAATACTGCATAACATCCCAATTAGATACATTTGTGTGGGCACCACAACAATAGTTGGTGGGGCCCCACACCCATTGGCAATTGCATCTGTTTGGGACCCTATGAGGTATACGAATGTTGAGTTGAAAAGTATTCTTCTTCTTTACATGATATAGGATTTTCAGTTAGGAAGCTCAACGTAATAGTAATAGAAGATCAAATAATCAACCGAAATATTTGTAGAGAAACAATTAGAAAAGCCTATAGGGGTGGTCGAGGCATGCGAAACCGTGTCTCTTAGGAACAATACACCCCCTTTTGCACCATGTTGGTGTTTTTTTCCATGATACAATGACCTTCAAGCCTGCTTTTGTGCGGAAAAATAAGGTTCACGAACCCTATAATCACCAAAAACTAGAAATACTCATAACATTATAACATTATAGATCCACCAGTTCCATGCTCAGAGTCTTATCTTGTCACACAATCGGTCCCAAGTCCAAATAAAGAGGGAGGGTTGTGTGCTAGGTAACTAACAACTAGCACGTGAAAACCCCCAATAGATCATGAAATTAGCCAATTGAGTAACTACTGTGCCTAAGATGATAAAAAAACAATAAAAGATATTACCTTATTGAGCTCTGCAATTGAACCCATTACCCAATTCAGAAATAACAGTGCCTAAGATGATTACAAAAAAAAAAAAGAAAAAAAAGAAAGAAAGTACATGATACCTTATTGAGCTCTGCAATTGCACTAGTAAATTCATGGCTGCTGTTAGTGCTTAAGAACCTTCTAGACAAAGGCAATGCCACGGCGACTCGACGAAGAAACATAACTGGCAGAGCTCCAGACTGCACTGGGAAAAAACACTTCAGACCCACATAAGTTCAAGTAAAAACCAATTTGGCAAAGGGGTATACGTTCATATGAAAACCAATTTTCGAAGAGGCATATTCACAAACAGGTAAGGATCATTAAAGAGTTTTAGAGACATAAGACAGGAGAGGGTTTGCAAAGGGAAGATACAGATGGGAATGGAGATTTCATCAAACAGGTAATGCAGTTGCAAACCTGATTGTTTGTGAACGATGTCGATTTGTTTCGGCGCCCAATTTTGTGTCAGCAAGCTCAAAGACAACCCATATAACTGGACCTACTCGGCAGTTAAAATATGAATGTCAAAATGTTGAATAAAAAAAGCTGTGCAAAAGCACGTCCGTATAGGTATAGTAAATGGACGGTGCGATCTTGACCATCCAAAAGCATTTTCGACGGTTCGGATTTGTCTTTGTTAGTTAATTTTTACTGGTAAAAGAGTGTATAAAATCCGGATCGTTAATTTGTTGGAATGAACGATTAAGATTTGCTTGTGTATATTGCGTATGTGTACATCCGTACGCATAGCCGGACTGATATTGAAAATATCAAAAATAAAAAAAAAACACAAAAGTATTTTTAATGTAAACTCACCTGTAATGAGAGCCAACTAATTCAGTAAACCTATGGGTACAGACCCATAGGTACAGAAAATGCACAGAGGTGTTCGGGGACCCACTTGTGGGTCCCACACGAATGATCCGAATCGTTCATTCAGCTTAGAATAATTTTCCGAGGGGCCCCGCTAGAAATCACTTCAAAATCGTTTTGAATGAAACGGGGAGATATTGGATCAACCACTTACGGACGTTGGATTGAGGTGATTTCTAGCTAGGGCCCTTGGAAAATTATTCTAAGATGAATGAACGGTTCGGATCATCTGTTTGGGACCCACAAGTGGGTCCCCGAACACCTCTGTGCATTTTCTGTACATGTACATTCTGTATACGTAGTAGAGTCCCAACTAATTAGCTAGTCTATTCATGACACAAACGAGAAAAATATTGAACATTTTTGGACCGCATGACAACTAATTAACTAATTTTAGGCTCCGCTTGAAGTAACAATTGGATGTAAAATAAATACCGCATGTATATAAGATCTCGAAATGTATTTTCACAACTAAAATATTATGCGAAATTTATTATATAAATGTAAGATACATACCGGGATCCAATTTTGAGTATTGTGTTGAATCAAACACTCCTGGAAGATTGCTCCTAATTTTTTTTAGAGGGTGATAGTCCAGAAGGAAGTGATTTTCTCTATCTTGACTCTTTTTCCTTATACTCAAACAAAACTTTAGAAATGGGAAAATTTTGAAGTTAAAAACTATTCTGAGCAGAGAAAGGACCCTTCTCATGTGCAACCATATCTCACCCATCCATCATGGTGAAAATTAAATGAGGTAATATAGCCTATGCCATACATTCACACCTACTAGATCTAAATCATTTTGCTTATCTTTATAGGAATCATATCACGTGGGCCACAACATCATAAGGAAAGTTCTTACGTTGGAAAGGAAATAAAAATTTTAAAAAGTGCATTCCCCTTTGACGGGTAAGCTTCTTTCAAGACTCTCAACTTAAAAAATACGTTCCCTTTTACAGTTCGGATTATTATTTTGGAAGGGTGAGTCTATTCGCAGCCCATTTTCCTCAATACAGCCCATCCAAAATAAACACCAAAACCTTCCTTGTGAAAAGACCATTTAGCCCCTCAAATACCAAAACCTATCTTCTTCTTCCTTCACTTCTTCCATCGTTTTCTCATTCCCATAGTGAAAAAATCCCTCCTCCTCCTCCAGCCATTAACCCCATTGTCCTCCCCTGCCCCTCATCTCTCCTCTCTCTCAATGGAGAACCATGTTGAATCAATGGAGGGATCTTCTCCCTCACTAGATTTGGGAGAAGAGCTTCAAAGAGTATTGGAGCAATTTACAACTCCAAATCCACCAATGGATGCACAAATACATACCGAGAGTAACCCGGACATGAAGATTTTCGAGCAAAAAACGACCCAAGAGTAACCCATTGCTTTTTCGATTTTTCAGCCGTTGTTCGTTCGAAACGGTACACACAGTCCCGAAAATCGCAATACATTTCGGTAGTTAATACCCGAAATTTACCTATAAAACCGGGAGTTTATATCCGAAATTGGTGATGGTAGTTAATATCCGCAATATTGGCCATAATTCAGTAGTTTGTATCCGAATTATGTGTTTAGTTTCGGGAGTAAATATCCGAAATGTGCCAAAACCAGACGAGTAAAATAGCGAGAGCTACAAGAGAGAGAGAGAGAGAGAGAGAGAGAGAGAGAGGTGATGGAGGTCGGTCGGAGGAAAAAGTGGGTAGCGGTGGTGATCGAGGTCGATCGATCGGTGAGACGAGGGAGTAGATCGGAGGTCGGTCGGTACCGGTGGTGATGGAGGTCGGTCGGTACCGGTGGGTTTTGAGTGTGGGTTTTGAGAGTGGGTGGGTTTTGAGTGAATTGGGAGAAGAAAAATAACAAGGGTAATTTGGGAAATTTTCTGGGTTATGTGAAGCAAAAATAAAGATTTGCCACATCAGCAAGATTTTATTTAGCAAAAGGGCTGTATGAAGTCTAAAATGGGCTGCGAATAGACTCACTGGAACCGAGGTGGAACTCACGAGCGGGAGTCTTTGAGGTCTTGAGAAGAGTTGAATCCCCCGCTGGGACCATCTTTGAGGGAGTACGTGTGATTGGCAGTGGTTGCATGTACTCCTCCAAGGCCGAAGCTTGTCCATAACCTTTTACTAGATGACGGATTAGCCTTGATTGCAATTTGCATCCATGCAATTTGCAGTGGTTGCATGTAATGTATTAACTAATTGTTGCACTTCTGAAGCTATTCATTTTCTGCCTGAGGTTGACTTCACATAAATATACTTGGAACAAAAATCTCCTAACCACACCGGAAAAATGAACCCTTTGCCTCTTTTTTATTCAAGAATGGACTAGTATTTCATCTCAAGAGTTGGAACTACAGAGATTAACCTATTCCCATGCACCTTCTATTTCGATCACGGTATCGAATTTCGATTGAAAAAACTGAGCCTCAATTATGGTAACTATAGTATAGAAGTATTGCTATACATTTCTGTAATCCACACTTCCAGCTCCGACTAGCGTTCGGACTTCACATGTTTTTCTTTCTATATAACATGAACTCTGGAAGCAATGTGATTTATTCTTTTCTGAGACACTAATAATATCTCTTTGGTGTTGCACAAAGCCTGCAATATGTACACCCTCTCATTTCACTACCTTCTGCTGAACAATGAGCTGCTTCCCAGACAGTTACCTACCATAACAGAGACAAATTAGTAAACCCATGCGTACGGATATGGGAATTCAAATAACATTCAACAGTTAATGATTGTAGGAAGTTAAAATAAAAGAAAGGTCCGATCACGAACATCCTTAATGAACTCAAAACATTTGTGTGATGTCACTTCAGTAATAGAAAACACGTGTAAGACAACATAGCGGCCAAATGCCAAATATTGCACATTTTATACACGACACGACTTTTGTTCTTGAACTACCAATAAGTGAACATAAATCCGTGATGCAGTTGACATTGTATGGAATATGGTCCGACGTTTTGGCGCCCAGCTGTATAACTAAACTCAGAACCATAAATGGAACTTACCCATTTGACATAAGAATTTTGGCTTCTCTTACAGCTGCACTTACAGCATAAAGTGTCATCTTTTTAACCTGTAAAGGGAGAGACTTCAGCAAAGAATAAGAAATATTGATAGAGCAAACTACACAACATCCACAGTTTCTCTCTGATCAATCATCATTTCTCAATTAGATTTCCTTTTAAGTCTGCACAGAGTGCAAATCTTAAAAGCTTCAGTACATCAGTAACATGCTGACAAATTTTCACACGTGCATTGAACAACATCTGCACGTATTGTTCGATAAGCTTATATGAGAAGTTCGATCATGTGACACAACAGAAAAGAAAGCTCTCTAGAAATTGACAAATTTTGCAGAGGGGAAGCTGGTGAAGAAGGTCCTTCGGAAAGTAGATGCATGCACAAGCTTGGTTGCAACTGTAATCCAGGAGCTGGCAAAATCCACGGAAGGGGAAGGCATAAATGTAATTATCTTTTAGTTTGCTAAAAGTCTAGAGAAATCTACATCACGTATTAGTTCCCCTCAAACATGTTGAAGAGATACGGTTGACTGGGAAACATTTTATTTTAAAGTGTTACAACCGTCTAAGCTGAGCTTTCTACATTTCTTTTCACCACTATTGTTTAACTCACCACCATAATGCTAGAAAAATAAGTAACCTCAAATGGTGCTGTTTCTTAATATCCACAATCACACATAATTCTCCTTCATGACCAGACTTGAAGCACAAAAGATCAAGAAATCCAACTATATTCCTGTATAAATCTAACCTCAATACTTACCTACAAAATGACAGAAGGGCTACACGTAAATAAGTTGACATTCTCATTTGATAAGAGTACCTTAAATGTAGAGATAGTAGAGTGATGGAACATATGACACTGGTTTATTTCCTACAGCAGAAACTTCCCAGGTACTAAGCCATAAAAAATAAACACGGATTTTGAAAAGGGACTAACAAATCTGGACAGAGGGAGTACTAAATTACACTACCACTTGATGACCACATCCTGAAGTACCACCAAAAAAATGTCATGAACCAATACTTTGAAAATTGGGATGACCCCATGGCAAGCGAATTATGTTGATAAGCAGCTTATATAACTGTGGATGATCATTGTTAATCCACGACTAGTCTTTACATCCTAGGATAACCTACTCAGTTCCCATTGGGAATAAGAAATTGAAAGCGCATAAAGATAGAATTGTACCTCCAGCTTATCTTCCTTGGCTCTATGGTTTTTTGGAAGCAACCGGAACTCTTGTGTTAACCAAACACATTCTTCAACATTTTCGGGGGATACAAAGTCGAGGGCCACCTTAATGCAGGACTGGAGTGATGAAATTGAATTGCATCAAAAAATAGGAAATGAAAAGGCAGATAGAAGATGCTACATATATCTTGAAGGAATAACATTAAAGATCACAAGAGAGCCGTTGATCCCAAAAAATAACGAATAAAGGTATAAGAAACCAGAAATAGAGTATGAAATACAAGATTAAAATTGAGGAAAATATGAGTCATAGCCAAAAAAGAAGTATACAACTCCCCTCTCTCTCTCTCTCTCTCTCTCTCACCCTTGCATGCCTCTGCCGATTCATCTTCTTCCCCTCCTTCCCCTTCTTGGGGCGGGAGGGGAGGACTCTCTCCCTATCTGTGAAGATACTCTTTCCCTTTTTCTCCAGTCTTCTCCGCGATGTCTTCTTCCTCCTTTCTGGCTTCACTCCAAGAGGTGTCCGGCGCCGTCATTTTCTGTTGGGATCGGTGGTTCTGCCTAACGGCGAGTCAGATCGGCTGGTGCTACATGCCGGGTCATTGTTGGATGGTCTCGGTTTTTCACCTAACGGCTTGTGGAGGTGCAGCGTCTTGGTGTGGCTCGTGGGCATGGGCAACGGCAGCTGCTGGTCGGCAGTTCTGGATGGCGGCTGGCAGTGATGCTGTTTGTTCTGTTCTATGGGCAGCGGTCGGGTGTGGCGCTGTTGGTGGCCAGTTGTCTGTCTGTTGGCTGGTTGTAGGATGGGAGGCGGCTGGATGTATGCTTGGTTTAGGGTTTTCTTTTCTTTCTTTTTTTTTTTTTGAGTTTGGGCTTTAGGTGTTTTTCTGGTTTGGGCTTGGCCCGATGGGTGTTCCTTGGTTGGCATTTTGCCAATCTCGGTTTGGGTTAGGGTCCAGGACTGGGCACATGATTGTTCTTAGCTTTGTTTAGGAATATGATGCCATCCTCCTTGTTCCTTTTGATTCTTTGTATCATTTTCAAAGATCAATAAAAATTTTGCTACTCAAAAAAAAAAAAAAAAAAAGAGAGAGATCGAGGAAAATCAGCAAACCATAGAAGTCTAAGATTCTAAACCAATGTTACCAAGAAGGCGGATTGTTCTAGGAACATGAATGCGGTACCCCAAAAGACTTGAATTCCCGAACGAAAAGTGGTAGGCTTCTCTAGCTTACTGTGGAGGATGCCTTTAATTCCAATTACAGCAACGACCATCCTGATAGGATCAGGTCTGATCAAAAGGTGATGCTCTCTGTATATTCCGTCCAGACTGGGGACGCCCGAACATGGAGTGTACGCGTTTTAAGTCGGTTAGGGCTTATTTTCTGTAATTTGTGTACTTTCTATACTTTGTTATTACCTTGGAGGTTCCTAGGGTCTGTCTTTTCCTATTGGGGCTTTGATATTAGGGTTGGTTGTCTCTTTGGGTTCCATCCAGGGTTTGTTCTCCCTATCGGGTTGTTCTCCCCAGATATCATTGGGTGCTTCATTAAAAGTTACCTATATAGCCGGTCTTTGTATTCTCTCCTCATTCATAGTGAATCCTCTCTCGCTCTTCACCCTTGAAGGTAAATCTATTTACTTCTCTACTTCGTGGTTGTCATAACAAACTGGTATCAGAGCTTAGGTTTTCATCCTACGCTTTTGTTTATTCCGTTGTCTTGTTTTTTGGTGATCGTTTCGATTACAATATGACGGCTCGATGTAAAGTTCAGAAGTTTGATGGCCAAAGCAGTAGCTTCAGTCTATGGCGTGTCATGATGAAGGCTTTGCTAGTTCAACAAGGATTATCCAAGGCTCTCTTGGGGAAGGTCAAGAAACCAACAACTATGGAGGAGGATGTTTTCGAAGATCTCGATGCAAAGACCCTCACTTCCATTTAGTTAAGTCTCACTAAACGGTTGTATTTGAAGCACCGCCTTTATACGTTTCGTATGAGTGAAGGTAAGCACATAAAAGGCCATTTAGATGAGTAAAATCGACTTATTATGGATCCTACAAATATTGATGATGAAGATCAAGCCCTTATTGTGTTATGTTCTTTGCATGCATCAGATGAGCATTTTCTTACTACCCTACTTAATGGGAAGGATACAATTTCCATGGAGGATGTTAAATCTAGCTTATATTTGAAAGAATTGAGGGAAAAAGTATTCGGCGAGAGTGAGGGTAATACTGATGGTTTATTTGTGAAAGGAAAAACTGTTGAGAGGGATAATATAAGTAGAGAGATTTTTGGTCTTCATTCCACTCCACATATGAGGATGTAGTAAAGTGTTTTTAATGTAAATAAGGGCAAGATTGAAAAGAAGGTTATTGCTGGTGTTGCTAAAGCAGATTCTGACGGGCCAGAGACGGTTCTCTCAGTGACGGTCGGTGATGTTTGTTCGAATACTGAGTGGATTCTGGACTCAGGATGTTCTCACCATGTGTCCAAATAAGTATTGGTTCGAAATGAATCGGTTAGTAGTGGTACAGTTCTCATGGGAAATACCATATAGAAATGTTGGGATAGGAATGATTCAAGTTAGAATGCATGATGGTGCTGTGAGGAAATTGTTTGGTGTTCGACATGTACTAGATTTGAGGAGAAACCTCGTCTCTTTGGGTACGCTTGAGTCTGATGGTTGAAATATACCGCTAAAGGTGGAGTTTTGAGGATTTCTAAGGGTGCTAGTATTTTGATGAAGGGTCAGAAATGGCGTAACCTCTATGTGCTTAATGGTAGTACGGTTGTGGGTGTTGCATCAGCAGATTCTTCATTGATTGTTATGAGTTCGGGTTTGACTCAGTTTTGGCATATGTGGTTTTGGCAAACTATCCCTGTCGTCAAGTTCAGCATTGCTTGGGCTTGATTGGTGTTCCCTAGCTTTGATTGCCCCGCGGGGGTGTTTGGAGAAGAGTTGTTTCGGGCGGGATTCGTTGAGGATGCCTTTAATTCTAAGTACAACATCGATCGCTCGGACAGGATCAAGTCTGGTCGAAAGGTGATGCTCTCTGTATATTCCATTCGTATGGAACTTAAGTCCGTTTGGACGGTTGGACGAGGAGTGTACGCATTTTAAGTCGGTTAGGGCTTCTTTTCTATACTTTCTTACAACTAGGGATCTTAGGGTTTGTCTTTTCTTGTTGCATCTTTGATATTAAGGTTTTTTTGTTGTCTCTTTGGATTCCATTTAGGTGGATTATTTATGGAGGGTGTGTTCACATTGATGTGACATTTATGGAGTGTGAATAAAATAATACTTGGTTTGGATATTTTGTAAGAGGTGGGTGGATGATGTAAAAACTAGGCAAATGACCTATTTGCCCTTGTGCATTACCATATTACATTATGCATTAAATGAATTATATAATTACAATAATTAGTTTTGTTTAATATTTTACAACAATGAAGCTATAATAATATTAATTTTAAAATAAATAAATTTAAATAAATTCGTGTATTAAGTTTGTATATTATAGTTTTAAAATTTCGAATTATATATTTATAATTTCGTACATTAATTTTATAATTTGGAATATATCACCTATAAATTTTTTAAATGCATTGTAATTGTTAGAAATAATAGGTTGTGATTATAGTGTAACAAAATTGATTTCTTAACCAACGCATGTTGGTTCAAGTGGTTCGGCACTTGTTCCCCTTAAGCAAGGTCTCGAGTTCGAGTCTTGTGAATGGAGGAAACTTGCGCTGGGAGAGCTTTACCCCTTCGTGGGCCGACCCGGCTCGCACCGGATTTAGTCGGGGTCCAGTGGGCTTCCGGATACCGGTGGTTTAGACCAAAAAAAAAAAAATTTGATTTCTTAAACCAATGATATATTGATTAAGTAAATCTAAATTATTGCTCACTTTCATATTATCGATTGGCCCAAAACTCTTTTTAGATTATGGCCCATATAAGCTTATTTTACATATTTAGTCTATCGTCCAAAGATTTTCTAAGCCCAATAGGCCTGTTTGTCTACACAAGTGAAGTGGTCCTCCACTTTGTAAAGTGGTCATTCACTTTGACAAGTGGTCATCCTATTCTTCAAACGTCTTCCGGAGCTGCTCTTTCCGCTACTATTAACTTCTGAAGCTTCTCAGTTAGTAATACAATTCTCAAGCGTTGGGGGTGGGGGGGCCTGACTAAATATGTACAGGGTCGACCCTATTCATAATTGGTAAGGGCTGGGCCGGATTATCTGGACAAGGGGATGAGTAATCAAGGTAGTGCTTTTATCTCCCAAACCATGGATCACTAGTGGGCTCGGGATTAGTCATCCGGGCCCAACTTCATCCGGCTTCTATAAACCCCATCCAATCGGGTCCTTAGGGTTCAATCTCCCTATCTGATTCCACTAGAGATTTGTCCCTAGATATCTTTTGGGTGCTTCATTGAGAGTTATGGGTATAGCCGGCTCTTTGTATTCTGTCCTCGTTCATCATTAATCCTCTCTCGCTTTCGCGCATGGAGTACGTTCTTGCTTTGTGCTTTCGTGGAACCACGTAAATCTTTGTGTCAGTTTTTATCACTTGTTGGTTTGTTTACTTCTCTACGCCGTGGTTGCAATCTCTCGTCCTCGTAGGAAACATTTTGGGGTTCGCTTTGGATCATTAAATTCACCTTTTTGGAACGAAGGCGTACCAGATTCAGATCGTGCTTTTCATAACGTAATTCGCTAAAGTATTAGTTTTTTGGTAACGTAGGTCTAATAACTACTATATCAAAGTAATAAGTAATAACTAATAACTACAGATACCAAATAATTACCCTACCAAATGACTACCTGTCTATTTCTCACTTGATGAGGACACCCGACTGGAATGAAAACAGCCTCACCAAGATGTTGTTCAAATGTCCAAGGTTCAATATCTGCCATAAAGCATACCATATGTCAGTATGGCACATTCGTTATGACCTATAATACTGGCCTAGAGAAGAGTTCCTTACTGAATTCCTCTTTCAGTTGTTTCATATGCCTTTCATTCAAAAAGAAGGTCTGATCATGAATAGGATGAACCACCTGAAAGCATAGTAGAAAAAATAAATCTCTTGGTCCAAATAAAGTACAACAATGAACCAGCTCATACTTACAGAATTTAAAGGACGGTTATCTATGTGACGAAATTCCTTTTTGTGCTTTTGCAAGTATTTGATTAACTTTGGAACATCCTGCCTCCGGAATATGTGCCAAACAGAACCTCCACGGGCAACCTCTGACTTGTCATTACTTTGGAGAGAACCCTCAAAATTTTCAGGGTTGGACTTTCTAGAATCTGGATCAATAATTCCATTATCACCTCCAAAAAAAATCCGCGGAGCATCTTTCCCGCTGGAATGCTTCTTTATCACTTTGTTGCTGGAACTACGAATTGCTTCTTGATGGGAGACATCTCTCACAGATGCAAGTTTGGTCCCAGATTCAAGTCCATTAGCAGAATGTAACTCTTCAGCGTTAGGAAAAGAGGAGCTCAGACCGACATCATCTTGGCAGTAACTTTTCTTTTCAGCTTCATATTCTCCCTTTGTTGTTGACTTGCTGCAAATGCTTTCAATCGACGATGAATCCAAGTCCACAGACTTGATGCCTTCATCAAGTTGATCTTTTCGTGAGAGGCATTCAACTCCTTTCATAGTCACATCCATGGATTCTTTTACCCCAGAATGATCAAATGTTCTTGATTTCTTATCCAGAAAACAAGTGGTTCCATCATCTTCGTCAGCTTCATTGCATGGGATAGAGTTTTCCTTCAATTCAGTTGACTGTTTACGGCATTTAAGTATCCCACAATCTGTATTTTCCACCTTCAAATCAATTTTAAAATTTCCATTGCATGCTGAGGAGTTGGCTTCGTTTTTCGAGGGCTTTTTGTGGTCAGAAATCTGAATCTTAGTATTCTGCATATCAAGAAACCGCAGGTAGTCAATACTATTTGCCCTGTATAACGGAAAAGCAGATGGGGGAATAGAATATTCAAAGCAACTATTGCATCTCAGTGAAAAGAGAGTATAAAGGTCAATATCGACCAATTTGTACCTTAAATTGTTCTCTCTCTATGATTGGGCTATCGTCTGCAACAATATCCCCACTGTTAGCACATCCAGCATCCATTTCCTGAGGAACAAAGTGTCGTTTTAGTGAATGTCTTCTAAATCCATCCTCGTCTTTTACATCATAGAGTTCCCATGTGTCTTCCGCAGCATATTCCTTCTGCATTGTTTTTATGCTGTCAAGTTGCCAAGGTTCAATCTTCACCTTAGCTGTGTGAGTAAGTACATTCACCTGAGCCCAAAATAGTTGATAATTAGCCAACATACAGCAACAACAAAAAAAAAAACAGCAACAACATTCTAAATTGAACTTATCTACATCTTGAACCAAACTAACAAACAACTATTGAGGGACAAAACGTACTGCATCAGACATATCACAATGGAGCTTTGTCACTGAATCACCTCTTCCAAGTTCTTCAGAAAACCCATAAGCAATATATGTCTTGGGTCCCAAGTCAGGTTTAAGCATTTGATCAGGAAGCTTTGTGGCAAGGTTGAGGAGACCAGATTTTGGGTCTGTATAGTCACTATAAGGAAGTGCTGCAATAAATTCAGAACCATGCCTCGGCAAACGCTCTTCAAACAAAGTTGAGGAGGGCCAATCCTTCAGCTTCAAGATCTCTGGCCACCCTCCCTTATGCATGCGACCCTCTAAGAAGCCCTTAAAGAATTGGTGTATGTTAATCTCAACCTACAGAAACAAGAAGAAATCAAACTTAGGAACCTTATTTTCTGTTGCTGAGAATGAACAAACTTATCAGGATTCAGGACGACTCTGAATTTAGAACAGTGAAACCACACTGTAAGGGGGGGAATCTTTACATAAGCTGCTTCCAGAAGTAGGGTTTATAGCGGTAAAGTGATATGTTGACCCTTTTTCTAGTGATATGAAGGAAAGAAAGAACAGAGAAATCAAATACAGTCCACATTTATTGCCACCGATGGACAATGTTTGGCATTTTACATGCCTGGGAGTCCACATTCCTTTAATCAGCACAACACGGCCATCTAGATTCCTTTACAAGAGTGAGTGAAAACCCATACACAATCCATTAATATGCTTTTATTAGTAAGAATGGCAATGGAAAGTTCAACAAGCAAACCACCAACAAATTTCACATAAAAGGGCTGACCTCACGCCAATCCAAGCAATCAAGGGCTTTTACACTTTTTGTTTCCTCTTTGACCTTTCCCTTGGCACTTGTTTCTCTGAGAGCCCTCCACATAACCATTGGTTCCCAACTGAGACCAGATGTCTTGTCAAGAACATTTCTGACAATCACGGGTTCACCTCTCATCCAGTGAGATTGGAAATGCTCAATTTCATGATCTTCCACATCTATGGCATTTGGACAATACAAGAAATTATCTTGAGTGCCCTCCCTGAAAGCTGCCTGCCTGACTGTAGTATCGATTTTGTTGTCCCCTTTAGAAATATTTGAGAGGCACAAAGAACACCCTTGAGAAAAATCAGCATCCACCTCCTGATAATTGCTGGTAAGATCCTCCGCATTCTTAATCAACTTCATTACCCAGTTAGCTTTGAAATTGCGTCTCAGCTCCAAATCTGCAGTTCCACAACCTCCACGCTCTTTCGGAGGGCAAGGAATACTACCATCAGAATTAGGCATCCAATCAGGAAACTGGAAACCCACATCAGCTTCATTATTGACATCAGACACCATTTGACTCGCCCTCCCATATTTTTTTGTTCGTGGAATAGTTCCACCCTCCCCAACTGTTATTTGACCCTGATTTCTCCCTACATACTTTTTGTGGGATGTTTCTGCTTCCGTACCTCCAGGTTGGCAACCTTCTCTTAGTTCACGACAACAAGTAAGGCACAGATCATAAGAACAACCAGGGTTGACGCAGCTTCTATAAAAATCTACAATGGATGTACTGCAATTATCACTGTCAAACAATGATACAATAAAGTTAACAACTTGCCAACAAAAGTGAACATGTAGACTCATGCATCCGTAGTTCCAGGAACATAATCAAAAGAAATCAGATACAGCAAGGGAAGAAAAGGTATCGTAGCTGCTAAATAACCAAAACACATTACCACAATATATCCATCTCTTAGATTGCTCTCTCCTACAATGTGCTGGAAAAGGCCACGAAGCTATGTTGGCATTCATCGACACAAGGAAAGATCTTTTTGGTGCATCATCAAATTTGTGAACTTATTTTACGGCTGACAGTCTTTTTTACATCAATTCTTGTTTTTTCAAAAAGAATACATAGTAAGATGATGGGAAAAGTAAATCTCGAGATTATTTTCTAGGACAACCGAGATAAACGAGTGGTTTGTAACCCACAACCTCTTTGGTTTTGTAAGACACAGAAAAGGCATTGCACAACTATGTTACCTCATTGTGGAGCAGTGTTCAGATATACAATACAAGTCATCATACTTTATATGAAACATCTAAACAACCCACAATCTTGTCTATTATTTTCTAGGAAGTTAAAAAAAAGGTGTTAGAGCTTGTCCCTCATAGGCGAATTATTACTTCAAAAACTAGTATATATAGCCTTGACGGCGTCTCCACACATTGCTCATTCATTTTGGGTTGGATGCTTTGCATGGTATCAGAGTAAGACTTTCGGAGGCTTTTGGGAAACTAGCTTGATTGATTGCCCATTGCTTATCCCCAAATTTCACCTCGTTTTGTTGTGATTCCTATGTTCTAAGAAGCGCGGACGTTTGAAAATTTTCTGCAATGTGTCGGACACATGGCATCTATGACTAAGAAATAAATATGTGATCGACACTTCTTGAAAACTTGTAACAAACCAAACGACACAGAACATTAAGTCTTAATAAATTGGGGTGCGTAATATGAATATGTCTTCTCCATTGAGCTCTGTTGAGAGCATCGTTTTTCATTATATCTAACAAACCTAGATCCTTCCAAGCTAACGTCAACTTTGGTCTACCCCTCCCCTTAGTGCTCTCCTCTACCATATTCATATCACTCCTCCCAAGTATCACATATACCGATCTACGATAAACATGTCGAAATTACCTGACTCTGTCTTATGTCGGTGCTACCTTATCCTTCTGCAAAGGTTTTCATTTCTAATACTGAATTGCGAAGTCTTACCACTAATCCATCACAACATTGTAATTCAACTACGATCGTTTTACTCGAATATAATTTCTTAGTAGTCTAATGATACCGATCCATGCCGTATAACATGGTTGGCTCTATAGCAGTATGACAAAATTTTCCCTTCAACTTCGGGGGTGTCATGCGTGTTAGGCTTATGAAGACTAATTCCATTTGAGTCGCGCTTCGCTGAAGGTTTATGGGGACCGGGGGTAATGGCGCCGAAAGCTAAACAGGGTTCTACAATAATTGGTGGTGTAAACCCTAGGCTATAAAATCTCTATAGCCTAGGGCAGCAACCGATGTTACTTTTTACTCTTTCTTCAACTGATACATAGTGGAAATTGGTGTGAACTGTGATGTACTCAACATTTTGTAGGGAAACCATGTAAATTGTGTCTCGCGTTTCTGTTTTTTGTTCTTGATTATCTTTGAGTGTTGCGTTTTTTTTGGTTTGGCCGCAATCTTAACAATGCGGTCGTTCAACACTCCCGAAGCACACCGCTACTTGGTCCATCCGACTTGTACTCAATGTGTTGCCCCATCCACAATCTCTCTACCCTTGCTAACAATTGAGCCAAGATACCTAAAATGCTTGTTCGTTGGTAATTTCTGGTTTTGGAGGCCACTTAGTCAACGCTAACACTTAGACTACCAATAAACTTACATTCCATTATTTTCGTTTTAATATTACAGATCCTAAACCCTTTTGATAATATTGCTTCTTTTCGAATTTCTAATTTAATATTACCACCTCTTGCAGTTTTACCTGCCAAGACAATATATATTATAATCTGCAAACAACATAAGGATGCCATCCTTAATATGTCTAGTTAATTCATCCACATGGCTAACACGAAGAGGTAAGCACTCCAAGAAAACCCTTGTTGTCCTCCTACTACGATTGGAAATTTGCTTGTTTCCCCTATAGGAGATCTAATAGAAGCAACACACCATTATACATGTCCTTAAATCACATTAATATACCCTTTTGTCACACCCTCTCTCTCCAAGAACCAACATATAACATATCTAGGCACTTTTTCAATTACTTTTTCTAATTATATCAAGCCATTAGAGGTCCTTCTATCTACACTTTCTAACTCGTGTCCCTAGCAAGTAGATTTCTTCTATAGTTGATCTACCAGCCATACACCAAAATTGATTCTCTGATTCCGTTGACATCATTCGTAGGCAATGCTTAACAAATCTTCCCACGGCTTTGTTGTCATCATTCTTAGAACTTTGAGTATCTCATTTATTGTCGTATATAGTTACTAGGATAATGGATACTTGCTAACAAGAGGTTAAATTTTTCTTTTCTTCCGAAATTCGATATATCTGAAAAAAATAAAAATTGATACGACTTATCATACTAGAATTCACTTACGATTTGTAAACGCAATTGATGCCCTATTTTTTAAGAATTTTTTGAGTCCTACATCAATCTTGATACTTCTCAACTTGTGGTATACTGGTATCTTATCTATTTCTTAGGCGTTGACCAAATTTAGCACTGAAAACTGAATGTATTAAGTAATAAGTACTCCCTCTGCCTCACAAACCATTGTGGGATGTCCCAAAAAGATTGTCCATTTTGAAAAGTTTCCAAAAAACTATTGCCACATTCCCATTTTGCCCCTCATTTTCTTTTGCATTAAATAAATTGAAATTTCAAGAAACATCGCATCAAGGGGCAAAATTGGAAAGTTGACAAAAGTACGAGGTAATAGCGATGTTCCTTTAAATACTTGGCTTCCCAATGAGGGACCAACAAAATGGGATAGAGGAGTAATTAAGTTGGTTTGATAACCTTATTTCATCCGACTTAATATTTTAATTGTTTTAAAATGTAGAAGTAAAAAGTTACAAAAATTAAGGGCGTGTTTGGGAGCCTCATTTTGAGTTTTTCATTTTTAAATTTTTGGCTTTTTGGATTATGGTCAGAATGTATTTTGAATTTGGTAGAAGTGTTTGGGAGGAATGTGTAGAATGCATTTTGCAACAAGAGTAGTGTTTAGGAGATATGTACAGAATATATTTTGCGGGTCTTTTTGTTAATGAAAATGGAAAAAGTGTAAAACGAGAAGTCAAAAAGCTCCTTCACACTGCTTTTTCACTTCTCCTCTCTAAATCTAAAATGTATAACCCATTTTCTTAGAAGTCATTTTGGCCCAAGTCTCCCAAACATCCAAAAATGTGAAAATTAAAAGTAGAAAAGAGGCTCCCAAACACCCCTAAGTAGCCTGATATCTACTTAATTCTGAATGAATTTGCTAGCACTTATATGTATCACTCAATACGGCTATTGCCACCACCCTTGACGGGCCACTGTCACCACATTCTACCACCGCCACCACTACTACCACCGCCACCACTACTAGCACCTCCACCACTACCACTATCGCAACCACTCCCACCACCATGCCACCGTCGTCACCACTACCACCACCACTAAAAAATTCCTTTGTCTCCACAACCATCAAGCGACGGCTGCACCACCACCACAACTATCGCCACCACACCATCGTCGTCACCACTACGACAACTCCATCGTCGACGCCGCCATCACCTCTCCTTCATGGCACCGCCGCCACCACCACTACCACCGTGGCCACCACCACCATGGCACTGTCATCACCATTACCACATCACCACTACTCCATCATTGTCATCGCCATCACCACTCCACAACCATGACTACTACTATCGTCGTCGCTTCCGCCACTACCACCACCTTCTTTACTCAGCGTCGCCACCAGCATACTACTCCACCTCGCCATGACTACCACTTCCACTCCATCATCACTATCATTACCACCACCGCTACACGATCACTTAAATTACTACCACCGCCACTCCAACGGTATCATCACTACCACTGCAGCCACCACTATCACTATAATTATTACTTCCACTACCGTCGCTGCCACCGCCATCTCTCCACCACCACCACCACCACCACCGACACACTTCACCACCACCAAGACTACACCACCGCTTGCTACTATCATCATTTGCACCTCTCCCCATCATCACCGTCTCTCCACCACCACGACCCTCGCCATCCTTCCACCACACTACTTTCGATACAACCATCACCGCCACATTACCAACTACCGTCACCAACTACAAGGCTATGTTGAGGTTTGTGTAACATGCTGAGACTTTTTCATATTTATTCTCCAGCTTGAGGGGGAGTGTTAGAATAAGTTTATGTTAGTAGTTTTATGTTTGTCCCACATCGCCTATCTAAGTCATGTAATATGATACACAATGATTTAAATAACAGTGACATGTGTTAGGGTTAGTTAACATCCTAGACACTTCTTTCTCTCTCTCTCAAATAAAACAAACCTCAACATAGCCTTCGAAAACATGCCAAACCGAGCTCCAGGTGACTGCTTCAACCCATAAAGAGCCTTCTTCAATCTACACACCTTTTCCTCAGTCTGAGATGAAGAAAAACCTAGTTGGATAGCCATATACACCTCCTCCTCTAACTCACCATGGAGGAATGCATTCTTCACATTAAATTGTTGGAGAGGCCAATTCACAGTGGCAGCACAAGAGAGTAGAGTCGCACAGAGTTCATTTTTGCTACTGGATCAAACATCTCCTGTAGTCAATACCATAGGTTTGAGTGAAACCCTTGGCAACAAGTCTCGCCTTGTATCGCTCAACTATACTATCAGCATTCTGAACCCATTTGCATCCCACTGGTTTCTTCCCTTCCGGAAGTGATACTAGCTTCCAAGTGTCATTCTTTTTCAAACATGTCATCTCCTCTACCATAGCTCCTTTCCACTTAGGTATCATGAATGCATCCTGCCAATTCTGTAGAATAGATATAGAAGAAAGAGACGAAACAAAGGCATGGTACGAAGGAGATAACCAATCATAAGAGACAAACTGGGAGATGGGATGTTGAGTACATGATCTAACACCTTTCCGAAAAGTAATAGGAAAATCATCAGAATTATTAAGAGGAGGTTCAATGGGAGAAGAGTCATTACCTGATGAGTCAGCTGAGGAGTCCGGAACTAGAGTAGGCGATTGTGATTGACAAGGTGGTATCACGGAGGACTTTCCGTTTCTCCTGCTGTAGGTCTTGAGGTTAGACCCTTGCGGCTATTGTATATATTCCTCATCATCACCACCAGTGTCATGCGTTGCTCTTTCGGCAAATATCTGTTCCTCTCCAGACTTTTCTTTCTCCCCTCACCATGATTATAAAACAGTTTCTCCCCCTCACCATGAAACATCTCTTCCTCCTGCCCTATGTAGCACGGACACGGATACAAATAGGGACACGGACACGGCAATTTTGAAAAAAGGGACACGGACACGGCGGGGGACACGGAAATATATATATATTAATATATATATATATAAATATTATAAAAAAATTTAAAAAATTTAAAAATTTAAAGATTGATAATTACAGTTTGACCCCCAAAAATTTTAAAAAATTACAATTTGACCCCTGAAAATTTGAAAAATTACAAATTGACCCCAAATTTTTTATAAAAAATTACAATTTTCCCCCTTCCGTGTCCCCCACGTGTCCCCCGTGTCCCCGCCGTGTCCCCCTAAAAAAATTCAAAAAAATTGGGGGACACGCCACGTGGCGTGTCCCATACGTATTCCGCCGTGTCCCCGTGTCCCATACGGCAATACGGCGCCTCCTAGGAGTGTCGGTGCTTCATAGCTCCTGCCTATGCTCCCCCTGAAGAGATGGAGTGGAGGGAGAGAAAAAAGACTCTGTTTCCCAAAAAGAGACATCCATAGAAACAAAAAACTTCCTAGAGTGAGGATCATAACATTTATAGCCCTTCTGGGTAGGAGAGTACCCAATGAAAACACATTTATAGGCTTTAGGACTTAACTTTCCGCCAGAAGGATGAGGTGCATGAACAAAACACACACAACCAAAAACTCTTAAAGGAAGAGTGTTGACGAAAACTGCTAAGTAGACACTCAAGAGGAGTTTTGAAGTGAAGAACACTGGATGGCATGCGGTTTATAAGATATGTTGCAGTCAAAATTGCTTCTCCCCATAAATATTTGGAAACATTCATGGTGAACAAAAGAGAGCGAGCTACCTCAGCAAGATAACGATTTTTGCGTTCAGTAACTCCATTTTGTTGTGGAGTGTTAACACAAGTCGTACGTAATGAGAAGAGAACCCTAACTTTTTGCCTCTCAATCAAATTGTCTGAGTTTACAGTGGTGTAGCCAAAAAATTATACCAGTAAGGGCATAATCCAAAAACGCAAGTACTTTTTTGTGTAAAAAAAAAATCTCTTTTTTAAGAATCTAACATGACTTGATGTTTCATTGAAACTTTTCTTCAAGATATACCTATTTGAATAGGACTTAAATATCACTTTATCTTCAACACAAAGGAGAGAGGAGTTATTGATTGATAGATTTAAGAAGAGGAGAAATAAGGGAGAATGTAAAAAGAGTCTCGCTTGACTTACATTTTATGGTAATATAGGAATTATAATTCTGAAAACAAGTAATAGTTTTGAGGCAAAAATTTAGTGGATTGAGGCTTGCTTGTGAGGAATTAATTATTCCATGGTCTTGAGGCATCACCACGTGGTGCCCTAACACCCTTCTCCATCACGTTTTTTTTATCTGTTTTCATCATTATTTAGTCTTGAGTCCCACATGAAATATGTGCAGGAGAATGGCGTTATAACACCATGTGGTCGCGCCCCAAGAGCATTAAATAATTTTTTCTATATACTAATAAAATTTCGAATATATTTTTCCTACAAATGCAAAACAAAAAACACAAACATAAGGACACACTCACGACAATAGCTAGTTTTTTGCTATTGGATTCTATCCATGAGTGTGTAATATAGTGCTAGATAAAAGCTACCGCGAATGGGGTGGGGAGCTTGTGCCTACTTGCGTCAAGTGTTGTCATTCCTGAAATGTTCTGCACAGCATTTACCCAACTTCCCTTTCTATATGTTTTCTTGAGCTTTATCAAATGCTACTTCAACAAACTTGACAAAGTACTTATCTACAGAGTACTTCTTAATAAAACTTAAAAACAATTTGCACCCCAAAAGAATAATTCAATATGAATAAAGCAGAAGACAGCAGCATGCCCGTATGATAAGATTCATAGTACTTTTGGTAGGTCGACATGGTACCTAACAATTAAATAGTTTCTCTCACAACATATCTGAAAAGAACATAATCTGATAAACTTGGGAGTTGGAATGCTTTTAAGTGAATGTGAACCAGATATAAAAATAGAAAACTGTAAATAAAGCAGTTCCAAATGTGCTGACCGACACGAGGTTGAGACATACCAGTATAAACGTTCACTGATGCCATCTGTAGACCTTGTTATATCCTTTCCCGTCAGCGGGATACCTAACCGCAAAGAAAGAACAACATAATACCCTACAATTTTTAACCTATGAATATTGTGCCTATAGATAGTTGTGTGTGTGTAGAGGGAGAGACCTCTAATTTACAATGCAATATATTCCATTACCTCGCAAGGTTGATTCGATTTCTAGTTCATAGTTCTGCTCCCCATAAATATGCCTGAGAACAGGCAAAGCTTTAAATAGCATGTACTGCAGTCGCAGCAATTTGGTACTAGCATCTAACCTTTTATCACAACTCTGTCAAAAGAGAACAAAAGAAAATAAGTTGTAACAAAAAAAAAATGAAGAAAATAAGCAAAACTGAGGTACTTGGAAAAGAGAACTAGTGCTACGCACATGAATGTAACAGCAAACAGGGAAAAACGAAAACACACACACACACACACACACACACAGAGAGAGAGAGACCTTCACAGAAAGATACCCTCGTAAGCAAGCTTTGCAATTGCAGTTGCGACAACAAAATGGACATGCATGCTCAATTGCCTGTCTCGATTTACCAGGATACCTGTTTTATGATTTTTAAAAGCAAAATGAACACATATCAAGGACAGCTATGACTTGCTCAAAACAATAGCACACGGTCTCCGTACAGTCAACTGCAGACTGGGAGAGGATGTGCTCAAACAATGATCAGTCCATCTAAAGCCAATTTCAACCCCTACAAGCTCTCTAAAATGATCACAAAATATCTTATCTTAAATAGCATGCATATATATGTAAGTATATCTATACACTACTATCATGTTGGCTTTGTAGCAAGGGCTACTGAGCTCAACTTGGTTTCTAAAAAGCACCATTCAAGCCAAGTGTAGTGATCAGAGTGTACCAAGCATGTAAACTTGTAAAAGCCCGATATAGCTCAGTTTACCTTTGTTGGCCACAATGGCCAGCCATGATCAGAAAAACGTAACGACAAGAAACTTTTCCTTAAAGTGACTAGCGGAGAGGAGGGGAATGCGGCGTCAGGTGGACTGAAATCATTTTACATGAACTTCAACCAGATTAGTTTTGCAGGTATAACTGCATGAGTCATGCCTCTGTCCCTTTAAGGGGCACTAGGAGCTTATGTTGCATTCCCCTTAGCGCCTCAGCTTCAGTATCCTCAACTTACCCATCAAACATAGTATGAGCCACATCTCCAAGGTCTAAATTGCTTTAGAACTTGATCGGCCATCATTTTTCCATCTCTACATCTTCTAATTGCCCATTTTGCAATAGTGAAGATACAGTAAACAGGAGTCTCAAAAGAGGGGGGAAAAAAGATAAAATAAACACTAAACAGGAACTGACTAGCTATCCAAGTGAATGTTGACCAATCCATGTTCGACGAACAAGAAACATCAAGGGAATATGATACTGGAAGTCTACCTGTTTGTATTCCAAGTTCACTATAATTTTCAAAGCGCCTAAAACTTCAGGGAGTCCAATGCTAAACCTGAAGGGATGCCCAAGACTTTTGAGGCAAGGTTGAAAGCTCTTGTACTAATTATTTTTCACATTTATCCTCACAGCTGCATTAATAACTTTCACCTCAACACCCTCTCTTGGACCATAAATCAGATCCCTCGTTTGTTCTACCATTCAAGGGTGGAAGCTCTATAATTTTTTCACCTGAGAACTATTATAATTTTTTCACAACCTTAGTCACCCTATGATCAATGCTAGTTTTCACGTTATTGCCCTACATTAGTTGGCCACACTTCTGCACAACTGTACAAGCCACATCTGCATGACTGTTGCACAATCGGTGTAGGTTCTAACGGCTGAATACTACTCCAAGATACAACCCACATATCTCAAAGGTAGTCTCCACGTTGCACGATCGGTGGAAGACAGGGGTGCCAAGTATCAATGGAATTTCCCATAAAGTACAGAAAAATAATGGAGAGAGACAAGAGAATTCTAGTACTTAAAACGATGTGGGTTTATATTTTATTGATAGGATTATAAACACCTTTCCATAACAATCACGTCTTTCACTCAAATACTGTCTTTCCAATTAAAATAAAAGGTCAACCCTTTTAGATAATAGAGATGACTCCCTAATAAACATGTCTTTTCATTTAAAAGTTAAAACTAAAACGCACACCTCTCGGTAAAAGACATGTCTCTTTTATAAAATATATCGTTTAAATTTTAAAAACTTCAAAAAGTTCAAACACATACAACAACACAAACTCACCAAAGAATGGCTGTAGACACAAAGTATACTGGTAAGAAGCTCCATCAATGAAAGTTCAGAGAGTGTCTGATTGAAAGCACGTCTTTGACATGCAGACCAGTAACGAGCAAGTAGCAGCCATACCAAACATCTAACATCTGACTGGCCAAAATCCTACATCACCCATGATCTAGATCAAATAATCCACTTACCAATACCTCGTAAAGACAATAAACCTATTAGTTTCCTAACCATTTTGGTGCACGATACACTCTTAAGTTGAAAAAAGTCATCTCTCAAGCTCTTTCTCAGAATAAGAGTGAGTTCATTTATCTCCCTGAAGACATTGCAAGTTCATAGACTCAAAATAAAGAACATTGTCGAGCCTTCTCTTGTCTTAACAAAGTTAGTGTGGTTTGACCTCACAATAGGCCCACTCTTATCCTTAGACAGAGTTCCCTATGAACTTTTCTATCCAACCCCTCAGAAGCTGCATCAATGGATAGTTCTTTCTACAGAAGAACCTCATTTGGTGTAAATCATTAACAAAAGTGGGAATCCTCAAGCAAGAATGGATTTTTTTTACATCCAATCATTAAAGTGGGAACTAAATACGTGAATAAGATGATAAGTGAATGTTCAATTCAGATTCTCCTCCGAGGCAGAAGCTCGTGATCACCTTCTTTCACTTCTTTTGCTTGGTCGGAGGTGTAGTTGAGTATGAACACAAGAGGAGAAAGGAAATGAAGATGTGGATGAGGAGAAAAATGGCTAGAGTAAAAGAGACATGTATCTTTCTACCAATGATGTTTGATCACACTAGTTATACAATTACTTAGTTTCTTGTACTACTAAAGTTTTCTAAACGCCAAGCAAAAAAAAAAGATTCTGAATCAGCCAACTAAACAGTAAGGAAAAAAACCCAGTAAACCAATACTAAGAATTTGTGTAGCGTTGACAAGAGAAATGAATATGGGTGAGCACGCTGAATTAGCGAAGTGGTGAACACCAACAAAGTAACTTCACCTGTTTCGCTGTTCAAAAGAAAAGGTTATACACCAATTTTAAACAACAAACAAAAGAAAAATCAATGGGATTCTACATTGTGAAGCAAAATATGGAAAAAAAGGTGTGGAGAGAGAGAAAGAGAAAGAGAGAGATAATATCAATGTCAAAGAATTCCAATATGTAAGGTCCATGAGTCATCTCATAAAAGCCAATATAATAAAGCATCAAGAGTCATTCGTCCATTATGAAATGAATTTAAGGTTGAACCTTCCAGAAGCCACCAAGGAATGTAGCTAAAAGGAAGCTGAGCAAAAAAAAATGTAGCTAAAAGGACTGGGTAATTGGAGGTTGGTGGCAGGCACATGTCCAAGCCACCCTCCAGCGTCAAAATAAGCAAAGCTGTTTTAGTTCACACATCTGTAACTATATCGGGCCAAATGTATGTTGGATTTTATCCCATACTCATTTATATAAAAAGATGCATTAGAAAAACAAACCTAGTACCTACTCTTCTTACCAATTTGCGATGCACTGGTAGCAGTAGCGTTTCCTTCTGCATTTGGAGCAGAACACAACACCTTTCTTATCATTTCGCTTACATTGATGACACATCAGACTCATATTCTCCTTATTTTTATGTGTTTTGTCCTGAAAAGCAATTTTGTTAGAATCGATGCAACATAATCTTTTGAGCATTGAAGAAAATCGGATAGTTATTATTTATTAATACCCATACTTCTCTATAATGCGTATAATTCACACTTCAAATTTAAAGTATTTACAATTTCCCTTTTGATTCTTATTGTTAAGGTACCTCCCTTTAATTCAAGGACGTGCTATATTTTTTTTGTCACGTGAGGCCTAATACAGGTCCTACTGCGATGATCCAAGTTCTTCAATGTAGACTTAAATGTTTAGGTCATGTTTGATAAACAATCAACTTAATGAGGCATCTGCAACTATCTGATGCACTATATTTGTCTTGAAAAAAGAACAGTCATAATTTCTACCCTCCAATTTTTCAATACAAATCTGATTAATTTGAGCAATTTGATATTTCGCCCAAATCACTACATCATGGCCAATTGATGTTAGGGTCATATAGCACAGTCGTGGTGGGCATCACAGAGTAAATAATTGAAGGAGAGAAGTATGTTCCTTGACTTACAGAATGTACTTAAAAAAATAATTACAAGGAAATTTATATTAGTATAGTCGAGTCCTATATTTATACAGACAATTGTCCAAAAGGACAAATTTGGAGCTTTAAAGGGTGTTTAGTCCAAATTAACTTACTTTAAGGCTTCTAATACATTGATAGGAAATTTTTTAGGACTCAAGGACAACACTAGACAAAAATACCCTTAATACTAAACTCTTTGGGCGCCTCCACCCATCCCGTCACTTTCATTAATTCTCTCTCTCTCTCTCTCTCTCTCTCTCTCTCACACACACACACATTAATTAATGGCACATCACTTTCAATTCTCTCTCTCCTCTCTTTCCTGCATGTAATAATTGTTGGGTGGGACAAATTGATTTCTCTCTCTTCAATTTTAGAGGTGAGTTCAATTATGGGGTTCAATTTTAAGGGGTTTAGATCCTTTGGGGTAGGGTACAGTGGGTTTAGGCACTTATGGTGCACTTTGCAATTATAAGATTTTAGTGGTTTAGGCACTTTCATAGGGTACCATAAGGTTTGAGGCACTTTTATAGGGTACCCTAGGGTTTAGGTTTATGCACTTTCATAGGGTACCCTAGGGTTTAGGTTTATGGTACACTTTCCAATTATAGGGTTTTAGAGGTTTAGGCACTTTCATAGGGTACCCTAGGGTTTAGGTTTAGGCACTTTCATTAGGTTTGGGGGTTTAGGCACTTTCATTAGGTTTGGGGGTTTAGGCACTTTCAGAGGGTTTGGGGGGTTTAGACACTTTCATGGGCTAGCGGGGGCATTTTTGGAATGTGTAGGTGATTTGTTATTTTGTCCTCTTGGCACTAAAGAATTAGTTTATGTCCTATTTCCATGATTGACTCTTATACCATTTCCTTATCGAAAGAAGACCCATATTTATATTAGTATATTTTTAGGATAAGCCATAAAAACTAATCTCTCCATCCTTTTTACAGTTTTGGGTTGTCCTTTAAGTGTCTATTTTGAAAGCTAGGGGATAAACATTGATATGTTTCCTATTTTGACTTTTTGAGTACATGGGTCACACATATCCCATGTATGAGAGTTCGTGCAATTGTTGGTGCAAAGTGTTAGTGTCTTTATTTTTTCTCATTACTTTTTGAAAGTTAGTGACTACAATAAAATAAATAAATGATTATGTCTCCGGGGCAATTATGGAAAGTTGAAACTTTTAAAATGAAGTAATATGATGTCCCTATAAAAAAGTTGAATTTACAAAATTGGACGCTTGAAAAGGAACGGAAGGAGTAGTATATAACAATATCTCATTGAACAAGAAATATTTTTGTCATAATTACTCATATGTACAAGAACACAGTTTTGGACGGCACGACCTGTACTATACCCACTCGGCATCGAAGTTTTTTTCGACATTAAGGGCTAAACGATACTAAACAATAGATTAAGAGGGCAACGTTGAAGGTTTTTTTAGATGAAGGGGTAAAGTGAAAAAGGGTGATAGTCACTGGGGATAATATGTATTTAAGCCTAAAATAAACTTATTTTTCTTCACGTGCATTTTTAATACTCTATTCCTCTAAGTTTTCCATAGCATCCAGAAAATAACGATGACTTTCCATTTTTCCTCGTAAAGATTACGTAAAAAAAAGTATGTATAATACTATAATATAGAACACCATAAAATAAAAGTGAAATCACACCCCATTTTATAATTCACACTCCTTTTTTTTTCTTTGTTCACATGAATTTACAATATTAACATTTTTCAATACACCCTTTTCACAGATCTAAGACTAATATTATTGTAAATTCACGAAGATAAATTAAAAAAAAAAGAGTGCAAATTGTAAAATGGGGGTGTGAAAATTATTTCCCAAATAAAATTGAATAAATTATGAACACTGACCGATCCGTTGACACTCAAGGGCTCTCTCTCCACCAACGCGCGAGTCCGACCTCCGGCGCCCGATCCCGGCAACTCGTCACCGGGATTCACAATTTTCTCAGCGACTTTCTCTGTCTTAAAAATCGACAAATGCTTCTGTTGTTCTTTCACCAGAATGCGATTCAACTCGGCCTCGGTCTCACTCGCTTCACCATCGGAACAACCTCTCATTTTCTTCGCTCTCTTATCGCGATCATCGCCGCCTCGGCGCTTCTTCACCCCGACCACGTCGTCTTCGTATGGGCTTTCTCTAGCCGTTCTCTTCGGTCGCGGGATATCGTGTCTCCGGCGCCGGTGATCGATTGAGAAGTCCATCGTTGACGATCAAGTCTGGTAGTAGCCAACGGCTGGGATTGTTTCGTACATATCGAACCGAACGAGATCTACCGTTTGATAAGCACCTTTTATTTCATACGCGCAGAAGTCGTAACGGACAATTCTATAGATCTTGGCTCGTAGGACGGGTATGAGTTGGATGGATGTATTTATATATCGCTGTGTGTTGATTGTCTAATGAAATGATACTCACACGAGAAACATGGTGCACCAAACTGTTATACACGCGCGTCTTTTTTTTTTAATGGATGGTACGGTAGGTCAGCTTACACGCATCTTAACTATTCTCTTCACCGATCGAATTAAAAGCAGATCATTCACGCTGGGGCTAAGAAATTTACAAGATGCTTTCTCTCTTTCCGACCTGGCCACAAGAGGTTGCCGAGTAATCGAAGTGGCCCAACTTGTTGGTATTTGGTAACTCAGGAAATCTATACAATGTTGCTCAAGCATATGAGAAATTATTTTTCATTCTTGGAGCAATGCATCGAATATCCTCGGTGAGCATAGACCTTCAACCGCATGAAACCCATCCAAAAAAATGTATGAATTCCACTTCAATGTGTGGCGAAGAATATTCATAAAACATTACTCCAAAAGATATTAAGATACTGTATCCTCCTCATAAAGATTATTCATTGGGAAAAGATATGCAATTTTTTAATTAAGAAATAATATATTTTTTGCATAGTTTTTAAATTTCTTGATTTGCCAAGAAAATAGAGAAAAATTAAAAACTAAGTATATTTGAAAGTAATTTGTATTAAATAAGAACTTTACACGTCTTTTGGTAATAAATTACTCATTTGGGACACTAATAAGTAAGGGTTTTGCTAACGTGTGCCCAATAGACACACAAACAAACAAAACCAACATACACTCCAATACACCTTTTAGACTGTGTTTGGATGCCCGGAATCTTGAGTAGGAATAGGAATATGATTACTGAGAATTAAATTCTTAGGAAATTTCTTGGATGGGAATAAGAATATGATTACTGTGAATCTAATTCCTAAGAATTTAATACCTGGAGTAATTTTATTTCGGTGTTTGGATTAATTCAATAATAATCTTATGTAAGAAACAATGATTTTAGAAAGTTATTAAAGTCCACGTTTGCTTTTCTTAATGAATGAGCTTGGAATCTGAGATTCTCATAGGGTAAAGGGTGGAATCAAATTCCCACTCAGTTTGGAAGTGTGATTACTGGTTGAATGTGTCAGAAAGAATCACATTCATATTCTTGACTGTTCCAAACACTGGAATAAAAAATGCATGGAATCACATTCCTATTCTTATTTGTTTCAAACATTGGAATCATGGGAAAAAAATCCATCATATAACAATCCCCCTCGAGATTGCTGTCATCCAAATAGAGTCTTACACTTTTCAATACACTTTCACATATTCTTATACTCATTCATACATTTCAATACATTTTTTCAACCTTAACATGTATCATATTTCCAATAAGTAATAGTGCCTAGGGAGTGAATAATATTTTTTTATTTTTCCATAGCTTGCGTCTGCCCATCTCATCAGAATTTGCGTAACCCCATACACTATTTTTGGCAGTTTGTCCAAGTACTATGTGCAAGTAGCTCCATGGCACACCAGATAATTTTGTTCATTTTAAAAAAATAGATTAAGATCAATTTTCAGAAAAAAAAAATAGAAAAAGAAAGAACACGGTACAGTGATGTATTGATCGGATAATGACCTCTATAGTTTTTTTTTTTTTTTAAATTCCTTTTGGTTCATTTGCAAAAACAAATGGTTATTCAATTTTGACGTCTACGGTTGAATTTTCCGTTTGATTTTAGTAACTACCCTTGATTTTAGCAAATGAGTTCACCCAGGTGCTAAAATCATGATTGATTTGAGGCAAATCAACAATGATTTTAGCACCTGGTGAACTCATTTGTAGGCTAAAATCAACTACTCCTAATTTTAACACCTGGTGAATTCATTTAATAAAATCATGGTTGATTTTAGCATCTGGGTTGCTAAAATCAAACCGAAAACCTTGTAAAAGAATAGCCAAGGGTTGACAAAAGTGGTGGAATATTAGGACCACTGCTGCCTAGACTTTTACCAAAAGTCATTGCCAGTGGAGCTAAATAACAACGATCAACCTTGGCATCGAATTTGTCGAAAACTTCCATCGGGGTAACTTTTCGTGTTCTTGGTCTGCCGTAGGGCCGTTCTTGATGCAACAACGTAGATTATATCTTCTTACAGGACCGGCCAAGGGTTTTGAATGCCCTAGACATGGTCTAAAAATTAGTACTATGTTTTAAGAGTACAACAATTTAATAATTGTTCCAGCAACAATCACAATATGAGAAAATAAAAAAATATAAAGTTTTACTAATTATTATATATTATATAATAATCAAAAAGTCAAAAGACAAAGTCTCCAAATACATATCATCTCAAGAACGCATGGATATCATTTGAATATGACTTGTGTGTATTTTTAGAAGCAAAAATATCAATTACACTTGTATAATTCACATCTTCTACCAAGTCATTTTCAATTGATAACATGGTTAACCCATTTTCAATCAAACTATCTAAGCTAAGCAATGTGAACATGTGATTCATCATTCACATATCAACAGAGCAGAGAACTTAGATAAGTGAACCTCAAAGTACCGAGTACGTTCGTCGCGTCGGAATCCGAGGTTGGCGGTCATCGGTGGACATCGGCGGTCAACGGAATATGTTCGTCGCGTAGGAGAATCGGAGTCGGTTCTATCGTTCTGATTGTCGATCGAGTACCCTTTTCTACTTCCCCTTTTCTGTTTTGGGTGTGTCCAGTTTAGAAGTCAAAACTAAACCATTTTTTTCAAGGGGTCTGTTTTAGTTTGGGCTTAAAGGCCCACTGCTCATTACAATTGTTTAGGCCCTTTTAAAAATCACATTGGGCCTTTTTATTTTTCTTTTGGGGCTAAAAAAAATTCATACTCAAACTTATTACTAAAAATCCTTGGGATGCCCCTATTTTTGGAAGTTTATAGGATCTCCAGGTCTCTTGGGCCCTTGTTGCCCTGACTCCTTATAAGGTGAACTTTTTGTTTTTGTACCATACATTACACTTACTCGTAATTAGTATTAGTAATGAAATTAAAGTTATAATTCTTTGTTCAGTGGCGGAAGCATGATTATAAAATTTGACCTGGTTTGCGGGGACTATTTCTCAGTAATTTTACAAAAAAATAATCTAAAAATGTACTGTAATACAAAGAAAATTGAGAGGAGTGCAGGAATCAAACACCCTCCCCATACCCCCGATCCGCTCCTGTCTCTATCTCAAAACAAAAATTCAAGCTAGTATGGCCGCGACTCTTGGACATCCTTTTCACCTTTATATTACAGACAAGTGTTGGGTCGGCTAGTCATGAAACACACCATTTTGAACTTTGAATTAAACTTCAAGAGGTGGACTAGTGACTAAAATTGTTTATAATATGTATACCCCTAGAGACCAAACAAGACTTGAGTCGTGTAATTAACGGCCGAGGGGTCCCTGTAGTGCACAAAATGCACTACACGGTGCAGTGCACATCATCCGGCCGTCCATTTCGACAATGGACGGCTCGTATTTAATCCAAACAATCGATGGTCGGATTCAATTCACTGCTCGGATTAAATCCGAGCCGTCCATTGTCAAAATGGACGGTCGGATGGTGCACTACACGGTGCAGTGCATTTTGTGCACTTCACCATCCCCCAAGCCCTAATTAACATACTCTTATGTGTCACCATAATCTCTCCACAAGGCTATATAATTTAATTTTCGTATGAAATTGACAAGTAATTTTTCAATATTCAAATTATTCCACCATTTCCTGACCCAATGATCTTTTCTTCTCTGAAAAACATTTTAAGTACTTCAACGGTACATGTGTCCTGCCAAACGCGGCCTTGCAATAGCCATCAACGCCTCAGCCTTGGGCATAGTCATTCCATAAACCTCTTTAGTATCCACGTCTTCAGGCCTCGACCCATCCGGTGGGGTCCAGTCAAAGCAATGGAAGAGCCGAGCCAAAGCCATCAGAACAAACGCCACCCCGAGCGGCGCGCCAGGACACTTCCTTTTTCCCGCACTAAAAGGGAGTATCTTGAAATCGGCTCCGTGGCTTATCTCGACTCGGCTCCCGTCAGCAGTGAAATGCCGCTCCGGCCTGAATTCGTCAATGTCGTCCCATAAACTGGTGTTCCGGCCCAGACCGTGGGTGTTGATGAAGACACGTGTCTTGGCTGGGATATGGTAGCCGTTGATCTCGGTGGCGCGTGTGGACTCGTGCGGGATGAGGAAGGGTCCGGCGGGGTGCATGCGGAAAGTTTCTCGTACGACGCAGCGTAGGTAGGTTAGGTGGGCCAAGTCCTGCTCGGCGACCATTCTGTTAGGGCCCACGACAGAGTCAAGCTCTTTTTGGATCTTGTGAAGGACACGTGGATGTTTGATGACTTCGGTCATTGCCCATTCGTTGGTCACAGCGGAAGTGTCTGTTGCTGCTGCTATCATGTCCTGAAATGAGACTTTTCGACCATTACAGTGCAATAAACCTATGGGTACACCATTTGGTGTACACCAAATATACACAACGTTGTATGGAACCCATCTCGGAGTTTCACACAAATGATCGAAGCAACTCAATTTTGTTTTAAATGTTTTTTTAAGGATTTTTGTAAAAAAATCAGCTCGATTGGATATTAGTAGAGGCTTGATCAGTTCTTGCTTAATTTTCTGACAGGAAATTGAGCGAAGAATCGATCAAACTCTTATTGATATCTGACGAAGGTAATTTTTAATGGAATTCTTAAAAACATATTTTGAATAAGTTGAACAGCTCCAATTTTTTGTGTGGAATCCCAAAACGGGTCCTACACAACGCGGTTTGCATTTAGTGTGCACTTAATGATGTAATCATAGCAAGGCTCATTACATTTTGTCATATGAAAGAAATTGCAATGTGGAAAAAGTGAATGAAAAGATAGTAAAATAAATCTTTTAGAGGAGGATTATGTTACTATAATAATATTTGTTTTGGGACACAAAAATAGCTCACACTTTTAAGAAGTGAGCCCCATCAACTAATCCCACCTTTTTGAATATTCTTACTTATTTTTTATTTTGAATAAATTTTGGGTCTATTTCTTTGTTCATAGACTTGGTAAATCTTGTCCGGTCGATCACTTCCGGGTTTTTAAATTAGTCGAGGACTGAAAGCAATCTAGCTCGGGCACCATGTTATAACAAAAATAAGGAAAGTATCAATGTGTAAAAGTGTATCGATATCTAAAAAATCGTATTGATATGCGTTGAATACGTATTGATAGCTAAACTTTCTTTTGTCATTACAAACATATTATCCTCCGGCTAATGGGCGGAGGTTAACAAGACCAAAAGAAAAAACTAACTTCTCACATTTGTTTATAAGAATAACCTAATGGGGGATAGTGAATTCCTTTTCCCTCACCAAATACTCAAGCCAAAGAAGGTAAGTGCACGCGAAGATTGGCGTCATAATGACTTGGCTGTGTTTGTATCTAGGAAAATGATAATCAATATTTCAAAAATAATGGAGAAAAATGTGTAGTGTTTTTGTCTTGTCGTTGTAGATTTTGGGCTACACAGAAAATAAAGTCCAAGTTCATCATTTTACATTTGCTAGATCATTTTCTGTAATTTAAGTTCAGGTGTAAATTAAGAAAAATGAAAAAAAGAAAAGAAAGGGTTATTGAGGAAAATGACCTGAATTAGAGCTTTAATCTCCACATCCTCCATATGCTCTTTCCCATCTTCACCTGGCAAAGACAAAAGAATGTCAACAAAGTCCATTTCCCCATTCTTTTCTTCTCCTCCAATTTCCTTCTTTACCCTCCTATGTTCCTCAATGATCTTTGTGTGGAAATCATCCACCCTCTTCTCCACTTCCCTCATTTTTGCCTCACACCCATAAGGGTCCACCCACCTCCAAAATGGCAAGTAATCACCTAAATAGATCAAGCCCAAAAGCCAAAACAACTCATGGGTTATGTGCATGAACTCCATGGCTTCTTCGGGGCCCGCCGACCCGGCCCCGAAATATTGCTTCCCAAGCAACATCCTAGTCACATTGTTCATCGAAAATGCACCCAACACCTCCCTCAAGTTTACCGCCTCTCCGGTTTGGGCCCGGGCCCAAACATCTTGCACGAGGTGTTGGGCCTCGTCGGTCCGGTGATTCGCGAATGATTCGAGTCTTTTTGTTGTTAGCAAGTTCTCCATGCAAATTCTCCTCATTCTCTTCCAGTGCGGGCCCAGGGGAGCCAATGCCACATCTCCACACCCGTACGCAAGGTGGACCGCGGCGAGGGTTCGCGGCCGGGAGGCGAATACATCGTCTTGGCGGAGAAGTATTTCACGTATTGTGTCGGGATCGTTGGTGGTGATCGCGTCCACGCTACCGAGTCGAAGGTAGACCAAAGGCCCATATTTCTCACAGAAGGAAGCCAGATCCCGGTGAGGGAGTGGGCCCAGTTGGAGAAGGTTACCTACAATGGGCCATCTCGGTGGGCCTGGTGGCAGTGGCCTCTTGTTAGTATCAGCTGCTTTAAGTTGGAGTTTTTTCATGAGCCATGAGCAAGCTATCTTGGAAATTAGGGCTACAAAAAGGATTGAGACCAAGGTGGTTAACTCCATATCACAAACCTAAACCTATTTTTCTTAACTTTGGGGGAAATTGGAAGATACCATTTGGCCCAATGTTTACCTAGAGAAGGAGATTGCCTTTGGTGATTGGAGAAAAAATTGAAAACTTGATATCACAATTTATGGATGATTCAAGCTTGTGATTAGTTGTGGGTTAAGTGGAGGTTAAAGATGATTAGGTAGATCATGATCTTGGTATGGTAGTGGTTATAAATAATTCGGAAGTCGATGTGGATGTAAAACACTAATTTTGGTACTTATTCAGGAACGTACGTAAAATTTTATCCTTAGATTCCAAATTAATTTTTGGACTTGATTTATTTTAAGCATATCATTGTACTAACTTTGAATATATATACACCATATGCTTTAGTTTCTTACTAAAATTATCAATAACTAGTGTATTACTAATTTGATTGGAAAATAATTAAAAAAAATTTAAAATGATTTTTACTTTGTAGTTTGCATTTATTTTCCAACAAATATTTCTTCTTCTTCTTCTTCTTCTTTTTTTTTTGGTAAAAGTTCCAACAAATAGTTCGCTTAATTGGTTAGTTGGGGCACAAAAAGGATGATTTATTATTCTTTTTGGATCACAATAAGTATGATTGATCCATACATGCTCCTACTCCAAAGAAATGGTATTTGCATGTGTTTGTTTCCTGTTAAATGGAAGTTTAAAAATCAAAGATAATCGAAATTACTATCACTTCCTTATCCTTTTTAAAAAAAGTATTTTGAACAATTAAAAAGAACCTAGTTTCTCTTAATTTCATTCCACAAATTCAAATCCAGCCACAACTGTAGTAAAGAGTGTAGCTTGGCCTAATAACTTTTTGTGTATTATTAGTTTGTCTCGACGAGAGAAATCAAAAAAGAAAAAATTATGATCAAAGTTCAATTTTTTTAAATAAACACAAAAATAAGTAAAAAAAGATAGTTTTTAACCTTATCTCGGTTTTATTCAAAAAATTGACAGCTCTAATCATAATTTTTATTTTTTTGATTCCTTTCATTGAGATCAACCAATAATATATAAAAATTTGACGCAAAACTAACTACGCGAAAAGAATCAAATAAGGACGAAATATAAAATCAACGCGACTAAAATCATGGTTGATTTTAGCAAATGAGTTCAGTAGGTGCTAAAATCATGATATTTCCAATAAAAAAATTAAGTGTTTCCGTGTATTATTTTTTTAATTTTTCACACCAGATTAAAGTACACGAAGAGTACTTTAATTTGGTGCGAAAAAAAATCGAAAGATGATACACAGAACCACTTCATTTTTTGATTTCAAAACCATGATTTTAGCATCTGATGAACTCATTTGCTAAAATCAACCATGATTTTAACAACTGAGTTGCTAAAATCTTTTGGAAAACTACATAAGGCCAAAATAGGAATGAAAACCTGGTAAACATTACGTAACCACTAGGGCTGTCCAGCGGATCATCCGATCCGCCAATCCGACCAATCCGAACCGATCCGAACCATCCGTTGATCCATCCGTGAATGTTCGGTTCGGTTCCGGATCAAGAATTTCTTATCTGGCGGTTTCGGTTCCGGATCGGATCGGATCGGATCCGCTCGATCCGCTCAATCCGCTCAATAATCCTTCTTTAATCTGTCAAATCCGCCCAATCCGTAACCGATCCAATCCGATCCGTGAATGTTCGGTTCGATTCCGGATCTTAAAAACCATAATCCGCTCTGAGCGGATTTATTGAATTTTTCCAATGGTTATCCGATCCGTGGACACCCCTAGTAACCACTCATTCCTACAAGAAAAGAAAATATTTATAGAATTTTTTCCAATGGTTATGTGAGTCATTGTTTGATTCTAGAAGATATTGTGGCTTAAATAAATGCCCATGCAAGTAGAGTAGAAAGAATACTATGTATAAATTATTATTTTACAAATGAAGTTGCAACAGATGGTTCCATGGTCTAGTGGTCAGGACATTGGACTCTGAATCCAGTAACCCGAGTTCAAGTCTCGGTGGAACCTTTCATTTTGGTTTTTTTCTCAAATCTCAATACAAATCCAATTCCCTTTCCATCTTGGACCCTACTTCCACTCGCTTTCAAAACGATCCTCTCTCTCTCTCTCTCTCTCTCTCAATCTTCTCGTTGTTTTGACACCTAAAAATGAAATCGGGCGAAACTCCGCAGATCGAGAAAATTGTAGAAACAGTGGTAGAAGTACTAAAAGAGGTGAATTTGGAAGAAGTTACGGAGCAAAAAATCCGAACCATGGCCGCCGACAGGCTCGGCATGATGGACCCCAACGAACTGAGCTACAAGTGGATCGTCAAGCGCTGCGTCGAAACATATATGCTCTCACTCGACGGAGAAGAAAAAGGTCAAGTCGAAGAAGAGCTACCCCAAGGGCTTGAACAACAAGACGTCACGACTAAGGTGAGTTGAGTTAAAAAGCCCTAATTTTGATGCTCTAGATTTTGATTGCTGAGACATTGCGAGGAAATAAGAAGGGGAATTTACGGCTATGAATGGGAAATGGAATGGGTTTGATAATGCATATGTATGCAGTACGCATCATGAACCGAGCTGCTCCCGAGCCTCAAATATGGAGGGAGGGTGGTTTAGTAAACGAGCCAAGCTTGACACTCTAGAGCTCGGCTCGGTGGTATAAGATCGGCTCGTATAGTAAATGAACCGGGCTTACGAGCTCCACGCTCAAACACTACAAAGCTCGACTCGGCTCGTTTGCACCCTGCACCCTGCATTCATAAGGGTTTGTGTTGAGCTGTTTTCAAGCAATATGCATGTATGGATGCGTATTATTTACTTTTATGATCTAATTCACATAATGCACGTGTGCGCAAGTGGGAGAGCGAGAGCATGAAAGTCAAAAAACATCTCAAAACTACTAAAATTCTCGCAAGAGTGATGATTTAGAGCATGAGCATAGAGCGAAGATTGAGAGCGCGAGCAAAGGATTATACTGAGTGATCAGCTGACTAAGTCGGACATGGGTGGTAGAGTCCATAAGGCACTACAACCTTATAGTGCATGTCCGAGCTGTAAGAGTATACTTTTACCTTAAGAGTGCTTGTGCGAATCTGAACTATCAATTGCGGGGATGGACGGTCAGATCAGGGCTCTACACCTCTCTAGTGCCCCGCCTTGGGGCACTACAGGGACCCCAAATTCCGACTAAGGCATATATAAGTTTATGAATATCATGAAATTTAAAAGTTGAGGCTTTGAGATTCACCCAATTTGTGTTTGCGTTTGGTGGTTGGGGGAGTGTGACACAAAAAATGTGCCTTTTAGCGAGTGTGGAGGTTTTTTTGTGTTACATCTGTTTTGCAAAATGAACAGCTTAAGTAGGCTCTAATTGAGCTCACTTGGATGGGTTTTCGCTTTTTTCCTATTGTGTAATTTTTTTATGTGCTTTGGTTGCTGAGAAATGGCGAGGAAGAGAAAGGTCAATTTCCCGGCCTTTTGTTGTCCATATACATTTAGGATTTGTACCTGAAAAAGTTTGAGCAAAGGAGCGAAAAGATTGGGGGTTTCCTGTTTTCTGTTGCAAATGTTCTTCCAAGGAACAGCTTAAGAGAGCTGTAACTCGGTTCATCTAAGATGGGTTTTTATATTCTTGTGTGTTTATGAGTTTTTCACTATAAAAATAAATAAATAAAAAAACTGATGTGTTTTAGTTTCCTGCATTTTCTCCCAAACCAAACGAAGCCTAACATGCTTGATGCAGGAGATCGAAAGGGAGAACAGTCCCAATGCGGAAAACAAGTCCAAAGAAAATGCATTATTGGTGCAGCAGCTCCAAAATCAATACGAGGAAACGATCACCATTCTCAAGGAAGCATTGACAAGGGAGGAAGAGTTGGTGAAAGAAAAGGATGGGGCAACTAAGAGGATTGAGGAGATCGAGAATGTGCTCAATGAGAGGAATGACACTAACATGATGGTGCAGCACCTGCAAAAGGAAAATGAAAGATTGGATTCTGAATTGTCATTTATGCAAGGTTGTGACAGAAAAAGGACCATCGAAAATGATTTATTTGTTGAGAAGCTCCAAAAGAAATGTCAGGAGTGCGAAGAAAAGTTGCAGCACCTGCAAACAGAGAATGAAAAATTGCAATCTGAAGTTTCATATTTGAAAAATCATGAGGGAACCACGAACATGTTGATGCGAATGGGAGAAACACAAGTTGAAAAGGAGAACCTGATGATCCAACATGAGGAAACAGTGGCAAAGCTTAAGGCGGCATTGGAAAGAGAGAAAGTTATACTGGAAGACAATAATAGGGCAGCAAAGAAGATTGAGGAACTTTCACTGGAATTGTCACGTTTGAAAAGTTACATTGAAGCTTCGTTACAAAGCACAGAAAAGCTGGAGAAGGAGAGGGACGAAGCACACTTGCAATTGAAGCGCGTCCAAAAGGAAAATGACGACAATATGGTCCAAATCAAACATCTCCACACCGGAGTCAATGAGGACCTGCGACAAGCAAATCAAAGAATACAAAATTTGCTCAAAGAGACAGAGCAGGACAGACTGAAGATTGAGAAGTTAGAAAAAGAAAATGATGAGAAGGATGAAGTAATTGAGAAGTTGAAAACCTCTGCAAGACAGGGCGAAGAATTTGTGAAAGAAGAAGCTTCAAAATCTGCAATAAAAGTTCAAATGCACGAAGAGGAAAACACAAGACTTGGGGAGCAGGTTGAATTGCTTGCTGAAACGAGCATAGACTTGGAGACTGAGATGGTTGTTCATGAGGAAAGACAGAAAGCGCGACAGAAAAATTCCACACAAGAGAAAACACAAAACATACAGAATTCATTGTATGAACATCTGAAGACAAGAAAAAGGAAACAAGTTCAACTCGATGACTATGAGTACCCAAACATAGCAAAAAGGCAAAGGCAAAAGGCAAAAGGCATTTGAAGAATTTATTACTACAGCAACAAATTACTACAGGTAATTTGGTTACATTTACGCTTAACACTTGGTTATTAGTGGACCAATAAATCTGACAACACCCATATGTCATGTACAGGGGCAACTACCATCACATGGATATGAGGGATTGCAGTTCGATAGTTGGTTGACCGGTGACACCATATGGAGTAACAGTGGGGAGCAAGATGGATTTCAGATCGTTAAAAAGGAAATTTATCCTAACAACCTTAGAAGTAAGCATAAATTGGTGCTGAACTCTTCTTTTTGGAACATAACCTGACTTCTTCTCTCACCTAGATGAATTATGTATGCTTTTGTGGTGGAAGGATACTGTTAGTTGAAGTGGAAATAGTTGTAGATATCTTATCTTATTTTTGGTTCAAAAGAAAGGAAAAGACAGATTTTGTTGCACTCTCTGTGAGTTGTTGGCAAGACAATCAATTGTAATGTTTTGACTCTTTAAGTTATTTATTATGGTCACTCTTTGTTCTACATTTGCTCTTTTTTTTAAGAATTTCTGAACTGATTCTACGTGAAGGTTAACTCTTAGTTGAGATCTCACTCTTGCATTTTGAGGCATAAGATGTCTGTAATAGTGGCTCCAAATGAGATGAATTCTGCTAGTACTCTTAGTTGAGAGTGGTAGACTACTCTGTTCTTAAAAAGCCTCAAACATCTTATGTGTAATAGTTCATAGTTGGGCGTTGCTGGCTATTTTTCCAGGACATATTATGTTCAACTGGGCAATTAGCCTGTTATTTGAAACACCTTTCACAGTAATTTTGTCTTGAGGACACAGGAAAAGTGATAGCAATAGTCAATAGTTGAGCTTCATTAAACATTCTCATTTGAGTTAAAAAGAAAGAAAACAATATCAGATGCAGTGACTAGTTGGGGACCTTTACTGCTGAAAAGCATAGTGCCGAATGTGAGCCGTTCAAAAATATTTTTAATGGTCCGTATTTCAAATATTATCTTTCATGATGTTTGTCTTACTTATAAAATAATTTAGACTATTGATTGCCGAAGACAGTTTAGATTGGACACTGCTGGGGTGGGGGGGGGTGGGGTGGGGTGGGGTGTGGTGCCTTTGGATTACTCCATGTATTTCAATTCTCAAAGGGTAAATTACATTAAACCCCCTTCAACTGTTAACCATTTCCGAGTTGCCCCCTTAAGGTTTTGACTTAAACACTTAACCTCCTCATTGTATTAGTTTTTCACCACTCAACAACTTCCGTTAGTATCCTGTTAGCAGCACTCAAGAATTTCCGTTAGTATCCTGTTAAAATTTTGGATGGAAAACTCCATGTGAGTGGCACATGACATGGTCCATAACATTTAGTGACTAAAATATCATGATTTTAGCAACTGGGTACTACTGAGGGAGTACTAACGGAAGTTGGCGGCTCCACCCTATGGGGTGTACTATCTTTTTTTTTTTTTTGATCAAGGAAAAATGCCCCGAGGGCTACAAACCACCAACCAGAGCCCTCGGTTGGGAAAGAAGATCCACAACTATTGGGTTATCTATACGGGGTGGGTAGGCATACTCCGGGGACAACACCCGTAGTATCTAAGGTATGGTAAAATTGACACTTGGTTATAGAAAACGATTTCATAAGATAGTATAAAATAAGAATACCTTACAATAAGAATACAAAAAAGATACTACTACAATATCTTTTGATAAGAATACCTTACAATAAGAATACAAAAAAGATACTACGGGTGTTGTCCCCGGAGTATGCCTACCCACCCCGTATAGATAACCCAATAGTTGTGGATCTTCTTTCCCAACCGAGGGCTCTGGTTGGTGGTTTGTAGCCCTCGGGGCATTTTTCCTTGATCAAAAAAAAAAAAAAGATAGTACACCCCATAGGGTGGAGCCGCCAATGCCCAAAACACTACACCATGTAGTGCCTCCATCCGACTATCCATTTCAAGAATACATTGCTCAAATTTAATACAAGCAATGAATAGTTCAAATTTGTAGAAGTTAGGATTAAATCCTAGATGGGAGCACCCCTGTAGTGCTTTGGGGACACTACCAGAACCCCTTTTTCCTCACCGCCCATTGAACCCAAACCCAACTTTGCTTGTATTTGCCCATCGATCCTTCTAACTAATTGCTAGATCCCAATCAAAATTCATCCCAACCCAAAACACAGAATAGATATAAGAAGAGAAACGACAACCCTTATTTATTTGATTGGCTAACAGCCCGTTTGGTACTCAAGGAAAAGAAAAGAAATTTTTGATGAAAATACGCTACTTGGTTTTGTTGTTCTTGCTCTTTGATGCGAATATTTAAAAAATTATGAATAGAAGTACTTGAAAATTGCATATTATGTAGTGGACTATCTCTTTGGGGCGGAGGGAGTAGGATACTAAAATGGCCCTCGGCGAGTTTTCCTATTTTGAAACGTTTGCATATTAGCCTCATTATCAACCGTATCAAATATATCATTCTAAGTATAAGTACCCAAACAATCGTTCATCCACTAATATCTCATTCGATTGTGCAGATTGCTCTTTACTGCATTGGATTGATTTATAGACTGATTTTTTGCGAGGGTGTTCAAATATTTTTGAGTTGAGTGTTCAAGAAAGAACTGATCCAAAATTAAGCTAAAAATATTACATATATTCTAGGAAACAACAAAAATTTCAGGTGGTCAAATGACCACCTAGGCTCAAGTGTGGAGATGCCAGTGACATTTACTATTAAATATCTGGGGTTGATGTAGTGTGGGCACAGTGCCAAATCTAAACCATATAAAAGTGTTTTTAGTGGTAAGATTTTAAATTTTATCCTAAAATATTACTCTTTCCGTTCCAAATTGCTAATCCCTTTTTATTTTCATTTTGGGATGTCCCAAAATATTGGTCATATTTCTAAAAACAACTAACAAAATATGTCAAACTTCCAATTTTACCTATGAAAATACTCTTTCCCTCACAATTCATTTCACAGTTTTTGAAATTCGTGAGGTAAAGGTGAAAGCAGTGTCAATACTAAATTGTTTACATCTTTTAGTTTGTAATATTTTTAATGATTTTTAAAACTTTGTATAAAACAACTAATTAAGATCTATCAAATAAGATTCATATTGCATATTTTTAGAGATCTATATTAAAAGATACGTAAACAATTTAAAATCACTTAATACACTTCACAGTTTTGAAGGATAATTTTGAAACTCTAAGATAATAATTTTGTCACCTTAAAATATTGGATTCCCCAAAAGGGATGAGTAATTTGGGACGGACGGAGTACTATCTTACATAATAATTTAGACAATTAATTATTAAACGGACAGCTTAGATTGAACACAACTGCGTGTGGTGCCTTTGGACGTTTACATATCTCAAACTCAAGAAAATTTTGGATGCCCAACGGATAGGGGCCATCCAAAAGTGTTTTGACGGTCCAGATTTCTCCCACCCTTTCTCTCTTCTCTTTCTCTCTCATCTTTGTTCCTTTAAAATCAAGCTGTCCAAAATATTTTTAGCCGTCCATAACATTTTTGGACAGCAGTGATATGCAAAGTATTTCTCATTTTCTACTCAAACTCAGTACGACAAGCCCATATTCCACTTCCATTTTGGACTCTACTTCTACACAGGTTCTTATTCTCTGTATGCATCAAAACAATCCACTGTCCTCCTCCCTCCCTCCCTCTCTCTCTCCGTCGTCTCCGAGTTGTTTCGACACCGGAAAATGGAATCAGGCGAAACTCTCCAGATCGAGAAAATTGTAGAAACAGTGGTAGCAATACTAAAACAGGCGGATTTGGAAGAAGCGACGGAGCAAAAGGTCCGAACCATGGCCGCCGACAGGCTCGGCATGGACCCCAATGAACTAAGCTACAAGTGGATCGTCAGGCGCTGCGTCGAAACCTATCTGCTCTCACTCGACGAAGAAGAACAAGATAAAGTCGAAGAAGAGCTACCCCAAGGGCTTGAACAAGACCAGAGTCGAGTCCCGAGTAAGGTGAGCTGAGCTGAGTTGAGTTGAGTTGATTTTAAAAGCCCTAATTTCAATGCTTTCATCCTAATTTCGATGCTTTCAGCCCTAATTTAGATGCTTTAGATTTTAATTGCTGAGACATTGCGAGGAAAAATAGGATGGGTTATATAATGCATAAGGCTTTCGGGTAGAGCTTTTTTTGAGCAAAATATATTTTCCGGCGCACTTTCCCTACGGCCACCGCTACGGCTGTTTCCCACGCTTATGGGGTGATGTGAATATATATGTGTTACTCCCTGCGTCCCCATTAATTACTTCCTTTTGGTATTGTAACTAAGTAAGGGAACCCAATATTGCATTTTTATCATCAGAAAATTGGGCTAGAGGACAACATTAGTGAGCTAATGGGCTATTAGCCCAGTCTAGGTTTTTACAATGTTTAGGGTCCATTGCTGTGAAATTATTCATGCAAGAAGTCCAAACAAGGACCAAAATACCCTGAGCTTATACGTCCACCCCGCTCTTTCCCCCCGTAAAAATGGCAGTAGCTGCACCGCTGTCAGCACCATCTCAGCCCTCACCCGAACACCAATGGCCACCATGATCGAGCTGATTCGAAGAGGGAGAGAGAAGATCGAGATGTGTTTTGGAGAGAAATTACAGAAATTGCAATAAGTTCCGGTGAGTACCTGTATAGTAAAAAAATCTCGGAAATCCAACGGCAAGACGAAGAAGATGATCAAGCAATTTACTGTTCATCCCTACCGATCTTCCAAGATTAGGAGTTCCCAGATGAAAATCCAAAGATTTTTTGAGCAGTAATCCACTGGTTTGCTTTATTTGGAAAAATAAACAAAAGCTAGTACATTTTTTTTCCTTGTGATGGTAACTCTGTACAGTTTCTTTGGGAAGGTACAAAAGGTTATTGGTATTGAATTGAAAGTATTGGAGTACAATTTAGAGCTCGTAATGTCCACTTTTTTTTTTTAAGATATACTTCTTCCGTTCCTAATTATTAGTCGTCTACGAAAAATCGTGTCATTTTTCAAATAAAAAAAAAACTAACTACTTTCATATATAATGTTTTTCAATTTTTTTGCACCAAATTAAAGTACTAATCAAGATCTTTAATACGGTACGAAAAATTTGAAAAATCATACACATAAGTACTCCCTCCGTCCCAATTTCTTGGCCCCTTTTGGGGAAGTGGGTTTTTAAGGGGTGTGAAAATTTTGTATTGACTTTTCTATTTTGCTCCTAAATCCAGTCAATATTACTGTGACCAAATTTGTGAGGCTAATTTATTATATGAAAGTCAAAACATATTCAATATGGATCTTGTTTGATAGATATCAATTAGTTTTATTATACAAAATTTTCAAAATCATAAAAACCGTTATAAAATAAAAGATAATAGAGTAGCCAATTAAGATGGGAAAAGTACTTTTTAAGGGTAAAATTGGAAAGTGACCCAATTTTTATGGATGTTTTTAGAAGTGGGACAAATATTTTGGGACATCCCAAAATGGAAAGAAGGACCAAGAAATTGGGACGGAGGGAGTAGTTGATTTTTTGGTATGCAAATTGGCAAGACGAAAAAAAAAAAACTAACAATTAGGAATTGAGGGAGTAGCATTCAAGGTTGGTGGTATTGAAATTGGATAAGAACAGGAGGGGTTTAGGTTTTGTTTATTTTCTTCAAAGGCCAATGGGGTACCTTGGGTTGGTGGGGGCATTTGGCAGGGGAAATGGCCACGTAAATGGTACAAGAAGAAAGGAGGGGAGGATTTTAAAGGGAAAAGGTGGACTAGGGTGACTCTAAGTAGTTTAAGGAATTATGTTTTGTGGGGTAGTTGACATGGGAATTATGCTAGGATAATATATTTACAATTACAAGGTTAAAGTAGTGTATAAAGTATAGTACTAGATTTATACATCACATAGTGTACAACATACACATATACTCAGGTACTCACACATTTGTGCATGTAAGAAATTTTATGAGATGACATTCAATAAAAATGTACAACTACATGAAATAAATTTTATGAATATAAAGATTATTTAAAAATTCGAACCGTTATAGGCTGCCTCTTAGAATGACACGTGGCGGGTGTGGTTGGAGGTATGTGCCTCTAGCATTTCTGGTGAAGGAAAAAAAAAGTGATTTTCAAACTACACATATTTGGTAAGCTATTGCTGTTATTGGCATGAAACAGAAGCTAGATTGCAACAGACTACCATATATGTTTGTTTTCTTGTCATGATATAGAGTGCATATCTACACATATTTGGTAAACTGTTGTTGTTATTGGCATGAAACAGAGGTCACATTGCAACAAACTACCATATATGTATGCTTAGCCAGCTTGATGTGGAGTACAAATCTACACATCATTGGTAATCTGTTGCAGTTATTGGCATGAAACAGAGGTCAGATTGCAACAAATTACCATTGCCTTTTTGCTAACATGCAAAGTACAGATCTACACACATATAGTAATATGTGGCTGTTATAGGTATGAAACAGAGGTTAGATTGCAACAGATTACCATATTTTTCTTGTTTTGCTGGCATAATACAAAGTAGAGATCTACACATATTTGCTAATCTGTTGTTGTTGGCATGAAGCAAAGGCCAGATTGCAACAGACTACCATATATGTCTGTTTTATAGCATTGTGTCAAGATGCCAACTAATACTTGAGCCTAAGAGAGGACATAATACCCTCTTACTACTGCAACTTGCAAATTCTCAACTTACCTTCTAGCCTCTCCAATGTTTTTTTTTATTATCAAAAGGAAAGAAAGAGAGAAAAAAATCACTCCAGTGCACATTTTACAATTTTCAATACATTTGCAACTATTTTTATACACTTTTTACACATTTTTTTAAATTTTAACATAAGCCTATGAGGCTTATTTTAGCGTTATTCCTTACTTAAATATTGAATTGAAGTCATTAAATATGAAAAATAAATAATAAGTGTATTTAATACATATTGTAATTTTTTAAAAACATTTTTGAGTAAAACCTGTAATACATATTGTAAAAATTATTAGAATCTATTTTTTCAAGCACGCATAAAATAAAATTTGAGAAATAATACTAGAATACCACATATTACCATATATGTTTACTTTGCTAGCATGATGCAGAGTACAAATCTACACATATTTGGTAATCTGTTGCTATTATTGGCATGAAATAGATTACCATATATGTTTGTTTTGCTGGCTTAATAAAAGTACAGGTTTGCACATATTTGGTAATCTATTGTTGTTATTGGCATGAAATAGAGGCTAGATTACAATAGATTACCCTATATGTCTGTTTTGCTGGTATAATATAGAGTACAGTTCTACACATATTTGGTTATTTGCTGTTGTTATTGGCTTGAAATAGATGCCAGATTGCAATAGACTATCATATATGTCTGCTTTGCTGGCATAATATAGAGGATAGATCTACACATATTTGGTAATCTGTTGATTGTATTGGCATGAAACGGAGGCTAGATTGCAACAAACTACCATATATGTTTGTTTTATAGTATTGTGTCAAGATGCCAACTAATACTTATGCCCAAGAGAGTGAACAATACCCTCTTACTACTGCAACTCGCAAATTCTCAACTTACCTCCTAGTCTCTCGAAGGTTTTTCTTTCCAAAAGAAAAGAAATAGAAAAAGAATAAGAACTCTAGTGTATTGATAATGGTATTTTAGCATTACTCCTTACTTAAATATTGAATTGAAGTGGTTAGATATGAAAAATAACTAATAAGTGTATTTATGCTAATCAATAACATATATATTTCCTTAAAAAATCGACATATAAGGGTATTTATGCCATCAATTTTTTGTATATTAGAAAAAATCAACAGATAACGATATGTGCTAATCGGAAAAAAAATACAAAAAAGACATTTTGTATATACATATAACGTTATCTGCGCAACCAGATCTAAAAAAAATGAAAAAATTCATTTTCTGTGTTAGCCAAACAAGGCCCTTCCTGGAGGGTCAACAGATAAGGTTATTTGCGCAATCAGATCTGAAAAAAATGAAAATTTCATTTTCTGTGTTAGCCAAACAAGGCCCTTCCCGGAGGGTCAACAAATAACGTTATCTGCGCCATCAGATATAAAAAAAAAAATGAAAAAATTCATTATTTTTGTTAGCCAAACAAGGCCCTTGCAGGGTATTTTTGCAATCTATTGCCCAAATGTCCTGTTGGCCTTATTGAAAAAGTTGATGTTCTTGTTCCATTAATAACCCCTATGCTATGTCCTTCTCGAAAAAGCTCCCTATTATCATTTGCTTTACTCATTTTATCTTTTCTAACTTTGTTAATACTACCAATTTAAAAATCGTATTGGTAGAAGATGAAATTTATTAACAATCACCTATTTAGTTTTTACTTTTGAAGTGGGACAACCTTTTTGATACGGCAAAAAGTGCTATCTGGGACCAATAAAACCCCTTTGGAACGTGGGAATGCGGAAGAACAGAAAGGAGTAACCTTTCTTGTGGAATCTCGCCACTTTTGGTGAGAAAGGGTGAGAGACAAAATGGACCAATAAAAACTCACCATTCTTCCTCTTTTCTTACGATTTCTCACGACTTCTAAGATGTTTTATCCATTTTATTAAGGGAGAACATACTCTTTTCTTTTCTTTTCTGACAATTTCTCCCCATCCAAAGGGGCTGTAAAGGGGGACCGAGGAATATGAATTTGTATAAAGTCACAAAATGCGCGTGTTTGCAAGTGGGAGCGCAAAAGCTCGAAGATGTCTGGGAGCAATAAAGACGGAGGGTACATGAATTTGTATGACTTAAGTCACATAATGCACATGCGTCTGCAAAAGAATGTGAAAGCACGAAGATGTCTTTCAAAAACATCCTAAACTAATTTTTTTTGTGGCAGCGATGATTGAGAGCGTGAACACAGAGTATGACATGCATAAGTATATATAGATCATGAAATTTGAAAGTTGGGCCTTTGAGATTTTCCCAATTTGTGTTTATTTTTGGTGGTTGAGGAAGTGTGACCCAAAGATTGTGTTTTTTGTGTGTGTGTGTGTGTGTGTGTGTGGAGGTTTTGTGTTTTCTGTTGCGTCTGTTTTGCAAATAAACAGCTTAAGTGGGTTTTAATTGAGCTTACTTGGATGTGGTTTTTTCTTTTTGTATTATGCGATTTTCTTATGTGCTTTGATTGCTGAGAAATTGTGAGGAAAGAGAAAGGAGAATTTACTGGTCTTCTGTTTTCCCAATTTACGCTTAGGATTTGTGGCTGAGAAAGTTTGAATGAAGGAGTGAAAAACTGGGGGTTTCGTGTTTTCTGTTGCGAATATTTTATTATTTTTCCATTGAACAGCTTAAGAGAGCTATAACTATGTTCACCTTAGATGGGTTTTAATATTCCTGTGCATTTACGTGTTTTGTCCTATAAAAAAAACTGATGTGTTTTAGTTTCCTGCATTGTCTCACAAACCAAATGAAGCCTAACACGCTGGCTGAAGAAGAAGGTAAAGTTGAGCAGCACCAAAGGCCAAAACAAGACGGGGATCGAGTCATTTGCAAGGTGCGTTGAAAGTTGAAACCCTATTTTTGATGGTGTATCTTTCGATTGCTAAGAATTTGTGGGAACAAAAAGGTAATAAGTTGCAGGTGTTTTGGTTTTCCGATTTGTATTTATGTATGGTGGTGGCCAAGAAAATGTGAGACGAGGAATATAAATTTTTGTGTTGTCTGTTCCAATACATCTTACAGTACGCAGTATAAAAGTGGCCGTTTCCAATCTGAGATGTTATGTGACATGTATGGTGATGGTTGTTGGTGCTGTTGCTCAGTTTTTGTCTGGTATTCTTATAGCTTTCAGAAAAAAGGAGATTGGCTGTTCATGATTTCAGAGGGGAAACTTTGGTGTCATTCAGAGACTACCACGAAAAAAATGGAAAGCTGTTTCCCTCTGCTAGAGGTGACATTCTGAGTTTCCACTATGGTATTTTCGATTTTTTTGGTTTTTTCGGTATTCTGTGGTATATTAGGTTTCAGTCTCATGTTTGGTTGCTTTGTCTAGTCTGCTCGATTAGTGCAATACATAAGCGTTTCGTTAACCCCAAAGGGTTCTCAATCTATATTAGAATGGATTTTGGCTCGTTGTCTTCATTGTTGTAAATCATCGTGCTTAGTCTTCTGTTCCATCAAACAATCTCTTATGCCTCGGCTATATTATCAGGAATTAGCTTGACTACTGAACAGTGGTCAGCATTCAGGAAAAGCATCCCCGATGTACAAGCTGCCATTACAAAAATGGAATCACGGATAAGGTGAGATCAGTTGTAGCACTCGTAATTGAATGATGTGCTTCTGTAAACCTGCACCTTGGGCGCAGATAGTCCCATTTATCTGCTGACATAGAATTTATTCATTGCAGATCTAAAGATGCTAGAAAACAGATGGAGACAGATATGCCAAACACAGCGATTGCACTTGCTCAAGGACTCATTCCCATGGAGATGAAACAAATTCAGGATGATGTATGTTGTTCTGCTGCTGCTTCTGCCCTTCAAGGTGTCGTCCCTATGGAGACCAAACAAATAGAAGCAGATGTATCAGAAGCTGAGAGAAAACAAATTGAAGCACATGTGTCTATTGCGGAGACTGCTTCCGCCCCTCGTGGATTAGTTTCTGTGCAACAATCAAAACAAATTGAAGCAGATAAATCTAATTCTGTGACGACTACTGCCATGAAAGGAGTCATTCCTATGGAGACCAAACAAGTAAAATCAGATATAACAAATTCTGTGACTGCTTCTGTCACTCTAGGAGTCATTCCTGTGGAGACAAAACAGATAGAAGCAGATGTATCTAATGCTGGGACAACACATATTGAAGGCTTTGAAGCAACTGTATCTAATTCTGCGAATACTTCTGCCCCTGAAGTAGTTGTTCCTAATGGGTCAAAACACACAGAAGCAGATATATCAAATTCTGTGTCTGCTTTTGGCCCTCAAGGACTGGTTCCTAGTAAGACCACCCGTCTTGATGGGAAAAATTACTACTGTTGGGTGCACCAAATGGAAATTTTCCTGAAGCGATTGAAGATTGCATATGTGCTTACTGACAGACGCCCAAGCATTCCCGATAGACCAAAAGCCAATTTTGAGGAAATCGCTCGAGCCAAAGCTGAAGTGCAAAAGTGGGTGGATGATGACTCCCTTTGCCGTCACAGTATCTTGAGTTGTCTCTCTGATCATCTATTTGATCAATACTCCAAGAAAACTAATAACGCAAAAGAGCTTTGGGAGGAGCTTAAATTAGCATATGACGAGGATTTCGGAACAATGAGATCTGAGGTGAACAAATACATTCAGTTTCAGATGGTTGATGGAATATCTGTTCTTGAGCAAGCACACGAACTTTGTAGGATTGCTAATTCTATCGTTGCTTCTGGAATGTGGATCGATGAAAACTTTCATGTTAGTGCAATTATTTCTAAGCTTCCTCCATCGTGGAAGGAGTATCGCGCAAAGTTGATGCGTGAGGAGTTTATGACTGTTGTCATGTTGATGCATCGCCTGAGGGTAGAAGAAGAGTCCCGGAACCATTCCGAGAAAGAGGGGTTTGCTCTCGTTACGGAATCAATGGAAGATAATAGACTTGGATTGAAAAACGGAGATTTCATGAGGCCAGCAATGCACTGGGAGATGGAGAAGGGTAACAGGTTCATAACCTGCTTTAGATGTGGCCAGAAGGGGCACATTTCTAGACATTGTCAACAGAGGAAGGTGTATGTTAGGGAGAAGTCGAGCGAGGGGAATGAAGTTATTCCCGTAGCTGTAGAAGCAAACACAGCGGAGAGGGAATCGTAAAGTAGTTAATTCATGGATGGAATACATCAATCTTGTTTCACATGGTTAGGCATAAATTTATAAGATCCGATCAGGGGCTAAGCTGTGATTTGTTGGAAGTGAGGCCATTTACCTAAAGCGATATTATGGTTTGCAATGTCGAAAGCAACTGTTGAAATTTTCAGGACTTTCTGCGAGTGTCCAAGATTTGCCGGTCATATTTGTACAATGCTGTCGGCCCTGGGGACAATACCCTTTTGGGATGGATGGTTTTGCTCAAGTTCTGTGAGAAAGAACTTCCTCTCAGCGAAGACTAGCATGAGAGGCAATAGCTTGTTTCCACCACCGTTGTCCTTGTTAAATGCTCAGTCAGTCTGGTTCCGTTTGTAAAATAGTACTCAATTTGTCTGTTTTCGTTTGTGAAGTGGTGCCCGATTGGAGGTTTAAACTTCAGGTCATGTGCGAAATAACTATGCTAAGCAAATCTATTTAATAAAAATGGAAGAAGTTCCTTCTTTTCTACGGGTCCAGGGGTGGGGACCCTGCTTTTCGTCCTAAACGACGTCGTTTTTGCTCATTTTCTTAGTACACCTCCAAAGCTTCCAAGGGCGAGAGTTAATTTCCCAAAGTGGCTAAACCCTAAACCCAATGTGGCTAAACCCGAAGTGTCTAAATCTAAATGCCTAAATCAACCATACCATACCCCAAAGAGCCTAAATCTCCTAAAATTGAACCCTTAAATTAACTTTCCAAACAGGGCCTTTGGAAGCTTTGGAGGTGTACAAAAAAATGCTCAAAACGACGTCGTTTTGGGCGAAAAGCAGGTCCCCGATTCCCTTTTCTACACTTTATAAAGTGCATAAAATATCAGGAAAAAAAAAATAATTCCAAACGTCTTCTCTTGTTCAAACTCTCTTTATTCGTAATTTTTTTACTCGTACATTATTAAACCGTAAATCGAAGAGGGATAAGCACTATTAAACAAAAGAAAAAATTGCCACGCTTTTGTGCATAGAATGGAAACCACGCTTGTGTTCATTTGCTTGCAATGTTTGGTGATGTATGAGGCCTGGAAAGGGGATAAGGAGGGTTGTTTTCCTCAATAACCCTCCTCTTCTACATGGGGATAACTTTTGGGGAGGGTAGAGGCAGCCCAAATCTTATCCGGGAGAATGACCTTTGAGCATAGAAGAGAAGAGGCGGTGAAAAGAAATGGGGGAGACGATATGTAGTCGCCAACAAGGGGATAACACTGGCTAAGAGGGGGTGAAAACATATACCGGGGGATATTCCCCATCCAAACGAGGCCTAAGCTACAAAACTGACTGTATAGGTGGCCTGGTCTTGGACAATGGACTTCAAGAAGGGCTTGGGCCGTTACAGTTAGCGATGAAAAGGCCTTCGTTTTGTGACTGGTATGGACTGTGCCGCTGTGGGGTCAAGGTGACAAGTGCAATATGGTTAGGATCCACAACTTCTTTATTACACATCTGGGATTGCTTATATATTCTGTCGTGGATCGAAGCATAAATGTGATGTTAAAACAAACTGTATGCTTCTTGAAAGTTTTGGAAAGGATGCCCACTTGGGGGGAAGTTAGGTGAAAAATGTGATGTTAAAGGGGGAAAAATTATTTGGTGGTCTTGGACCAGTGGCGGAGCTGTGAGAGGGTTGGGTGGGGCCAAGCCCTCCCTGGAATTTTTTTTAATTTCATTTTAGTTTCACATGTGAAGTTTTTTGTTTTTTGTGTTACGATGCAAATCCTATTCTACAAGGGGCGACTCCAGGAATTTCATCCAGCGTTGACAAAAATACATAGCGTATCTGTGATGAAAAGTTGTATGAAAAAAAAAACTGTATATTTACAGTTTTGCGAAAAACTGCTTGGATCAAGCCCTTCCCGGTAATTTTTTTTGACGATTTCCCGCGTGTACCCTTGAAAACACCTTCTGAACACATTGGACGACTCGGATCGTCAAAAAAACGTTCGGATCATGGAGGTCCGGAAACGGGAAGTCGGACCTCCCGTTTCTGGACCTCCATGATCCGAACATTTTTTTGACGATCTGATCCATACAATGTGTTCAGAAAGTGTTTTCAAGTCCACGAGGAAATCTTAAAAAAAATACGGGAAGGGCTTGATCCAAGATTTTGCAAAAACTTTATATTTACGTTTTTGCGAAAACCGCTTGATCAAGCCCTTCCGTTATTTTTTTGAAGATTTCCCGTGTGGACCCTTGAAAACACCTTTTGAACATATTGGACGGCTCGGATTTTCAAAAAAATATCGGGAAGGTGGAGTCCCGGATCCGAGATTCCCGGATTAGATCGGGACTTTATATATATATATATATATATATACCCCAGTTCGATCGAGGATCCCGACTGGAGCCTTGGGGTGTTTTTTTGTGTTGCAAATTGTTTTATGAAAATCCGATCCGTCAATGTGTCTAAAAGGTGTTTTCCAAGGTCAAGCGGAAATCTTCAAAAAAAAAACGGGAAGGGCTTGATCCAAACAGTTTTCGCAAAATCGTATATTTGATTTTGCGAAAACTGCTTGGATCAAGCCCTTCCCGGCATTTTTTTGAAGATTTTCCGCGTGGACCCTTGAAAACACCTTCTGAACACATTGGACGGATCGGATCGTCAAAAAAATGTTCGGATCATGGAGGTCCGGAAGTCCGGATCCCGGACTAGAACCGGCTATCTATATATATATATATATATATATATATATATATATATATATATATATAGAAAATGCAACAAGACCTCATGATCTATTTTTGACTTCTTCTCTTTAAATGTCAATATAAAACTCATTCTCGCAAAATCTGTTTTGAAGACAAAACTTCAAAAGGAGAATGAAAAGCCAAAAATAGGTTCCTCAACACACCTTAAAGTTTAACCAAATGCATTTCCTATTTTCCTTCCTAACATAAGTTGTAACCAAGGTTCAATAGACTAATTTTAAATGTGTAATGCTCTACTTTCCTTTTAAATGGGTATTAAATATTGGGCTCCAGGTTTGTTTTGTTTTGTTAGGGCTATAACAATTTGGTTTAAATTTAGTTAGAAATGTCTATTTTAACCGTACACGAGTAACCCAGTGCTGACAATACTAAAGAAAATTTAATTTATATCTAAATTTAATTTTTTTTCAATGTATTTTTTGAACCCAGCGAGGTCGCTTGACCTCGCTCCTTATACACTAGAGTCGCCACAAATGGGATGAGAATGGCGGGTTTGAACCTTCACCTGTTGCAAGGAATATAGGCCCCCTCCATTTGGCTGTCACTATATTTGGCACATGTAAAATGGAATAACACTCCAGAGAGAGAGACAGAAGAAAATTGAAATAACACTCTCACAGTCACTTTAAAATTTCCCCTTTTTAAACAAAACGAAAAACGCCACGTTTGGTGATTTTAATAGATAGAACATTTTTTTAGCATAATTAATTAAATTCCGAACTCTATTTTTGATATACTTAATCAATATTCAAAAGTTCATTTTTTTTTCTCCTCTTAGTTCAGCCCGTCCCGAGCAGAGATTCTCACTCCACCACTGCTTGGGGCACCCCCACTTGGTGCCCTAACACTCCTCTTCACACATTTTTGTGAGATCCAATACAAAATGTAGGGACCTTACAGGAATGTACGGTGAGAAGGGTGTTGGGACACCGCCACAATAATTACTCATTTAGGGGTCGCCAAGAAACCAAAAGCTAGACCATAGGGGCCTAATGGGCCAGAGGATCACAACTAGGACCATGAGCAGCCTCAGTAGCCACTTTTATCACTAACCTTTGGTGTCCCGACCAATTAAAGCCCACCCACCTATATAAATTGAGTGCGATTTTGTTCACTCTCTTTAAAAGGGATCCGGGGTGAGTGCTATGCGATAGGTATTGTGCGCCGTGTTGTGCGTCAAAACTACGTCATTTTGCTTGACTTTTGTGCACACTTCCAAAGCTTCCAAGGGCATTGTTTGGAGGAAGAAAAAACCATTACAAAGTGCCTAAACCCAAAGTGCCGAAACCCTAAACCTGAAGTGCCTAAACCCAAAGTGCCTAAAATCCAAGTGCCTAAATCCACTATACCCTACCCCAAAGAGCCTAAATCCTCTAAAATTGAACCCCAAAATTAAACTCCACACTTAACTCTCCAAACAGGACCCTTGGATATACTAAGAAAATGAGCAAAACGACGTAGTTTTGCCGCACAACATGACGCACAACACCTACCGCACAACGCCTCCCCCGGATTCCTTTAAAATAGATTCTCTCTTATTGGTTGAAATGATGTAGATTCCACCCCTGCAATACAATTTTTTGGTAAGGATGACATCACTTTTTGTGGGATCCACACTAGCTCAACCAATAGGAGGGACGGTAATAAGAGGGTGAACAAAATTAAATCCGTACAAACCTATTCAACTCAGACTTACCCAAGTTGCATAAAAACGCTGGATAAGCAAAAAATTCATAGTTATTTTAGTTCTTATGTTACGATAATTTATAAGAAGAGAATCCTCTTCAGTCCATGAAAATGGACTTGACAGTCTAATTATCTCATAGGAAGCCATTTTCGGGCTCCTTTTGATGATCCAACCCGTTCACAATTTAGAGCTTGGCGATAACATCAACCATGTCACTCCTTTCGTTCTATTTTGGTTGATCGGACACCAATTTATGCTCCCTTCGTCTCTTTTTTAGTGTAGACATTTTTATTTTGGGCTGGCCCTTAATAAGTGTGTGTTTTGAAAAGTAAATGGGTAAAAGATTGTACAATTATCATTTTGCCCTTTTGAAAAATAGTGGGTAAAGAATAAATGGGTAAATGTGGAGGATAATTTCGAAAAGTGGAGGTAAAAGTTGATGCGAAAAATGTAACGGGAAGGTAAAAGTTGATGTGAAAGGTGTAATGATAATGTTTTTTTTAATAAATTGGATTTACAAAACAATATACTTAAAATGGAACGGAGGGGATATAAGTTTGGAATGCATTTGCCTCGACATAAATGGATTCCAATTTGATGTTGTAATCTCTTGTCACTCATTTAGTCCTATTTTGTTTGTCTCCTATTTTACTTTTCTTTATCCCAAAATATTTTCCCAAATTAAAATTGACTTGGAAATATTCCCTTATTGTCCTCATTTTTATGCATACATAGAGAGAGTAAACTCTCATCCAATACCAAAGAGTAAAAGGTATTCTCCAAATTTAAATTGACTTGGAAATATTCCCTTATTATCGGAGATTGATAGACACACAATTGAGACGAATTTGTCTTGCAGTTTATTCTCTAAATAATATTGATTATCCGTAAAATAAATGGTATCCGACTATATGACTACTAATATCCAATTAATTTTACTTTTTGCATCAATAATGTATTCAATATTCCCGACAAATTGAACGGTTCCAACTCCAATTCCAAATACAGATTATAGGGGGCCCACAATTAAGGTCACTACCAGGATGTAATGACTTGGATCATTACGGAGACCAAAATCTGTAAAGAATTAGATAAAAATGAAGAAGTGAGGACTAAGAGGGTGTTTGGGAGCCTACTTTTCAGCTTTTCATTTTTAACTTTTTGATTTTTTGGCTTTTTGGATTATGGTCAGAATGAGTTTTGATTCTGGGAGAAGTGTTTGGGAGAAATATGCAGAATGCATTTTGCAAAAGTAGTAGTGTTTGGGAGAAAATGATGAAAATGAGTTATGGATCGACTTTTTACCATTTTGCCCTTGTTTATGTCATATACCATTTTTATCTTTTTATGTATTACACGGGCATATACCTATATGAACAGTGGTACATTTTCCTCTTGATAATGATAAAGTGTTTTTATATTAGACGAGAGATTTTTTTTTTTTTTATAAACAAAATGAATAATGTAAATGAGGAAAGTTGTGCCTCCATATCAAACTCATCACAGATTCGGGCAGACCTTAAATTCCAAAGGGTAAGGGGATCCTCTCTCTCTCTCTCTCTCTCTTCGTTTGTTCTGTGGTGAGAAAAAAACAGGGGATCTCCTGAGAAGGGTAGAGGGTAGAATGGAGAAAGATAAGTGAGGGGAAAATGAGAATCAGAAAGAGAAACCAAAAAGTAGCTCCTGTGCTGTTTTTGCTTTCTGCCCCAGAATGTGAAAAACGAAGAAACTGTTTTGAGAGAATGGATTTTGGGTGTTGTCTCCCAAACACCCAAAATTGGAAAATGAGAATGTGAAAAGTTGAAAAAGCATCGGCCAAACACCCCCTAAAAAGATTAGGTAAGGAACCAAAAAAGTACTAAAAACCACCCAAAAAAAAAAAAAAAAGCTTAAGAAAGGGGTAGAGAAGAGCCTATGGTTTCCTCCCTAGCAGCCGCCGCATGTCCACTCCCCCACCGCCCTCTTCCACCTTCCTCCTCCTCCTCTTGTCCTTTCCTCTCTTACTTCCCTCTTAGGATTTTCCGGCAACTCCCGATGGAAGACCGGATCTTTTCTCCTCTCCCTATGGGCAGCCGAAATCTAGATTTTGGGGCAAAGGGGAAGCCAGATCCGGGGTTTCCAGATTTGAGCTTCCCGACATCGGCAGCAACAACGGCGACAGTGTGACAACTTCTCCGGCGATCTTTCTCTGTATTTTCAATCTTTTTTCTTGTTTTTTCCCTATATTTTCTTTTTCTTTTTCTTGTTGTTGTGCCTGTGTTTTTTAGTTTTAATGAAATTCATTGGTTTTGATCCATTTTTTTAGCTTATTTTTATATTATTTAGTAAAAAAATTGACGAAGTAGCTCCAACGATACAAAATCTAATTTTTTGGCTTAACTCTTCGAGACCGTTGGATTACTTCAATCATTTCAATGAGATTTGAATGAGAAGATAGTGACAATCTATACATACCAATGGGTAAATAAATGGTTTTGTCCTTTCTTATGCTAAGTTTGACTTTGATATTTTTTTTTTTTGATAAAAAATGAAGGGTGGGAGGGGACGACCAGCATTACAAACTCCTTTGGGTGTGACCATACGGGCTCCCGGCCCGCCTGTAAAATGTCCGGTTCGAGCCGTAGCTACTGTCCGAGAGGACAAAACGTCACCAGACACCACTTTGCTACAAGATGGCAAATGGCCCTCCACGCGAAGTGAGCTTTATACCTACACCACCTAACACCAAAGGAAGTAGATGGGGATCGCAGGGTTCGAATTCCAGGCATGGAGGGAGAGAATTTCTCTCACTCACCTCTGCCGTCCTGGCTTTGAAATGACGAAGCCATTTTTCAGCTTTAGCCGATCATTGAAGGTTATGTTTTTTATTTTTAAATTCATGTCAAATATTGATTTCGACTTAAGAAATGATTTACTACTATTAGAAATGCCCGTATAATTAGCAAAAGTCTTAGAGCATCGTTATTAGATACTTCAAAAGTTAGTTTCAAAACTGTACTTTGCTACTACACCTCAAAATTTGAAGGTTCATTTTATGAAGTGCACTCCAATGGTTCCTTCAAACTATAGTATTTTAGTTTATTTTATATATTTTTAGTTTTATTGATTTAATTGTAAAATGATACATCTCTTACCTTACTAAAATGATTTGGCCACTCTACTAAATCAGGTGATATTCAAATATTTTGTATTTTTTGTTTCAGAGGGAGGCGAAAATAAGTAATATCAAAGACCCTCAAAGAAAAAGAAACACTAAATTCTTTTTTTGAAGAGAGAAAGAAACAATGTTTTTTTTTTGTTGCAAATATAGAGAAAAATCTTATTATCCCAATTGTGTTGCCGCCATTACATTGGTGAAAGGTGATGGCAACTGTCGCAGACCTAAAACAAGCTAATTTGTCACGCCTTAGCTTCAGGCCTACAGAACAAAACACAAATACACCTGACAAACACAAAACATACCGTTGGACTCATAACCATGCTATCACCATAAGATAATGGGTCGCTGACGACTAGGCGATGGCCAAAACAAGGCCAAAGGAAGAGAGCATCGTGGAGCAAAGAGAATCTGGATGAAGGACGTGAACACTCAACACGTAAAACCTATAGGAAGAATAAAAACAATAGCACCTGCAAAACAACGCTTAGAGAAAGATCTATAAAGGATACCACTGTAGCATCTGTCTCTGTGGTGCACGAAACACATGAGGGTCACTGGAACTATCCTCAATAGCATGCGAGCGTTTACGCTTGTGCTTTGTATATATGTTGGAAGTATGAACACGTTGAATATCATCAAGATCCGCCTTAGTTGTTTGCTTCGAGCCCTGTTTTTTGTTTGACTGGCCATGTGACGACCCCCTATCTTACCAACACTATCTCTAGAAGCCATGATTCCTATAGATCTGAGATATCGCAACATGTGATTGGTTGAGCAAACCGGAGAATGACGTTGAGGCCTGGATACGCTTGGACTTGAGGTGTTTCACACTGGAACTCTTTATTTGGGCGGGAGAGTTCAACTCAGTATTTTGGGAGAGAGGATCCTTGACGTCGTTATCTCTAAAAGCCAAGATGCGTTTAGACCTAAGGTTCCTCACATCTGAACCCGGATGCACAAGATGAGCTTCTATTTAAGTCAAAGGCCCCACAATGTTGGAGTGTTGTGGCTGTGTGTCTAAGTCAACTAGCATAGGATAGGTTCGCAAACAGTTACTTTGATCACCTCAACCGTGGTGGAAGAATCCGACACATTATCCTATGTTGAAGTGACAGTTGTTGGCCTTCATAAGGAACAGAAAAATCCATGGCACGAGACGTTGCAATCTGTGATCGTGGTTGAGGCATGAATTGCACTTTTGTTTTCTTTGACCATATCCTTAGCAATTTTGGCTGCCACACTAAGAATAGTTTTCCTACTACACAACTCATAAGGAAAGGGTTCTTCACTGTTGATTTACTTGACACCACTGCAGTGTGCGAGTGCACATCCTTGGATTGAGTCACGTTCTTACTACATGGCGATTGCAAGTAGCTAAGGAGTTCAAAAGGACTAACCGGATCCGAACTCATATCCTTGTATCGTGTCACATTCATGCTCCAATTAGGATCATAGTCATCATCGAGATAGCGACAAGCCTCATCCCAATTACTGACTAAATCATCATCAGAATAAAGTTCCTTCCAATACGGCAAGGGTTTCAGAACCAACCTCAGAATTTTCCATTTTTCATAGAATGAGATAAATCTTCCACTAAGTCTTCCCATAAGTGAAGTTGCGCCATTAAGCTCCCACCAAAAACAGATCAAAGTCCCAGATTCTGATACAGATGTAAAACAAACAATGCCGATCGCAAACCCAAAATTAACCAACCCTTTCCAGAACCAAATCAATACAAAAGCAAAGCAGAACAACAAACAGCCGGTTGATCAAACCCAGATCGAACTTGTACAGACCTTTGTCCACTCGAAACTCGTAGATCTAAAACAACTCGAAAGAAAGCTTGATTGGAATATCAATTTTAGATACCTTGATAGTGTTGCAAACTTAGCATGCAATCCAAACGTCCAATGTTGTCAGGCAACATACAAATTAACTTCTGATGCTGGATGCCATAGGCAACTTGATTTGATATTGTTCAACTAAAAAACTTAAAAATCAATTTGAGCAAGAAAAAGATGAGCGATTTAGGCAGTGTTCCAGAAACTGTTTTTTAGCATAGCACTTCACATGAAAGATACATTACACTGGAACACATACTATTTCATTTACGAACCCTTCAATTTTTATTAGTATTTGAGGAATATACTGGAACACATATTTCATTTACAACCCCTTCAATTTTTTTGACATTTGGTAATTGGGCAATCTGCTGGAAATGCACTTAGTTATTGATTTATGTGAATCCAAGACGGCCTTGGGTGGGTGTTATGCGGTATGTGTTATGTGCCGTGTTGTGCGGCATAACTACGTCGTTTTGCTTGATTTTTGTGCACACCTCCAAAGCTTCCAAGGACCTTGTTTGGAGGAAAAAAAACCCTGTAAAGTGTCAAAACCCAAAGTTCCTAAACCCTAAACCTGAAGTGCCTAAATCCACTATACCATACCCCAAAAAGCCTACATCCCCTAAAATTGAACCCCAAAATTCTCCAAACAGGGCCCTTGGATACACCAAAAAAATGAGCAAAACGACATAGTTTTGCCGCACAACATCTACCGCACAGCGCTTCCCTTGTATACAAGGTTATGGCAGATATACATATACCAGACAAAAAGGACGGAGATTTGAGGTTTCTGTTTTGAGTGACAAGTGTCAAAGTTCTAGCAAAAAAGGACAGGTAACAAAAAGGGTTATACTTTGTGAAATTTGATATGCCAAACAAGAAATTCATTTAATTAGCTGAAAGCCTTTCTTAATTTAAAAAAAAATGTTATCAAAGAAAAAAGGATAATGACTCAAAAAAGCAAATGTAAATATGTTTGCGTGCGTGGCAATTAACAATAATATTGACCAAATTTGTCATAATTAATGGGAGTAAAATTAAACTCACACGTGTGCACCAATTGCTAACATCATGCTAATGACATGCATATGTAAGTAAATCCTCAATCATCAATCTTGAGCCAAGTGTTAATCACCCCTAATCCCATTAAGATAGAAATGATTTAAAAACTCAAAAAGAATAAAACAAGTTATAATTTTCCTTAACTTTTTCATTCAATCCAAGAATGAGCACACCACAATTTAGTTTTTTTAAGGATTGCCTTACAGACCATTTTGTAGCACTTGGAATGATGTAGATTCATGAATCTTTCATTCAATCCTCAAGGGGTCCCATAATAAAATTCTCGTTTGCTTAAAAAAATGGGGTTCCATAATAGACACAATGTCTAGGTCATCTGACTACTATAGGCATTTTTGTTGGGATTTAAGTAATATCCGGATCAGCTTATGTATACCCCGACTAATCTTCAAACCTTCACATAATACTTTGTAAATCTTTAGCGGCCTTATGAATTTTTTGCTAGCGGTGTCCCCTCTTCTCTTTTCTATTATGTTTTTTCATCTGTTAACTACAAATTTAGGCATGTTTTATGAACCACAAGGGGTTGCCAAAGTGGTCTTGTTTTGGGACTTAGAGGTTTGCTCCAACCTAAGGTTTTAGGTTCGATTTCTCTTGTCAGCAAACTCTTGGGGCCACTGGGGGTTATGCCCGGTCGTTTATAACCTCCAGGGCCCTAGAATTAGTCAATGTGTGCGCAAGCTGGTCCGGACAAACTCTAGGGGCCATTGGGGGTTATGCCCAGTCGTTATCTCCAGAGCCCCGAAATTAGTCAAGGTGTGCGCAAGCTGGTCTGGACAAACTCTTGGGGCCATTGGGGGTTATGCACAGTCGTTACCTCCAGAGCCCCGGAATTAGTCGAGGTATGGTTAAACAAATTAGGCATGGTGCATGGTTTACTAGCAAACTGTTCCTAAAGGCACTTTATTCCTAATATAAATGACTCCTATAAGTAGCCATGATGCATGTCCTAGTAGTGATTAATTACTCCTTAACAATACAATATATTCCATCAAATGATTGCCTTTCAAAGTAAGCTTCACATACTGTTATATATAAAAGAAATTAAAGTTTTTATATGGGTCATCGATCCCATTTAAGTGAAAATTAATTTGAGGAGGAAAAGGGGACTAATCTCTACCATCTATTTCATCAATTTCTAACTTCCATTTTCTAGATCCAAATTTAGCACATAAGAAAAGCACATACCTAGAATTGAAATTTATTTTTTGGAACAAAAGTTTTCAAAGAAATTGTGGAAGGCGGGAGGAAGAAAAAAAAAATCGACGAACCTTTACTACACATGATATAGGAATGAGATGACTACATTTAATTCAATCGCGTTAAATTGGTAAGTTTAAAATGGTTCTCGAGTACTAGCCACTCCAAATTAGATTTTAGAAAAGAAAATTGGATTACAATAAAATAAACCCATCCAAATTAGATTTTAGTAAAAGACACTATCCAAACTTTTTTTTTTTCTTGAAAATTGGATTGCAATAAAATAAACCCATCAGTGTTATATATTCTAATGCAAAGAAAATTATTACCTTGTGTATAAGATGACACTATCCAACACTTTTTTTTTCTTTCTTTCTTCAGGATGGCTAGTGAAAGAAGCAAAAGAATGGTCGAGGTCGGAGTAGAACCAACAATTATTGAGATTATGGGAGTGATGCTACATTACCGTAGGATTTTACTTTTACTTTTGTTTTTATCTTTTAGTTTCAATTGTTGACCAATTATCTCTTATCAGTCGAGAAATATATCATTCTGTATGCAATCTTAACCCCTCAAAAATCATATTCTAATTGTTAGATTCGCGCATCTTTAAATTTTTAACATACCAACCTATTTTATTAGATGTTTATGGACCTTTAAGATTCGGTAATCTTTCAGATCTAGTCTCTAGATTGCTTAAAGAGAATGTTGCATTATTTGTGTGTTAGGAGCTTCTCATTTATTAGTACATGCTTTTAGTGAAATCTTTTTTCCACTCAATAATCATTCTTCATGGGAGAAATAATTTGATTTTGGAAGATGAGTTTAATTTTAAATAGATTCCTAATAACGGAATCGGGGGAGGCGCTGTGCGGTAGGTGTTGTCCGGCAAAACTACGTCGTTTTGCTCATATTTCTTGGTACATCCAAGGGTCCTGTTTGGAGAGTTAATTTTGAGGTTTAATTTTGGGGTTCAATTTTAGGGGATTTAGGCTCTTTGACGTAGGGTATAGTAGGTTTAGGCACTTTGGGTTTTGGCATTTTGTAGTGGTTTTTTCTTTCTCCAAACAATGCCCTTGGAAGCTTTGGAGATGTGCACAAAAATCAAATAAAACAACGTAGTTTTGCCGCACAACACGGTGCACAACATTTTACCGCATAGCACTCACCCCGGATCCCCTAATAACCATATTTGTACCTTCTATTGGTTCTATTCAATCTCAGCCTTTAAAATACTATGTCACCATCAGGGTCCGGCCCAAGGGTTTGGAGTGCCCAAGGCCTAGTCCAAAAATTGTGCCCTAAGAGTACAACATTTAAATATTTTTTCCAGCAATAATCATAATACGAGAAAACCAAAATAATATGAAGTTCTACTAATTATTATATATCCTCTGCGAAATATTTTAAAACGACTCTTAATCAAAAAGAAAAGGTGAGCGAAAGGTGATCGTGCACTGTTTCCCTACTCAATTATCTCTTTTTTTTATCCGCAACACGTGACCTTAAGAGGAAAACTCAGAGGTCTTACCCGCTGAGCTACTACAACATTATATTATCTCTACTCCTATACATGCAAATTGCTCTTCTACGCTATTTGATCTAATTCTCATCTCTCTCATTGATCTCATCTTAACGAATGACACGAAACAACACCTAAAGACATGATGATCAAATAATAGCATTTCCCCAACCTAAGTCAATAAATGCTGCATCATTTGTCACACATCAACAATGCCTCTTTGGAGAGTAGGTCCTTGATTAAATCTTCAGTTCCCCCCCCCCCCGTTGGGGTCTCTATTTTCCTGATCTTATTATGTTGTTTTGTTGGACTGAGCAAGAACAAAAGAGAACATAGTCACTCGTCTCCATCAAGAAAAAAAGAAGTAACATGGAAAGGAAGATGAGAGGAGGCAGTGCAATAATAATAGTGAAGTAAGACGGTCATTGAAGAGAGGAAGTTGGGAAGCCTTTTGTTTTGTTTTAGTCCCACATCGAGCATGAAGGAAAGATGAGAGAGAGAGAGTGGTATATAAAATGGAAAGCCCACATTATGGCTCTTTTAATTGATCAGGCCTTTTTAAAATTAAACTGGGTCTTTTTAGTTTTCTTTTTGGGCTAGAAAAGAGTTAAAAAAGATCCCTACCATCCCAACCCAAAAAGGGCATATTTTTAATACTTAGAGTTGTGGAATCTAACACATCTCTTGTTCATATTCGTATCAACCCTAAAAAGGGCATATTCTTAATACTTAGAGTTGTGGAATCTAACACATCTCTTGTTCATATTCGTATCAATAAGATCATCTCCAGTTACTGCATGGTCCTCTTCAATGATTTCCGGCCTTCCCAAGCCCATGTTGATGATTGCAACATTCACTTTCTAGAACTTATTGAGAACATCAACTAAGACAAAAATCAGTTCATCGAATATGAATTGATTGTGCAACTTGTGGCTAACTCATGCGGTAGAGTTCTTGGATGTTCCACACTGCATCTCTCGGGATCGAGTCCCATTCCCGCCTCCGTTATGTAATAGATTAGGAATGACGAATGACAAAAAAAAAAAAAAAAAGAATATGAATTGATTGTGCCAAAAATCACGTTCATCGAATATGAATTGATTGGACTTTTGTAACAGATTTATGTTGAAAAATAAATGCACTCCGAAGACAAATCAATCAATATCCGATGAATATGAATTTTAACACGATTTGATGTTCTCAAGTTTTATATTTAAAATGAACAATTTCGAATATCGAAATGGGAAAATAAAGGACCCACAAATACATTGAATATAGCCCTCTGTCCATTGTGAGAGGTGAATAATCTTTTTTCGCCAAAATGAAAAAGAACAATGATGTTCACCCATAAATAAATTCTTGCTCTTTAATTTCTTCAAAAAGCAAAAACACCAAGAAAAATCCAAAACCGATGATGTTCACCCATAATGTTCGTGATATTCGAGCTTGTTTGTTGTCCTGGAACAATGTTCATGTAAATGATGCATGCCCGGGGTGTTGGTGTGCGCATCCGAGCAGTTGATCTTGACAATTAACGGTTCGGATTTCATCTTACCAATGGATAGCTCGAATCTGCAAAGTGTTGCGATGAAATCAGGATTGTTAAAAATACATCCGAAGGCCGCACACTAGGGCCACATACCAGAGAGTGCACACCAGGATCCCCGTTTCGGCATAGAGTGGAATATACAGGTGGTCAGTTTGTTATTTTGAGTTGTAACAGAGTAGGGCTTTTTTTTTTTTTTGCGGTGATGTACTAGTTCTCAAGGATATTTTCTTGGCTGCGTTTTTTTAGTGTGTTCCGTATAAAATAATTATCGTAAAAAATAGGAATTAAGAAAGTAAATAATGTAAACAATATGAAGCATATTTAAAGAAATTGAAGTTCATTTTGATTAACATAATTTATTTTTTTGACTTAGTTTTGGTCAAAAAAGTTCAAAACGCTTTATTTTTTCGTCTTTATTTGATTTTTTTTTTGTGTTTTTAGTTTTCGATCAACTTTTAAAAAAAGTATTGGAAATTGGTTAAAAAATTTGAATAAAGACAAAGAGGAATCAAAAAAAAAAAAAAAAAAGATCAAATCATATTTTTTTTAATAAAGACAAAAAAAGTAAATAATGTAAACAATATGAAGCATATTTAAAAAATTGAAGTTCATTTTTTACATTTTTTTGACTAAGTTTTTCAAAAAATTCAAATTTCTTAATATTTTCTTACATTTTTGATTTTTTTGTGTTTTTAGTTTTCGATCAACATTTTTGTGTAGGAACCAATAATACTCGAAAAAAAAAAAAAAATAAATCAAATCATAAAACTAAAAAAAAAATCAAATAGAGACAAAACAAAAAGTCAAGTTGGCTTTTTAAGCCAAAACAAATATTAGTCTTGTTTGTAAAATATGATTCTTATATTTTGGCTTTTAAATTAGTCCCATCAGAATCGAAAAGACAAAACAAAAAATTAAGTTGGCTTTTTAAGCCAAAACAAATATAAGTCTTGTTTGTAAAATATGATTCTTATATTTTGGCTTTTAAATTAGTCCCATCAGAATCGAAAAGCCAAAAAAAAAAAAAAAAAAAAACTGACTAGAAATTTTAAAAAATCACAAAAGAGGAATATAATCAAACAAAAAAGTTAGTTAGTACTAATTAGGTAGACCCCATGATTCTGGTCCCCACTCCCCCACTCAAATCCGATTACCTACTTCCAGCACTGAATTGATAGACTGTTTGTGCTTTTAGTTGGCCAATCAGAATGCAACATCATGGTTTGTTGACTGATTTAGTGACTGGGTTTACCTCATTTGACCAATCCAATTCCCTTCACATGACTTTAACTGTGGATCACATTAGGGAATTTTTTAGTCCAAGTTGCTCCAGATGATGGAGCCATGCTTTGCTAATTGGATAATTAGAATTACATGTTTCCTTGTTTATGGGATTCCACTTTATCCCCACTCTTTTTCAACAAGAAATTTTGAGTGCCAGTGGAGTACCACTTGGCAGTTCTCAGTTCATTTTTCAGTCGTTCAAAAGTGTTTAATTTAGAAGGCCTGAATTTTAGAGAGAGAAAGAGTAGAGAGGGAGGGAGAAAATTGGGCTGTATGAAATACTTTTAGATGGTGAAATGCGTGCTCGGACATCAGTTATCACATGTGCGGTACTCTATTTGCACCTGAGATTTTTCCCTTTTTCAATCTTAATTTCACTATTTTGGTGGCTGATGAGAGAGAGAGAGAGAGAGAGAGAGAGAGAGTAAACTATGACGGTCACCCTGTTCAAAAAAGAAAAAGAAAAAAAGGGACGGTCACAATCGTTGGGCCCCACTGAATGTGACGTTTTAAATTTTCCTAATCAATTTTTGTTTTCGTCTATATTTATTGAATTTGATGTCTCTAGAACCGTCATTGCGTGCGAATTTAAAAACTTTGCAATAATAATATCAGTAAGATAACCATCACTTTGTTTGGTTGAGAGTTTTAAGAAGAATATTTTGAGAAATATTTTTTAGATAGTGTTTGGATGAGTTTTTGGAAAAAGTAATAATTAGAGAGAAGTGTAATAATTGGAGAGAGATAAAGATAGAGACAGAAATGAGAATAATGATTGGAGAGAGGGGTATGAGTAGAAAGAGAAATGTGATTAATGATTGGAGAGATGAGAGATGGGGAAAGAATCTTTTTGGAATTTTTTTGTAAAGATACGTGCACAGACGAGATGGTACCGATGGGGTACCGACGGCGTCGCCGACGCCGTTGTGGGTCCCAAACGGCCGATCCGAGCAGTTCATCGTTCTCAGAATCAAATTCCGAGTGGGCCTGTGCGAGAATCGAGGCAATCGGACGGCTGTATGAGCTCGATCCAAAATCACCCCATTTCATTCAATTCCACAACGGCGTCGGCGACGCCGTCGGTACCCCATTAGTACCATCTCGTCTATCCCAATAAAAGGGTTCGAAAAAGATTGTAGAGATACCTAACATTTATTAAATGTCTGATATCAGAAACTTCCGAAATAGCAGACTCATCCTATACTTCATTGGAAAAATAAAAGATGGAAAATAAAAATAGGAAAATAAGTTAACAAGGCTAGCTAAATTCTAATGTTTTGTAAAAAAAAAAAAATGGAAAAAAAAATAGGAAAAATATGTTGAGCACATAATCCCACCATGAGTGTTTTGTATTGTAGTGGTGCATGACTTCCACCGAAAGACTTAAGGGTCGCTTTCTTAATTTCGTACTTATGAAAAGTGGAAATGAGATGGTGAAATTATTTGCTAGGAAAGAATAAGAATGTTTAAGGGGGAAAAAAAAAAGGGTTGGAAGAAATTGGAGGTCCAATGGATCTCAAGATTCCTGAATTGAAAAAATATGGATATACCAATAACTGGGTAAGTGTCAAAGGAGGTCAAAAGTAGGTCATGATTTGCACATTCGGCAGGGGGACCAAAATACCACTTGTCAAAATTCTCATTCTTGAACCTTATAGGATGGTAGTATTGCCATATATTTTTTGACCTAATTAAAAGTAAGGGATATCCACTCTCTCAATATCATTAGGATTTTGTTGTGTCATAAAAAGAGATTTCCCTTGACATTCCAAAGGCTCTTTTTTCTATTCATTTCTCTCCTTTGTGGAGTTTTATTTGAGAGGTGTTTTTTGACATCCCCCAAAACCCTGGCCCACACCCCTTTTTACCCCCATTTATTTGTTTTTTTTCTTTTTTTTCTTTTTCACTTTTTCTTGTTCAATTATATTGTGAAAGGAGAAAGGGGTGTTCCAGTATAACTTGATTTTTTGAGCTTTTTTTTGGACACAACAATTGAAGACATGTTTTAGTTTTGCCCAAATAATAAAAATAAATAAGATTCCATTAAACTAGTTTTTTTATGTTTAGTTCGAGTAAATTAAAAATAACTTGTTCCACTAACTATATTTTTGGCTTTTTTTTTTTTTTTTTAGTTTTTATTTTTGCAAAAAAACTAAAGGGTAGTTTTTATTTTGGAATGAGATAGATTTTTAGTTAAAACAAAATTTGTTTTTTTTGATAGTTGCATCATTTAATGGGCCACAGGAAAGCCAATCAATTTAAGAGGATTAAAAAGGGCAAGTCATCCTGTTTGAAATTTCAACCCTTCAAACCAAGATGAAGTCTTGAAGAATATATTTTTGTTGGGGCATCACAGGACATAATGTGTAAAATTAATAAATAGTCTGTTTGGTTGATTAAGTTCCCTTGATTTGGTACTAGAAAAGGATGGAGATAATTTTGAACTTTAACTATTTAATTACTTATTTAATTTGGTTTACTCAAATTACATTTGCAAGTAAATTCTTTTTTTGCATTGACATTTAAATTTGACTTTATACTTAGAAACTTTATATTATTTTAATTAGTTAATTTTCTTAACAATGATAATAAATTTTAAAAAAAACTTGTAAAAGTGAATAATATTACAATCATGCTTAAAAGTAAATAAATATTACAATCACGTTTAAAAATTTTGTCAAAGTTGAGTGGTTAATTGGCAGCAAAACTGAAGAACTTTCGTGCTTATGCACCGATTAAAAACATTGGGTGTTCCACTAACCCAGTTTTTTTGAATAAACTAATTTTTTCACGATTTTTTATGTGATGTGTTGTGAGAGAATGACAATGTTCGGTGTTTGAGGAAAAAACTAGTTTTATGAAAACAAGGAGGAAACCAAAGTTTTTGGGGTGCAAATAGAAATCTTTAAATTATCAAAAATAAAAAAAAACTATAGAAAGAAAGTATAGAAAAGAAAATATTTTCTAATTGAAAAATTATTCGTCTTGGGAAAATAAATAAACTAGTGGTGTTAAGTTAAAAGTTATCCAGCACACATTTGTGGGATCCAAAGGAATTTAAGTGTATAGAATCAAACAAAGGTTTGAGTGGATAAATGTGCTAAGCTCTTGGCTTGCCCTATTTTTTTCCCATTCAACCAATAATTCCGATGTAGTGTAAACTCAAACAAACGGTCGATGTTGTCCAATCGGATCCCAAGATATGTTATTTTTCATGTAGAAACGCGTATTTTACAATACGAGGAAGAAATGTCTTTTGCCATTCTCACTTCATTGGACTTAAAAATAGTAGGCCTTTTTGTTAATCCCTCTTTAAGGCAAAATGGGGTATCAATAATAATTAAATAAAAAATTGAATAAATAAATAAATAATAATTTAAAAAACTGAATTAAATAATTAAATGAATTAATTTAAAAATGAATTAAATAATTAAATGAATTTATATAAAGAAATAAATTAATATAAATAACAAAATTAATATAAAAAAGTAATTAAAGGAGGGAGGAGGGATAAACTTCACCCTCATTTGACTCGGTCTAAAACCTGGTACTACTTGTTTTTAATATATCCATTGCCACGTGGCAACAATTAGGAAGACACGTGTTTCTAGGTAAGATGTTCTTTATGAATATTTAACATCAATTAACCCCTTAGGTGTTGGACACATGTCCCATCGTGCTTGGATGTTTTTAGTTGTGTTTTTGGGTTTGAGCATTGGAAGGGAGTAAGGCAAAAGTTTTGTTTGTTGAAAATGGACGGGAGTAAGGTCAATGTCGTGTTTGGGGACTTTTATGTCTCAACACACAATTGCGTTAGTCGAGACCATGCGGGGCTTCAAGTGGTGGAGATGTTGGGAGACAACCCATTATCTTGTTTATTTATCGTTGGATGTTTTTCTTTTTGTTGGTGCTTGGTAAGTTTTTGTTTCACTCTGTTTTGTTGTGTAGGCTAGATGTGATGGCATTGCGAGGTCAAGTTGCGAGTTGCGGATTATGGGCTTCAAGTGGTGGAGATGTTGGGAGCCGGTTTGATCAATTGGATGGATCGTTTATTTTCGTCTTGGATGTTTTTATATTTTGTTGGAAAATGTTAGTTTTAGTTTTAATTACAAATTTTTGTTGCATATAGGCTAGATCATTGATGGCATGAAAGTGGATACTTTGCAAGATGTTATCGATTTGCATCATTTAATGTCTAACTTATTCGGCATTAAATTGTTGAAAAAGAATTAATAAAATTTTCTCTCTAGTCTCGAAAAAACATCAATTAGGATCTAGAACTATCATTTTTTTTTCACTCATAAACATAATGTGGTAAAATATATACACCTAACTTACATATCTAGATCCATTGGAGAAACCGTGTCCTATAATTAGTTGAAAGAGTTTTAGATCTGTACAGAACAGTTTATCTCTGAAGACCTCAAACCATTACTGTTTAGCAAAAATTGATGGAAATAGCCGAACAAACTTAATAGCCTAAGAGAGGAACATTTCCTCTTCTACGTTTAATACCTATATACCATCTTCAATAGATGGTGACAGTAACAATAATTCGATATGCTTGAGTGACGTTATTACACAGTTTCAGTATATGCGAGGAGTTCGAAGTGGTCGCTCATTAATGACAACCATTAATTTCTTACAGGAACAAAACCTCCTTGGGAAGAGGGTGATGTGAAATGCTCGGGCATGCCAAGACCTTGTTACGGTACAAATGTAGACAGGACCGTAGGGCTTGATCTTTGACTTCTAAACTAAACTACTGTGTTACAACCCTTGAGAAAGATTGTAAAATGATTTGAAACAGCATTGCTTGTTGAGGAATTAAAACTATAGGCATAAACTTATGAAAACAAGGAGGAAACCAAACGTTACTTGTATTATCAGAAATAAAATAACACTGGTGGAAATGAAAAGATAAAACAAGAAAATAGCACACTAGTTGATGAATTAGATGGGTTGAATGGAAAATCTTATTTTGCCACATTTGAGACCATTTAAAAGACTCAGGAAGCTAAGAAAAATATGGCTTGAAAAGTGACAAAGGAATTTGAACTTTTGTAAAAGTGACAAAGGAATTTGATTGTGAACTTTTGGAAAGGAGCTCTTGGCTTGCCCTACTTTCTCCCTTTTATAGTGCATTGCTTTAAAAATTCACAGAGAACCCTGAAAGTGAGCCATGTTGGAACTCCTGTTAAAATCTCTCCCACTTATTTAGAGAAACAAACTATATACAACTGTTGATTCTGGAGAAGAAATCCCATGGTTGTTGCCATTTACTCCTATTGAATGAATCAACTGAAGGAAATACTCTCCTCTTTAAGAGACCATTCCCTCTACTGTGCTTGGACGATCTATGAACACGACTCCAATAACAAAATATTTCAAATAAGGAGAGAATATTCCCTCTTGAATGCTTGAAAGTTGCCACCTGTCCCTAGAATTTCCTTCAACCAAATCCGATAAAATATGGGACATTTACCTATTTCTTAAGGATAAACCAAACAGAATCAACGTTACCACTCTGACCAAACTTCACCCTCTTGGTCAACCAAAGTCTTAAACCTCGGTACTACTTGAATTTAAATATATCCACTACCACGTGGCATTGTCCCCTAGGTTTGACAGTTTTCTAAAATTGGGTATTGATGGGGTCAAATTTTACGTATACTCTGGATCTATAGGTGTTGGACACATGTCCATCAAAATCTAAGACAAGTTTGAACTTTCCAAAGGTAATTTGGATTACATCAAAATCAGTAAGCTTACACTAGGTCCTACCCTTCTGGGGGCTCGGTATACTTGACACACATTACAAGTTTGGGTAAACGTGCATTTCCCCCTCAGTTAGTCGAGACCAACGTGGTCTCCTTAATCACAATATGAGATATCAACCCATGATTTTGAATGTAATAGATGCGATGGAGGCTTGGGTTTTTTTCCAGGTCTAGGAGAGTGTCCACATATGTTCACAAACAAGCGGAATCAAGGGTTCATGCGGATGCTTGATAAGTTTCTCGGGTCAAAATCGGGGTGTCTACATAGGTATAGAAGGGGCAGAGACCAACATGAAAAAGTTTAAGTCCTCTATACTCTAAGCACTCTTCAACTTACCAAACTTTCTTCCACTTCAAATTACTAACTTGATCGTCGTAGGGTCCCCGGCCGGAAAAGCCACCGATCTTTGGACTTGTTTTGCAGGACTTCGTCAAGACCCTTGGAGTGACAATACCAAATTTGGCTCCAATAGTTTGGCGCCGTTTGTGGAAAACAACAATTTCTCATTCAGTCAAGTTGACTGTAAGCCAAGAAGATGGTCACTATGGTTACTCGCAACAACAATGCTCAAGCCTCGTCTTGACGCTTTTTATCCCTCGAGGTGGATTAATAACCTCGCGATCGAAATCCTGGATGCGACAATACTCGAAACCTCGAAGATTTATGTCATTAAAATGAACTTACTTGCAAGTTACATTGAATGGAAAAGTCACATGGACCAATCTCGAATAACTTATGTGAACCACCTGAACATTATTAACTGTTTTGCCGTTTTATTCATTATTGTGATATTGTGGAGATGATGAAATGTTAAGAATGGATAATTATGTTCATTGGGGTGATATTCGTGTGATGCGTTCACATAGCCATTGGTTAATTTAAAGGTTAAATGGAAAAGTGATGAAAGTACAAGATGTTGGAATTGTGATTAAGCCGTTGCGGATGACTAGGGTTACCAAATGGGCCCTGCGTTACTAAGGTTGCAATACAGGCCTTGAATGATGATTTGGTTATTAAATGGGCCAAAGTGTGATATGTGGAGATTGTGTTTTGAAACTAATAGACGATACTATATGGGAAAACTCTAGATTGTGTAGCATCCCTTTGTTATGACCTAACGTGAATCCATACTAAGTGCATCACTTGGTTGTTGACACCAGATTCTGCCCCATCCCTTTATATCAAAACAATTAATGATGCCGACGCTCGCAAGAAAGAGACATTGAATCATCATAAAATTAAACAGGCTTTACCGTGCAGAATACGAGATTCGGTAAAGGTAAACCGGCACAGTACGTATCATATTGATGCCGCGGTAAGTGAATATCAACTTCAACTATCGAACATCATATAACATCTACATGTGCATAGCCTAGATGATAGGCATGCAATTTTAGGAAGGCATAACCCTCCCTCCATCAGTTTATCATAAATTAGCTCCCGGAAGATTGATTCTAGGCCAATCAGTAAACTTTATCTCTAAGAAACCCAGTCTAACATCAAGACCGTTAGATGCACTCATTTTGATATTTCAGAGTGATCGGTTTAGGCCACGTCAAAATCAGAAGATACTAACTGTTGAACTATCACCCCATTTTTACCTTTACTTGGTAAAAACATACGAATAGTGCTAGAAGACCTAGGTTTTTTCTATCTTCCATATCATACCAAACTTCATATTTAAGCTCCACGTGATGTGTCTAGAGCTCACATCAAGTTTCGGGCTTTTTGGAGCCCGTTTGCTATTTTCGGGGACACTACACTTTTCGAGACGGCTGATTCCATGATCATGGACATCAGGACCCAATCTTTGAAATCTAAACTGTTTATAAATCTATTCTAACCATTCCAAATCTCCTTGTAAAATTTCAAGTCCATCAAGACCTCGTTTGGTCATTGAATCGCTTGCAAAGCTCTATTTCAATCAAGAGTCGGATGATTATTTTTCTCGATCTCTGAAACATATTATGGAAGAACAGACGTCACCACGGCATTCAGAGCATGTCAAAACCCTAGGGAGACCTCCCTACCTGAACCTGGATAAAAGCACCCTGCACGAGAGGGACCAAGCCGGAGCAGCGGGGCGCCACCGGGGGAAACCCCCAAAGGCGCCCATCCCAAGGTAGCCCATGGGAGGCTGCCACGTGTACCCCCCTCCCCCATCTCTTTGCCTATAAATATCCCCTTGTCCTTCATAATTTCACACTCCTTCTAGCATTCGACACTTTCATGGTGCTTTGTCATTTTTAGTTTCTGGAGTTTTTAGTCCAGGGAAGCTCAGGGTGGACAAGTTAGTCTGGAAAATCCCGACTTCCTCTCCCAAGTTTTAGTCAATCAGGCCATAGTTCTCGGCATTATACGGATTAAGACTCGGAGTTTCAATAATACACAATAGCTTTGTTGGATTTCGCTCAGAAGAAATACTGGTACATAGAACTACACGGAAGTGCTGTCGAATTTCTCTCAGCAAAGAATCCAGGATCATAAATCCTGTCTTTACTTTGTCCGAGTACCGAGATAAAATCATCCACTTTCTGCCAAAGGCTATAGCCGATTTTTCAGTCAATTTCTCAGATACCCAATAGAAGCTCTATCTATTTCTCTACCCGGGGTTCAAGCTGGGAGTTTGTAAGTAAAATTTACATCAAACACCAATATGTGCTTCTTAGTTGATTTAACATGTATACAACACATTAACAATTGTGGCGGCCCAGCTACAGCCCATAGGCCAGCCCGCGTCTAGTTTCGGACGTTGTATACTGCATATATACTTTTATTCAGTCTGTGAGTCAAGAGAATTCACGATAAGATAAACGTGGTTTCTCACTATGCACCACGATAGTTTCATCGAGGTTTGAGGCGAGGAATTTGGAAAGACTGACAACACAGCGTACGCGCTTAAGCAAGCTTGATAGAGGGCAGTTGTGTCCCTACCTCCCTATTGGGTCTTTTCCGATACTTTCTGAGATTGCTTACCTTTGCTTGCTATATGCCATCAGGGTAGAGTCACAGAACCCCCAAATAAAAGCACCATGTTTAATTCAACGAATTCAAATTTATTTTCATAATTGGACCGAGGTTCGAACTACGGAGTGACCTGATTCCCCTTATGCGTAGGGATACATAGGCAGCCTGATGAGGGTTGGGTCACAACATTTTTAATATCTTTTCTCTCAACGTCATATTATCATACTATCACAAAAATCTTCAAAAACTTTTGAAAACTGTGTTCGTGCACCATTTTACATTTTTGAGGTCCTGCGCAGGATTCGAACAATAAATTCTATTATATTTTATGGTATCGCTAATATAGTGTTCTGTATTCATTTTAGACTATGCATGTATACACCGGAGTTGTAGGGCATGTCCATAATTATTTTCGGTCCCGAAATCAGCTTCTCGCTAAAATACCAAAGTACCTTTACTTGTCTCCCTTGGCTATGTTTCCCCATAGAGTCAGTTAGGAAGTGTCCTAGGGTCCATTTCGAGTTATTTTTGGTCTCGAAGTCAGCTCCACGTCAAATTACCAAAATACCCCTATGTCATATCCATAGTCTATTTTAGCCCGTGGAAAAGATCCGTAAGCTTCCGGGGTCCGGCGACAATCGATCCGACCCCGACACCAAATTCTCCAACTTTTTACCAAAACACCTTCAGGTCTCAAACTCCTATTTTTAGTCTTAAAACCCTACCAGAGATATCCCGATTCCCGCTGGAGACCATTTTTCAACTCCGGGCGGCAAAATTTAACTTCTTACTAAAAGATCTTCTGAGTCTTCTACACTCATTTTTACTCTTTAAAATTGTACCGGAGATATATCTCGAGAACCACCGGCTGCCAGTTTTCGACTCCGGTCGAGATTTTTCAACCTTTTCTGACATACACATAAAAAATCTTTTAATCTCATTTTTGGCATTAAGGCCCTTCAAAAACATCTTGGGATCAACTGCCAGCTTTTTTGGTGGCCTCGGACGACTATTTTTAAAGCTTTCCCCATCAAAAGTCCTGGTGTCCTCTCAAGCATATTTTCAACCTCAGGACCTTCTCAGAATTGTCCTGGAGTTTCTCAATAAATATTTTCAATCTTTAGAATTGTCTCTGTACCTCATTGGATGAATTCCTCAGCGAGTCTAAATTCTCTTAAACTTCAACTTCTCATCCGAACTGCTTGAGACCTGATTCTCCTGAGGCCGGAGATACGTAGGCAGCCTTGAGGCAGGACTCGGTCCCAATTTCCAATTTTCATTTTTGAATTCTTGAATTACATGATGATCTGATTCTCTTAAGGCTGGAGATACATAGGTAGCTCTGAGGCCAGGCTCGGTCAAAATTCCATTTTATTTTAAATCCCCCTTCTATTAAATGTCCCTGGAATAAATGTATTTTCAGACCGAATATTATCTTCTTTCTTCTCATTATATGTATGTCATCTATTATTGCTCTCACAAGTCTTATGTTACTTATGTGTTTTTGATGAGTTTGTTCCAAGAACTGCAAGGGCATGGTAGGGTGCTCCGGCTTCCCCACAGGTAACAGTGAATTAACGAACCATTTCTTATCTAAAATCGTAGACCAAACAAAAAATGGAGTCATTCTTATTAAACAAAACTGGGTCTTTCGACTCAAGATATCTTTTCTTTTCAAAACACTTGAATTGTCTTCGGATTATTCAAGGGGTGACTTGACACACCTGAACTCCTTGCCAGGTGGTGACTCTGAGTTATTTTCTAATAATATTTTCAAAAAGTTCAGCTCAATCACAGCTATAAAATCCGTGTTTTATAAAACTACGTCGCTTTGAATATCACTTGGATCACTCGACCATAGCCTTTTCCCCTTGGTTGAAATCCGGGGCGCGACATTGGGTGTATTCACGTAAGACCCCGGTGCAGGAAAAATAAGAGGGGAGTGGTCCCACGATATGGTCGGGGTTAGTGGATGAGGGAGGAGGATACTTTTGGAAAGTATCCATCGAATTCACTAAGTTCAAAGCTAGTAATGAAGTAGATGATGTAAGGGTTGATGTAGGAGTTAGCTACTGGTGATTATTCACTCATGGTGCTATTGTTGGCTTTGGCATATCACGTCAAGTATCGAATGAGAATAAAAGAGGAGCCATACTACCTGGAGGAAGGCCCCGTTGCTGATTAGGCACTCATTGAAGACTGGAATCTGAATCTTGATCTCTAGAGTCGCTCTATTTCGTACCTTATTTGAATGACTGTAATCTAAACTTAATATGTTTTAAGGTTGTAACCGAAGTAAATACTTTGGATGTTTAATCTCATGTTTCCGCTACAATTTAAGTTAGTTATTTTGGAAAATCATACTCTTTTTTGAATTAAATGATTTATATAATACTTTCAAAATTTGGAGCGTTACAATTATATTATACTATACTATACTATACTATACTATACATACATGTACACACATAATACCTATTACAGTTTAGAAAATTGAAGGTTTATCAAGAGTAACATGTGCACACACATTGACTCCTTCAAGTTTGACTTAAAAAAGAAATGACCATTTTGAGTATGTAATTATAGACATTTTGTATATTCGTAAATATTACCAATCAATGTCCCATATATTGTGTGGGACCAAAACTTATATATCCACACACACACATATACAGTTCCCTTCCCATCCAAACCTTTAAAATGTAGACGAACCGGATCAAATCTCGATGATCTGAACCGTTCAATATGTTTAAAACGTGTTTTTAAGAGTCCACGCAAGAAATCATCAAAAAAAAAAAAAAAACACGTTTTAAAAACACATTGGACGGTTTGGATCATGAAAATTTGATCGGGAAAGTAGGATGTGAACGAAAAGGTCTACATTTTAGGGTGTGGATAGAATATATATATATATAGGGCATTTCTAGTCCGGACTTCGGACCTTGGTGATCCAAATATTTTTTGGATCCGCTTGATGAATTCCAATGTTTGAAGGTGTTTTCAAGGGTCCATTTTTTGGGAAATCTTCAAAAAAAAATAGGGAAGGGCTTGATTTCAAGGGTTTTAAAAAATCTTAAAAAAATACGGGAAGGAAGGGCTTGATCAAGCCCTTCGGTTTTTTTTTGAAGACTAGACCCTTGAAAACACCTTGAACACATTGGACCGGCTCGGATTTTCCAAAAACAATTTTTAACGTGAGGTGTGGACAGAAAATCCGGCTATAAATATATTTTTTTCTTATTCTCATGGATCTCCTCCGTGAGGACCACCCATTTTCTAGAAAATTTCGTATATATATATATATGTGTTTAAAACATGTTTTATCTAGAGGAATCACAAAACAAAATCTTCCATCCGATGAGGACTCCATATATAATTTATCGAAAATGCTCAATGAAGCCCTTCCGAGTAAAAATCAAGGGACCCTTAAAACTTCCCCGATGTGTTTAAAACATGTTTTTGACGATCGGTATCATATATAATTTATCGAAAAATCGAATGAAGCCCTTCCAATAGTTTTTCGAATCTCACGGTGACCCTTAAAATCACGTTTTAAACACATTGAGTGGTTCGGAATCGAAATTGACCCCGATCCATGAGGGCAAATTACGAGTTTGAGGAGTCCTTAGTAGAACGGGATCCTATATATATATATGGAAACAGGGGGGTCTTCCTGACCCGTTTCAGCAAATGCGGGCTCATATGCGGCACGTTCGACGATCGAGACGTCCACCGCGAAAGAGCCGCCGAGTACTATAAGTGTACCAAAAATTCTCAATCCGATATTTTTAAGATCCATCGGAACACAAATATGTTAAAAAAATGGTTTCAATGGTTTTCATTTAATGTTTCAAGACATGTGTGTTCCAATTTTTTTCAACAAATAACGACTTGATTTTTGGGAAAAAATCAAAACGTCTCCGATCATCGGGAAATAGGCCTTGAACGAGATCGATTGGGTGTATATCTATATATATAGGGTTAGCTTCTAAAGGGAATTTTGTTCCGGACCTCCATGATCCAAATTTTTTTGATGATCCGATCCGTCCAATGTGTTCAGAAGGTGTTTTCAAGGGTCCACCAAAATCTTTAAAAAAAAAATACCGGGAAGGGCTTGATCAAGCTTTTTTCGCAAAAAAATATATATTTACATTTTTGGCGAAAACTGCTTGGATCAAGCCCTTCCCAGTATTTTTTTTTGAAGATTTTTCGCGTGGACCCTTGAAAACACCTTCTGAACACATTGGATGGATCGGATTTTCCAAAAATAATTTGCAACACAAAAAAAGTCATGTTTTTCTTATTTCCGGGAGGTGTGGATGTGAACCGTGGGCTATATATATATATATGTGTGTGTGTGTGTGTGTGTGTCATGCATATACACACATGTATAATCTCTAGTCTATCGAGGCAGGTTCGGTGACATTTGACACAACAATGATTGGAGCCACACGCTAATAATTGAGCCATTCAATTTGTTTAATACATATTTTTATGAGTAACTGCAAAAAGTCAATTCATTCGGATATTGATAAGGATTTGATCGACATGATCTTATTTAGTTTTTATCTTGTCAAATTATGAACAAATACCGATCAAACCCTTACCCATTTCCAAATGAATTGATTTTTTCGGGAACTTTTAAAAACATGTTTTAAACTAATTGAATGACTTAGATCATTTGTGTGGGACTTCAGAATAAGTGTTTTACATTTGATGTGTCAAATGTTGTGTCAACGGAACCGACCCCTACAAATATATACACATATATATATACGCATGACGACACAGAGAAGAAATCTTCTAACTGGATGGGATGGCTTCGGTTGGTGTCTTTATAGTGTCATTCGTAATACTTGTTAAATTAAGATAGCAATGACATATTTGCTCATATGGATTCAATTGAAGGGGCTCCACTCCTTTGAAACCTCATATAATCCATCACCCATGATTTGCCAACATACGTTTTAGTAACCAGAAATCCGACCTCAAGTGCTTTTTAATTATTTTCTATTGCTCCCTTGGTACCAAGATGAAATAAAATATTCCCAATTGCTCTTTCTGTTAATGTTATGTAAGGTAGGGTACCCTACATGAAAATCATGGTGGATATAGAGATATGGGGTGCCTCCTAAGTAAAAGATGTCATAAATCTCAGACCTAGCACAATAGTAGTTGCTGGCAACTAGTGGCCTCAAAAAACTTTTCGCTTGGCGTTTGAGTGTATAGCAGCGTCTTATATTTGTTAGTCTCTCCACTAATGAACAGTGAGATTCGTGTCCGGCTCATATTAATTAATACATCGGAGTGAATATTGCGTTATTAAAAAAAAAAGCGTAAAACAAATCACAGCAAGGATATATTATATATATGTGACTATAATTAGGATTCTTTTGAAGTGTTTTACCAAATTTTCTCACAACTAAATTATAAAGAGCTGGTCATTCTATTTGATTGTGTGACCAATTAAGTGAATAGTTTATAGAATTATTGAGACATGGTTTTAGGGCAGCCAAGAAACACAAACCAGATTGGTCTCACAGATGGGGCATATGCATCCAAAATCACTAGTCTCACCAATCATGGATTTCTTTCATTATACTATGTCACCAAAGTAGGGCACCATTAGAGGTCAACCTCTCTCTCTCTCTCTCTCTCTCTCTCTCCTCTTTCACTTTAACATGACCAATGAGGGAGACAGTTTTAAAAGGACCAAAGTAATGGGAAGGAAGTAAGAAGATTCGTTGAAGATTCGTAAGCTTTATATTACAAATAAAAATTAGTGGTAATGTGGGAGGAAAAGAATCATAAGAAAACACTTGCGTTAGTGTGGGAGTAGGCCAAAGAAAAGGCATCCTCTTTGCAATTGTCAGCAGATTATGAAGTAATTTTTTTTTTTACTATTATAGAAAAAAAAAAGGGTAACATAATCTGATCGGAATCAAAGTATCCGGTGATAAGATTTATCGACGATCCTTACTGTTATTGTTGTTGTTATTATGATAAGAAAAAGAAGCAGAATATTTTAGTAACCTAATTTGGAAAAAATATTTTTGGTTAAATGACAAATTAACCAATAAATTAATCCGATTGATCTCTCCTTTCCCACAGCCATTCACAATCCCAGTAATGCTAAATAAACACGAATTCACCTAATCATGCCATTTTTTTTATGCATAATTCAAGCATTATAACAGAATTTCTCAAGTGATGTTTCTCAGAAATTTCACTGCAACTGCCAAGAAGATTATGACAATATTAATTTACCAAAAAATAACTAAAATACGTACACCAAAAAGACAACAACAACAATAACAGAACCCATCTAGTCTCCAATCATTGGGGGTATGGACGGGGGATGATTGGAGACAGACCTAACGTCTGACAATAGTTGCACAAAGTCGTTGCTCTCAGAACACCATTGAAACAGTGGCCCCCCCTAAACCTCAAAGAACCGATGAGCTACAAGAACGCTTTACTTAAAATAAGTTGCGGATAAAAGCATAAGTGTTCATTTTTTCTGGGTCAATATTTTTAGAGCATTGCTACAAGCACTGCACGTTGTACAAATGACTTATAGGCAGGACGGAGCCAGAATTTTGCCTTTGTGGTAACGAAAATATATACAGAGGATGAAAGTTTTAAAAAAATCTAATGGTGGCGAGTTTATATAATTCAGGAATAAATTATTTTCTTTCTTGTATATAATAATTGTATTTTTTGAAAACCTTGTGGTGGCGGCCGCCACTACTTGTCCCCCCATAGCTCCATCCTTGCTTATAGGTCTTTCATATTTTCTAGTTGAATGATTTCAGTTGTGTTGTTTACATATCTTCAATGTTGAGGTCTTTGAGTTCGAGCATACTAAAATCTGGAACATATTGCAGTGCCAAAAAACGCCTTAAGTAGCACATGTTGCAGATAAAGTAGGCTGCTTATACAAGCTTGATCTTTTTTTTTTTTTTTTCTTTCTTTTGTCCATATTTTCATGGTTAAATGACATTGGTTGTCCTATTTATATGTGTTGCTGTTGCCAAATATGGGCACGCGTCAAAATGTATGACTTCTTTTTACAATTATTAATTTATATTTTTAAAAAAATTTAATAAAAAAAAAAGGGGGTCAAAGTGGTTGCTTAAGGTTAAAAAGATTGGAAGCAAGAATCAAATCCTTATTTTGGAGCCCAATGGAAGGTGGTTCTTCTTGAAGTAAACCTTCCCTTTTATCTTTTGATTATTCGCTCAAAAGGGATTAAAGAAAGGTTAATTTACACAATCTGCATAGTAATGATGCTCTTTAAGATTGATTCATTTCCCACACTGATCTTAGTCGTCCACTAATCCATCAGTGTCATATATGCTTGCAGATAAACTATTTAATAAGTTATTGATTAGTCTCATCTTGCTTTCTAAACACGCGTAACGCCGTGTTTCTATTTTTGATTTATCTTACAAACTAAAATAAATTGAATATGGAACATATATTCACATTTATATTACTCTGATTTTTTAAAATCAAAACTAAAAAAAATTGAATATAGCTCATTTTTTGAAAGATAAGTATGTCTCGATTTGGTTTTCATTGGCATTCGGTCAACATGATTTCTTCTACGTACGATTGATACTTTCAACGACTTTGAGAAGAGGAATGGTTTCGATCAACAAAATGGGCTCCAAAATGCAGCAACCGCGCATGGACTCCCCTTAAAAGAACCACCGAGAAACTTGCTCTCAATATTTTTTTTTTGACCTTCTCATATTCTAATCCATTGCAGAAGAAAGGGTGAGTAATTATGGGAGGTGATGAGGGTAATTTGTCTAAAATAAGTAAGTTGTTAATTTCTAGTTTAATAGAGGGGGGTATTTTGGGATTAATTAATAACACACATTAGTTGGGATTATGACCTGGAACCCACTTTACCACTTGAGCTTTTATTAATCAAAGTTAAAGCATTATTCTCATCCGTGCGATCATTTATACTATTTTACTAAGTATATTAGTCACACTGATTGGTCTCCTCAAAAGAGTGGTGTCCGAGCTCCGCCCAGTACCCATTAGCCAATAAATTAGTATTCACAAATACGATCAATTCCATCTAATAAGTATTAAGTAGTCATGTATTCACTTCTTTGATAAATCAGGTGTGAGTCAACTTACATACAACTCGATTAATCCCGTGAGACATATTCCATTGAAACTTTACGTGTAGATAGAGCATCATGGTTGATCAAAAAAGATAGAGCATCATGTGATGTTGACTAGTCCGTGCTGCCAAGGATAGAGCCAGGGGGTGGCTAGTAGGGGCCGTCGCCCTTGTTACAATTTGAAAAAACTTTACTATATTGAATAAAATATATATTATCAAATTATACAGCCTTGCCCCTCCTTTACATTTAGCTTATCTCCCCTACGCAATATAATTCTGACTCCGTCCCTACGTGCTGCTCGGTTTGATATTGAAATGATTGCTTACAAAAGAAGTCATGACAAAAGGAATATGGGTCAAGCATGTTACATTCACATTAGTATGTAATTATGTCTGCAGCTGCACAATCAAATAGAAATAGTCAAAATAGATCCTGTTGATCAAGAAAGTGAACTCGAAAAATGCTCATAATTAGTGAACAAAATTGGACATCTCTAGTAAGAAATTAGAGAGTAGCTGCTCAAATTTACGAGTCATGAGAATCAAAGACAAATAATATTTGAAGCTAGAGCATCATGTGTTATTGACTAGTATATATAGCTAGCGGTCAAGCCTGGCCAAACAAAAGAGGATTAAATTAAAATTGTTCTTTATAAAAGAGGCCACTGTGAGAAGAATATGCTTAAATATGAGATACGTTATGAATATTATTGCTTCTCGTGGCGGTTGGTATTAGAATGTTTATTTCAGTTTTAATTTATTTTTTGGTGATTCTAAAATATTAGATAGAGCGTTGGATTATATTCGATAATGCGAGGGGTACCGAATCCCACGTCGAGAAAATGTACCAACCGTCGTAGAAACTCACTTGTGAGTCTCACACGAGTCATCCAAACCATTAATTCATCTTAAAACAATTTTCCAAGTGTTTCCGCTAGAAAACATTTCAATCCAACATGGGTAAACGGGGGAGTTTTGAATCAACCACTTACACATGCATGTTGGATTGAGTTGATTACAAGGCCATTCGGAAAATTGTTTTAAGATGAATCAACGGATTGGATGACTTGTGTGGGACCCACAAGTAGGTCCCTGAGACGGTCGGTATATTTTATGGACGTGGGGAGTGTGTATCCGTAGTTGGGTCCGATTATATTCATATATCGGTGGTCGGGTCCGATTATATTCATATGGCGGCAGGGACGGATCTAGGAATTCACCCCAGTGGGGCACCTTATTAATTATAATCGTGGAATTTTTCTTGGTCAATGATCTTGCTAAATTAAGACATTCATTATGGACTAGAAGTTTATAATGCATACTTTTATTAAAAAAAAAAAAAAATGAGCATACAATATTAGACAAAACTTTTAGAGTATGGTTTACCTTGATATTGACAAGTCTTTAGAATGATCGAGAAGGTTTTATTGATGACCTTTTAAAAATATTTCCCCACGAAGGTTAAAAATAAAGAAAAAAAAAAATAAATCTTCAAATAAACAAACAATTTATAAACCAATAATTACAAATGAACCCGCCAACGAAAGTTGAAGTACAAAATTAACTCTACATTTTTATTTTTGAGATATATAAGAGTGTGTATGCTAAATATAGCATTATATTACACAATTATGCTAAATATATACGGAGTATAATATAATTTATTTTTTTATTTTTGGTTTTGAGCTATGGTCAGCGGGGACACGTGACCCCGTGCCCCCATTTGAATCTGTTGGAAATAACCGTTAGAATTTCTGTAAACGTAAATAATTGGGGACAATACAACTAGATAATAATATAACCATACTTGAATAATAGAAATAAGAGTATGAGAAAACTTATATTGATTGAAGCACGAGTAAAGCGCTCTCTTAAGAGAAGATATGTCCCTGCTTGCACCGAGTTGTGTGATACAACAATCATCCATGGAAGCTTTGTGTGCAGCTAAAGCTTTCCACACGAATCTAGAATCGCCCTTATGCTCAAGACAATAAAACTTTTATCTCAACGAATCTCGATATATGTGTGTTACATATAGCTCATAAGTTTGATAAAATATTTTCTTCAAGAATAGTCTACTTCATCCTGTGGACTAGCCACCTTTATATAGGAAAACAAACCTCCAATGCAATTAACCATTGCATATAATAGACACTTTAATACACAATATAATATTTGAGAGTTAACTAATAACCATCAATTTAATTAGCTAATATAATTTGACCCAATAAATTGGTTTAAAGATATTTTAAAAGCTTTTTCCTAGCAGAATCCATCCCTGTTAATGTCGGTGGTTGTATCGACTAGTGGAAGGAATATGTATTTGGATAGCCGAGGCCCAAAAAAAAAAAAAAAAGTGCTTGGATGATTTTTGCTTTTTGCTAATTTTCTAATGGTATTCAATGTAGTAATTATTTGTGCTGTTGCATGATATTTGTTATATCTGACACTATGAGCTGAACTTAACGAGACCTGGTACAATACATGGAAAAAAAAAATGAAAAGACATCCGACGGATGAGATCTACCTGGTATCGTACAACATACTAGGCGGATCTCATCCGTTGAATTCCTTTTCATTTTCATTTTTATGTTTTATTTTCACGTTTCAAACACTTTCTCGAACTTAATTGTCCTATAATGGGAGTACGGGGAATTTCATTCTGAGATGGGACTCACCACGATCTCATTTGATGATCTAGGCGGTGCATAATCTTTGAAAAATCGTTTGCAAGTAAGCACAATTAATTTGAAATTAAACTTAAATTTCGTCGATAAGTTCTCCATAAGAAAGATTATGACATATATGTGTATACAAGTTTAGATTCAAATCTTTCGATAATAAGACTTTGGAATCCGGGTTAATTTTTAAGTGCCTCGACTAATTCTAGGCCCAACTTCAAATGTTTGGGAGCCTACTTTTTAGCTTTTGATTTTTGACTTTTTGGTTTTTTGGTTTTTTGGCTTTTGGTCAGAATGAGTTTTGGATATGGGAGGAGTGTTTGGAAGAAATGTGCAGAATGTGTTTTGGAAGGGAAAATGAGAAGTAGAAATCAAAAAACACCTCCAAACCTATTTTTGATTTCTGGCTTCTAAATGGAAAAATGGAAAAACGATTTTTAAATTTCCCAAACACCCAGAATGCAAAAATGAGAAATCAATAAGTTGATAAATAGGGGGCCAAACGGCCTCTTACTTGTTTGACATTAAATTTCCACCTAAGAAAGTTGACCCGACGAATTTTTCTTGGGAATTGATATTGGCAATCCTCATTTTGATATTAGCACTCCCCATTTGAGCAGTTCATATTGTAACGCGTCGAATGAGACATGCACACAAAATCCCAACTGGTGAAAAACCAGCAAGCGCTTAATTATAATATACTTTTATTTAATTAAAAAACCACCATATATTTTAATTCCAAAATGGAGAAGCCGGCTCCATTTTAAAAGTCAACCAATCACGGTAGAGTTTGTACCCATCCTAGGTCAAATTGCCTTGCACATAGGGAACATCGATCTCCTTGGTAATGTCAATTCCCCATCTCAAATGTATTTGTTAGGAAGAAATTAATGGAGCAATGGAATGTAATATCCTAGCTAGTACTCCACTAACAATTTGTTGTGGAGTTAGTAATTTAACAGCAAATGCTATGGTGACCATGTTTGAGTATTAAGTTTTGAGTACTATGTGAGATGTCACGATTGTATTTGTAGAATGTGTTCTAATTATATGACAAATGAGGCAATTCTACTAATACAGTGGTAACACATAACATACTATCAAGAAATGTGGTACTCCGGTTGTTTTAAAAACTGACTTATTTCCAAAACTGATTAATTGCATTTTATGAGAGTTTTAAATTATTTTTAATTCCTTAATCAAGTTCTAATTTCATTAATTACACTTAAGACCCCTAATTCATCAAAACCTACAATTAGGACACTAACTATTTTAAAACCTATCAAATTTATCATCTCTCTCGGCCATCCCATCAAAACATCACCACCCTCCCTCTCTCCTCTCCCTAACATCTCTCTCTCTCTCTCATCATCATCATCATCATCATCATCACCATCATCATCATCATCATCACCACCCCTTATCCCTTCCATTTCTCCATCCCATCAGTACACAATCTATGTACACCAAATCTCACTACCCTCTTTCTCCTTCTTCCCTCCATAAATTCCCAATATCATCATCACACACTCCTCCACGATATCCCTTCCCCATTACAACACCACCCATCAAACATCACCTCACCATCAAACCACCACCTTCACTCCCTTATCCTTTGCCATTACTAGCCCTATTACTCCATACCTCATCCTCTTCGAACCTACCACACTCTATACCTATCAAATCACCATTTTTCATCACATATACTGTGACAGCCCATGCCCCACCTGGATGCAACGGAGCTATGTGATATAAGAGAATAGATCATGCCCTAACTTGCACAAGGCCTTTTAAAGCCGTGCGGGCGTCAAAGCTCGTTGGTACTTCACAGTTAAGCGTGCTCACCCTGGAGCAATCCTGGGATGGGTGACCTACTGGGAAGTCCAAGGAGCTTGGGCGACCAAAGCGGACAATATTGCGCAAGGCGGGGGCAGGTCGTTACATATACACCACCATCATCATCCTTACACCCCTTATCCCATGAAATCTGGCCACCACCCGACACCCTATCTCATCCACTTCCACTTTACATTATCCTAAAACCATCTAATCACCTTACACCCCCTTCCGCATGACCTTGTCTACCACCTTCTCTCTCTCCTTAGCACTCCACAAACCCTTATAAATACTTCCGTCAGTCCCACACTCTCCACACATCTTCAATACTACCTCCACACCAAGAAACACAAGTGAAATAGAGAGGAAAGAAGCTTTACACCATGGAAAGTCTAGAGATAGTAAAAGTGAGAAGCGGGTTTCTTCCACACACCCAATCACTCACCAAATCGACTTACACACTCCCTCGCCTACTCCCCAAGATCATAAATCAACCATTCATTCGGGCCAAAACCGACGAAGGAGCCACCTCCACTATTGATGCTTTGTTTTTGCCAAATCCATATTTAGCTCGTTTCTTTAGAAGAAAGGTAGTGTAGACTCTCTCTCTCTCTCCCCCCCCACCCCAAGTATATTAGAAACCTTATATGATGTTTGTGAACTTTTAGAATCTAAGGAAATTGACCCATGCATTGAAATCGAGCTCGACCCGAGCAGTACTCTATTTTTCTGAAATTCCTATCCGGACGGGAATGATGGGCGTCCGGGCGGTCGGGCCAAACTGATTCTCTCCATTTTTACTTTCTCTAACTGTAGTTACCCCTGGACATGATGTCTTCCATGAACTTGACCCCGAATCATATTTTTATCGCACATTTAACCCTTAACGTGATTGTTTAGTTAAATTTGTTCATAAATATAATATTTGGAATATATTGACAATGTACAAGGTAAAAAAATAATTAACATAGATTTAGATAATAAAACAAGAATAGATTATTATTAAATAAAAACCACATAAATAATACTCCCTCCGTCCCAATAAGTGTCCCCTTGGAGAAATATGTATTTTGTTGGATGTAAAAAAATGTATTTTCATACAAATTTTTTAATTTTTTTGGCACCAGAGCATTTTAATTTGGTGTAAAGAATGTTAAAAAATTATAAAGAGAAACATATTTTTTGGGGGGTTTGAAAATGCAAAGATTCATGTAGTGGACATTTAAAATGGGACAGAGGGAGTATTACAATACTACCAAAATACCCTTGTCATGACAAATTACCATTTTACCCTTGCAGATGTTTAATTTTAAAATAACATTTTGAGAAAAGAATCCTAAAAGTGCAGAAGTTTCAGTTCCACAAAACTGACTTATTTCCACAACAGACTTATTGCACTTTATAAGATAAGTCATTCTCTTATAATAGATCAACGCAAAAGCCACCTTAAGCAAGTTTCGCTGACTTTTTACTAATAAATTAGTTTGTGGAACACTGGAAGTTCAATCTAGACATTAACTTATACTTTTATGGGTCTTGCTAACCTCCGCCCACTAGGCGGAGGGTAATTGGTACATAAAGACAAACGAGTTCGAATTTCAATACACAACTCACACATGACAATGCACTTTCATGTATGGTAATATACTTTTCTTAGAAATACATACACCCTTTTTCGCATTATGCTCTGCCTCAGGTTATCCCCAATGGCATAAACAAACACAAAAGGTTTACAAATTTAACAATTCTTAACAACCTTTTAACCAATAACCAAATTTGAGCCTTTCAATAATCAACAAAGTTAGCAACATTTATCTCAATAACAAAAAATAGTGGGCCCTACTCACAAAAAATACTACATAAGCTTTTTGTTTTTTGAAAATACCCTCCATAAAGAAAATGCTTTATTGGTAGTTGAACCTCACTCTCCTCTTTGACTATTGGTTATGCATTTAATAATTATGTTCACTTTATGGATTTTAACAAATGCCCTAATTTTTATTCAGATTTTTACCTCTAGGTCCAGAAAAGAGGTATCTAATTACCACTAAGGTAAGTCACTTTTTTTAATTATCATTAAGGTAAGTCATTCTTTTTTGGAGTTTCGGTTTATGGTGCACTTTCCTATTATAGGGTTTAGACACTTTCATAGGATACCCTAGGATTTTAAGTACTTTCATATGGTACCCTAGAGTTTAGGTTTAGGCATTTTCGTAGAGTATCCTATGACTAGGGTACCCTACGGCTTAGGTTTAGGGTGCACTTTCCTACTATAAGATTTTAGTGGTTTAAACACTTTCCATAGGGTACCCTAGGGTTTTAGGCACTTTCATAGGGTGCCCTACGGTTTAGGTTTTAGGGTGCACTTTCCTATTATAGGGTTTTAATGGTTTAGACACTTTCATAGGGTACCCTAGGGTTTAACTTTTATAGGGTACTTGAAGATTTAAGCACTTTTATACGGTTTGGGGAGTTGAGGAGAGAGAAATTGTGCCCATGTGGGGTGGGTAGAGAGAGAAAGAGAGAGACGGAACCTTGGCTATACTTGCGCGTGCATTAGAAAATGTGGGTTGTACCTGGATGTATATTGTGAAAGCGTGGCTTGACCGACCTGTAAATTTCTCTTTTTATTTGTTTTACTAGAATGACATTCAATGTAGACCAGATTGAGAAGAATAAATTTGAGTCATTTGACCGTTGTTTATTTTTTCCAACTCATTTTGATTAGGCCATTGTGGAGCTTGGGCTCCCTAAAAATTGCTCCTAAGTTGTATCCTAAGGTGTACACATAAGCATAATTGTGGTCCACTTTTCACTCCTAGAGCTTGTTAAATTTAGAGAGGATGTGTGCACTCAATGGGCTAGCAATTACATTCTCTATTTTGTGAAAAAATATATTAGGAACAACTTTTTCCGGGAACTTTTTCAAAGATTTCATATTAAAAAAACATCTAAAGACTTTGGCCTAGGGATGGCAATGGATTGGTTTGGTCCGGATTTTGTGATTACCATACCCAAACCCAAAGTATTTATCTATGCTCAAATCCAAACCGATATCCGACGGGATATAATTTTTAGTGCACCATAACCAAACCATATGGATTTGGATTTTATCCGAACCACACCACATCCGCATTAATATTCATTCCATCAATGAACATATGTAGGAAAAATATTATATATTAAAACAAAAAAGGAACATCAATGCCTCCATTATTTTGGGATGAAGTCGACTACAATGCGGAGTCACCAATCTATCACTAGTGTTAAATGTCAACTCAGAAGCAATAGAAGACATGTGGATAGCTAACATATCCTATAAGTAATATTATATGGATCGGTTTGGATTTGGTTTGGGTTTGGATTTGGCCGAATATTTGCTAAGACCAAACCCAAATCCAAACCCGTCGGATATCATGTTTCGAAAACCAAACCCGCCCCATGGGTAGGAAAAAATAAAAAAAAACCTCCCCGATAGGTTCGGTTTGATTCGGGTATCCATCGATTTTGGGTGAAATTGCCATCCCTACTTTGGCCCCACTTGGAGTTAGCTAGAAGGCTACCTAAATTTAACTATTGTACTAGGAGCAAAGCATAGGAGCCACCCTTGGGAGTTTGTGTAGGGAGCCCATTGAAGGCAACATTTGAGCACAAGGCTAGGTAAATGTTAGGAGCCTCACTTAGGAGCCATTTTGGCCGTCATAAACATTACATCATTTTGGACCCATTCTTCATATCTAATACCTCATAATATTTTATCCACTCTTACTATATAATTTTTCAAAATTTTCAAATTATTAGTCAATAATCCACCTATTTTGGCTTTATTCAAAAAAATATTTGGTTTAACCATAAATTTATACTTGCTAGATTTGTCTCGTCGAGAGGAATCCAAAAACCACAAAATCTTCATGCAAAATTAACGAATGCAAAAAAAATTTGAATAAAGACAAATCAAAAAATCAAAAAACCAAAAACCGGTTTTTTTACACAAAGGAGGCCTAACCTCAGTAAAATTTCCACTTTGGAGAGTGGGAGTGGGAGAGAGAGAGACGCCTATATAGAGAGAGAAATCGAGGAGAGAGACATACAGAGATACTATAGGGAAGTAGGTGAAGTAGGAGTATTGAGAGAGAGAGAGAGAGAGAGAGAGAGAGAGGGCGCTTGGAAGGAAGGAAAAAAAAAAAGAGACGGTTTTGGGGATTTGGTGATTGTTGGGTTAATTCAATAAAGGCGAGTTGAGTTAAGTGGGGGAAAAAAGCGGTGTTTTGCTGAATAAAGGCGGTTTTGTTGGGGAGGAGCGACAAAGTTTTGGGCGGTTTTGTAACGGATAAGAGAGAGAAAGAGTAATCGATTGGAAGGAAGGAAGTCAGTTCAGTTACTCCATTTTATTTTTTGTGGAGAGGAAACTGTTACAGCAATCAAAAGGTTGTGTTCGAGTATTTTAGGGGAATCCGTAACGGCTTTTTAACATCTGTCTGTTTGTTTGTTTGGATTGAAGAAGAAGAAGAAGATGATGATGATGATGATGAAATGGGGTAGGTTGAAGTTTGTCAAGAAGTTTCTGCAGTTTTCTTATTAATTTCTCTCTCTAGCTCCCTCTCTCTCTCTCTCTCTCTCTACTGGGAGGGAGGTTTGATTCAGCTTGTTTAATGGGGCAAGTGGATAATCTGGGAGGATCGCATACGGGGGAGCGTCACGAAACAGGTGAAGACACTATTGATTCATCTTGTTTGGGGGAATTTTGAGTTTTTATAGCAATGAAATGCTGTTTGGTTGCTGAGAAATTTGAGGAGAGAGAAATAAAAAACTCTTTACCTTCTCAGCTGTTCCGCTTGCTACTGAAGTGTTATTGCTTTTGCTTTGTCCTCAATTTCTCTGCAACCAAACAAGGAAAAATTGCGGGGTTAATTTTTTTTTCTTATGCTGATTTGTTTTCGAAATTTTCGATGAGTTGTTTGGGGGAATTGAAAAGACTTTTCCCTCGAAAATGCGGTAAAAAATCCGCTCGTGTTTTTGAAAAAAGAAAAATGTAATTTTACGGGCTCTTTTTCCCATTTTTTTTTTTTAAAATTAAATTTTCTCTCCCAAGCTTGGCAACTGTAAGTGTAAACTCTTGTTGCCTTTTGTTTTTCCCGCACTTTCTCGGCAACCAAATGGTAAAAAAAAGTTCGAAGCTAATAATTTTCCTCTTTTGGAATATTTTCATGGATGGGTTTTCTTTTTGGTAATTAATTTTCATGGATTGGTTTGGGGAATGAAGATCTGTATACGGAGCTATGGAAGGCATGTGCAGGCCCTCTGGTTGATGTGCCTAGGTATGGGGAGAGAGTTTTCTACTTCCCACAAGGTCACATGGAACAGGTATGGAAACTCTCTCTCTCTTGTGTGGTGTTCAATTGATTAGGACTTTAGGCTCGCTTTGGTTTGGTTTGGCATACTGCGAATCTATATTTTTCGTGTTTTGCGTTGTGTGTTGTGTAATGGATTTGTGTCCATGGATTCTGTCTTGTTCTTGCATAAGACTTTTCGTCTCTTCATTTTGCGTCTTTGGTTTTGTTCTGATTCTGGCTTTAAACTATTACTGTTGCAGTTACAGGCTTCAACAAATCAAGAACTTAATCAACAGATTCCGCTGTTCAATCTTCCGTCTAAGATCCTGTGCCGTGTTATGAACATACATTTGATGGTACTTGGTCTATTTATTTTGAAATAGTATTTGTTTTAGAAAGTTGTCTCTTCCTTCTTTAATGTAATTTCTTCCCTGATTCAAACTAATAGGCAGAACCAGATACAGATGAAGTCTATGCACAGATAACTTTACTCCCAGAACCAGATGTAAGAAATTTGTAGTGTCGTAGTTGTTTGTTAGTTCTTTTCAGGCCTTCTGATACTGAGAAAATTGTGTTCATTAAGAAGTGCTTTCTTTGTGTTTGTTTTGTGGTGATTCTATTAGCAAACTGTACCCACCAGTCCTGATCCGTGCCCGCCTGAGCATCCGAAACAGAATGTTCATTTGTTCTGTAAGATTTTAACGGCATCTGATACAAGCACACATGGAGGATTCTCTGTTCTTCGGAAGCATGCAAATGAATGCCTGCCTCAATTGGTAATTTTTCTGATTTTCATTACCCACAGTTCATTTAGTTAGGGGTACCAGAAATACGAAACTCGGATATTTAATGGAAAATTGTTTGTTGTGAGCGCGGTTATAAGAGGTTTTGGTTATTTAGATCCCCCTACTATGAATGATTGGTGGTTCTGTAAATTAGACAAGCGAGCAACCCATTTAATATATCCTCACATTAGTCGTGCTCTTTCATATTCTTCAGGACATGAACCAACAAACCCCAACTCAGGACTTGGCTGCCAAAGATCTTCATGGGTTTGAGTGGCGATTTAAGCATATATTCAGAGGTAAGTTGCACCTTCTCGCAGTTTGGCTTGTGTCCTTGTGCCTTTTTTAATTCATGTATTCACCATAGATAGTGCACTGAGATGTGAATCTGTATCTCTCTCCCTTTGCATGAACTATGATGATCAGGTCAACCCCGAAGACATTTGCTTACAACTGGCTGGAGTACATTTGTGACTTCTAAGAGATTAGTTGCGGGAGATGCTTTTGTTTTCTTGAGGTACTTGTTGTTCGATTTTCCCCATCTTGTTGAGTACTGTTTAGGTTTGGGCATGAGTGTACTGGGGTAGCTTTATTTATGTTTTTAATTTTGTTTTGTTTCATCAATGGCCAACTTTGATGCAGAGGTGATAACGGAGAACTGCGAGTTGGGGTTCGGCGACTTGCTCGGCAACAGAGCCCTATGCCACCATCTGTGATATCCAGCCAGAGCATGCATCTAGGAGTGCTTGCCACTGCATCCCATGCCATTACTACACAAACCCTCTTTCTAGTATACTACAAACCAAGGTTTATTGTCTCCCTCTCTCACCCTCTACCTCTACCTCTACCATATGTTCTTTATGGTTATCAATTTTTCCCAATATGTTGTAGCATTAGTCTTCTAATGCTCGATGCTTCTAACCAGGACAAGCCAATTTATCATTGGGTTGAACAAATATCTAGAGGCTGTCAAAAATGGGTTCTCAGTTGGCAAGCGGTTCAAGATGAGATTTGAAGGAGAAGAATCTCCTGAGAGAAGGTATTCATAGTTTTCCCTTCGTGTTATAAAGAGAGATTAGTGGAAGGGTTGGCTTCTCAATTTATTAATAATGTTTTCGTCCTCTATGGTCAGGTTCACGGGCACTATAATTGGGGTTGAGGATATCTCGCCACAGTGGCCAGACTCTAAGTGGCGGTCATTGAAGGTGCAAAATAGTAGTGACTAACTTCTTCGATTATTCCGAAAAAGATAAAAAAAACTTCTTCAAGTGTTGACTAGTTTATTCCTTGTTTTAAATACTTTTCTCCCCCTGATCATATCCTTGTTTAGGTCCAATGGGATGAACCTGCAACCATAACAAGGCCAGAGAGGGTTTCACCATGGGAGATAGATCCCTTTGTAGCTTCTGCTCCGATGAACCTCTCTCCACCACCAGCAATGAAGAGCAAGAGGCCCAGACCCGTTGATCTTCCAGTTGCACGTATGTTAAACCAACTGCTTCCTAGGTTTTTTTAAAGTAAATGAACGCTGAGTTTGAGTATTACTATGTTTGCATCTGTAACTGTAGAAAATACTACCAGTTTAGCTGCTTCTGCCTTCTGGTATCCTAGATCGGCACCATCAGTTGAATTCAGCCACGTAGGTAGTAACACGACTGATGTCCAAAGTAATGAAAGCCGACCTATATGGACTCCAACTCAGAAAGATCTCCACAGCAGTTTTGCTAATAACAGTAGCTGCTGTAGCTCAAGGGCATGGGCAGCAGATGGAATCTGGCCTCCTCCACTAGGGAATGGTTCTCTAAATTTGCATGGCAACACAATAGGCGACAACAAAAATGCTGCCGCCCATCGATCTGTTCCCGATTATGCCTCTCATGTTTCATCAAGGCCTAGCATTAATGCAACACCAGGTCAGGTGGAAAGCGGGGGAAAATCTGAGACTATTTCTACTGGTTGTCGGTTATTTGGTATTGACCTGAAAAATTACTCTAACAGTCCTGCTCATCTAGAAAAGGAACTGCCATGCCCAAGTGCTGCGCCTACTGGTGCCAAAGGTACCACACCAGTTCTGGTTTCTGAAGCAGAGATGCCTCAAAATGAAGACCTTTTGAAGTCCTCAAAGGAACAGAAGCAAGTTCAATTAGAGGGATTAACAAAAGACACACTGAGCAAGCATGCTTCCACTAATTCCACAAGAACGCGTACAAAGGTGAAACACAGCTTTTTGTTGGCTTTAAGTTGGATCTGGATGTAACAATTATGATCGTTAGATCTTCACTGAATTTTGTTGTTGGTATGTATGCTAGGTTCAAATGCAAGGGGTTGCTGTTGGTCGTGCTGTTGACTTGACTGCTTTGGAAGGGTATGGTACACTAATTGATGAACTGGAAAAGATGTTTGAAATTAAAGGGGAGCTTTGCCCAAGAAATAAATGGGAAGTTGTTTACACAGATGATGAGGGTGATATGATGCTCGTTGGTGATGATCCGTGGCCGTGAGTAGCTTGAAAATTTTGACTTTTCTCAATTTTCTTTAATTATCACCAAGTTTGTTATTTTGATTTAATTTTCTTTTTGAAATTTCATCTCAGAGAGTTTTGTAATATGGTTAAGAAGATCTTCATATATAGCAGCGAGGAGGTGAAGAAGATGCGTCCTGGGTGCAAGCTTCCATTGTCATCATTAGAAGGCGAAGGAACCATTTTAAGCCTGGAGTCAGATCTCAAATCTGAACTGTGAGGTTGGATTACTTTTGTGAGTTCAAATCTTTTGGGAGTTTTCGATCGCCAAAAAGGGTACATCGGTTTTAAATGCGGGTCGCTCAGTTTTTTTGGAGCTTGCTCAAGTGAAAGTTGAAGTAAATTAAAATGGTTGTTTCTTGTTCTTTTTGGTTCAAAAGCGGTAGACTATTAGTAGTAGTACTAAAGAAACATGGTAAAGGTCATTAGAATTGGAATTTGTGAATACCTGGGGGCTTGTGGGTTGTAGTGTGTTTCCTGCTTTTGAATTACTGTCAGCCTGTATAAATGTATACTTCTTATGACGGCGAGAAATGTACTAATCTAGTGTCTGGGTTTTGTGAGTGGATAATTTTCTGGCATTTTTACTGTCTTCACTATGACCACCTTGAAATCTTGACCAGGTTTGAGAAAACCTTGCTATATGGCTTCCTTGTCTTCTCAAATCTTGACCACCTTGGAGTATTTGGTTACCAATTTTGCACCTCAAAACCTCTGTACCCAAATTTTCCTATTCCCCCGGTGCATTTTCAACGGTTAGATCACGTGAGAACCGTAAGGACTAAAATGATTCTCACTTGATTCAACCGAGCATGAGTACAGAACAACTTTATTACAAGGATTTAAGCTTCTATTTCTGGGCACAGTTGGGGGGACCAGGAAACACCACTCCAACTAGACTAGTCAGAGGCAGCAAAAGGGACTCTAGCCACAGAATTTCAGGACCAAAAGATGGGCAAGTTTTTCATCTCATGAAAATTCGGTCACAAAGTGATTGCAGGTGGGACATAGTAGCTCCGAGGCACTTGCTCAAAAAAAGTTGTGCATGTGATGTGAGCTTCATTGGAGGATTTTACTAATTTTTTGCTTGGGCAGGTGGTGGTAGTCATGCACTCTAATTCTAAAGCACATGACACCTCAAAAGCCTTCTTCTTTTGCTGGGTGGGGTCTAATGTGGTGTTAATAAGCCAATATACTCGTAATTAAACCCTAAACAACAATGCTATGGATACAAAACCGTTTGATATGGATACAAACTCGTTTGTTGCAGATGGACTCTTGTTTGTTAGATGTGTGACTCAAACTCATTATACAATCATGGATTTATTTATTTTTTGTTGGATCCGTGTCCGAACATCTATAAATTAAATTTGGTGTACTGAGGGTTATACTCAAAAGTAAATCTGATCTATGAACTGAGTTTCTGGAGATGTCAGATGCTAATATTGCTTGGGGCTGTATTTGGAAAAGAAATGTGTTAAGATACCTAGGAAGAACAAAAATGATGGGATCAAAGTACGAAGATTTCTGAATTACGGGGTGTTTCACAAACTGACTTATTGGTAATAAGTTAGTAGAAGTAGCTTACTGAGTGAAGTTGAGTTGATGTATTATGAAAGAATGACCTTTTTTGTAAAACGCAAAAGTCAATTTTCTGAACAAGTCAGTTTTGTGGTCCATGGCCGTACTTCTTTTTTGCATCTTTCCATTGACCGTTTTTTATTACTTCCACAAAATTCATGAACCAAACAGAACTTTCAAAGAAATTGGAGAGAAGCAAACTGTCAACTGTGGTCTCTTTTAAAAAGTTATTGTCTTTACATCTGCAGGCAAGAGTCATTTTCATGAAGGCTACATGGTTTAACGGATGCTTGCAAAGTCGTTCAATTAGAGAAAAAAATGTCTTTGAAAAGGTTACAAGTTGGTTTGACAAGGGCTTGCCCAAGTAAAGGAGGAAAATTAATAATTTGTCCCCGATTTCAACTCTTTTGTGCTCCCCAAAAAAGAAAAACTAGAAAAACAGATGGGTTTGGTACTTGGTAGTATTTTTGTGTTACTGTGTCTAGTTTTGGAGTTTTCTTTTGATGAAATTCCACAGAGATCTCTTCATCTATGCCTCTGGGATACAGAGACCCATAACGTTTAAAAACGCCCAAACACGCCCCCTCATCTACTTGAAAGGGGGAAAAACCCATCCCCATTGACACAATGACAGAAATGACTATTCTACCCCTTAAAAATTGCCCACACTGACCCCCTCTCATCAATAAAAATCGACCACATTGACCATATATATATGCATACCAATATATTGTTTGTACTACATATATAGTTTGTATATGTACAGTTTTATGAAAAATTGTTCGGATCAAGTCCTCCCCGACTTTTTTTTTTTTGTTGATTTCTCGTAGGAAACCTTAAAAATACATTTTAGACACATTGGATGGTTCGGATCATTGAAATTTGATCAGGATCTACGAGGTGTGGACGGAGTCCGCATTTTAAGGGTTTGAATAGGAAGCTTGGTGTGTTTACACACACACACACACACACACACACACACACACACACACACACACACACACAATAAGGGATCCCTTACTTCAATATGGTGAGGACTCTTTTTCGACAATTTTGATGACACGATCGTTCAATGTGTTTAAACGTGTTTTTAAGGGTCCATGCGAGAAATCATAAAAAAAAGATGGGAAGGGAGGGATTCTCATTTTTCATAAAACTACATATATTGTTTTATGAAAAATTGAAGGGATGAAGCCTTTCCGTCTTTTTTTTTTTGTAGAGCTTTAAAAACATGTTCTTCAACGCTCGATCATCAAAATTCAATCGAAAAATGGTCAAAAATGGGAGTCCCTTACCATGGCAAAGTAAGGGATCTTTTATTAGAAGGGGTATATATATATATTTCAAACCGTTGAAGAAGTTGTAGACAATTGATTTCAAAGATCTATAAATAAACATATATATCTCAATATATAAATATGTAATATACCCAATGGATTTAGGGGTGGAGGGAGAGCGGGTCAAGTGGGGTCACTTGAGGTGCCATTTTCCCATGGGTTAGGTGTACTATTCTTGAGAATTTTGCATATTTGCACCATATATATGGTGCTTCTTGCCTCAAGAATTTGGCGAATACTACAACTAGTTCTTACCACATGATTTTTTCTCTCTCTGTTTAACACTCTGCATGAAAAATAGAACCAAGCAAATTTGGTTTGTTCAACTGGAATGGAAATCCTCTCTCGCAGTTCATCACTACCTTGGACGAATTTAGAAGTTTTGAACCACTAATCCTCAGGTCCAATTATTATATACTATCATAGATATGCAACTCCAACAACTAAATACCTGCTTTAATGTTTAGCATTTGTGAACGCGTGTTATAGGTTTTTGTATATGCATATCTACTTAACTACTATGTGTTTAGCATTTCAGTGTAGCTTTTGGAGAACAATTGTAATTGAAATTGTATGTTATTAGTAATAGACGTATATTCTATTCCTTTCGATTTCGCATGTCGGTGTATTTTTTTCCTCATTGTTATAATGTTATGTTTTAAGTAATAGACCACACTGTCATCACGTTTTGGCTATGCCCATGAGTGGATTCCAAATGTATCAAACCCAAACCACTAAACTCAAAAGAATTTTAAATCAAATCAAATTTTCAATGCAAAATCATCTCGTTTTCTCTCGCTCTTCCTCCCTCTCTGGATCATCCTCAAGTGGATTGCAAAATCTTACTCCAATTGAACCCAAATCGCTAATTGTACCACGATGTGAGTTTTTTCCCCCAAAGAACAATAAATCATTTTTGGTTTCATCTGATATAGGTATCAATTAATTGTAATCAAACTCCCATTTCCTAATTTAAGCAACAAACAAACGAGGTAATCAAACTCCCATTTGCTTAAATTTCAAAGTTCCAGCACAGACAAACGAGACAGCCAGCAAAAGTTCCAGCCAGACAACTGGCGGCCACAAGGCCCACAACTATTACCTATACCAGTCCAACTTGTTTTCGGCTCTCAAACAGCATAATCGGGTTCAAGTGGATGTTGCTGTTTTGTTGGACAGATAGGGTTTTACTAGATTTGTTCTTGTCATAGCAGTAGACGTAGTTATTTTTTGAGTAGTGAGTTCTTCACTAAAATCAAAAGTTCGGCTCATAAAAATTGAACGCGATTGAGTTTGGATAGTTAAGATTAAACTCGTTTGAGTTCGGTTATAGGCTCGTTAAATAAATGAGCCAAACTCGATACCTCAGCTATGTAACTGCTCGAATTACATTTTGATTGTGCCAATCTGAATTAATATATTTTTTAACTTTGATTTCGGATCGAGTTTATAGTGGTTTGTCAATGTAGGGCAAGATCAATTATTCCATAGTCTTGGGACATTTCCACGTGGTACTCCGACATCCCTATCTGCTATACATTCTTGTAGAGCCTAGTATAATGTGTAGTTAATAAAGGTGTTCAGGCATCTTGTTGAGTTGCCCCAAGAGCATGGAATGATTATTCTAGTCAAGGGTCACATCACATGCACTGGAGCTTTCAATAATTAGTGTTGTACCTAGAAATTATAACTGACCTTGACATATTATGTAGTGGCCAAGAGGATGGCAGGGTCAGCTTACCTAGCCTCCTAGCGTCACATCCTCGGCGGAGGAGACCGTTGAAAGGGGTCTTTCCAGGGTCACGTCTGAGAGCCGAGACCCTGAGCCCGGTGGAGCTTCGGCGCTTTGATGTGGTTAGTTCGGCCCCCAGATTCTCCTGGTAGTAGCTGACGCCGAGGGGCCGGGCCTGTGCGCCCTTCGGCGTGATGAGAACTCGGGAAAAATCTCCTAACACCCCTACAAAGGTGGGAGTAATCAATTTGGCCTTCGGGGGGAAGCACGCTAAGCCCCGCGGCAGATGCTCCGAGTTGATGAGTCAGGGCCCACACACCCCTAGCCGCCCGTTCGGCCTCGGCATCATGGCACTCGGCGCTAGACATGTTCATCCTGGACCAAGACCACGCCGAGGGAGTGGGGGCTCGGAGGCTTTTTACCGGAGAAGTCTCTTGATGTGACCAGTGACGAATGTGATTGAAGTGGTGTCAGGCGGTGTCTGGACGATGTGCTCGAGGCGTCTGACGGATTACGTGACGGAGGGGGGGTATTCCCAAGTTTGTTAACTTGAGCGTGACGTTAGCCGAAACGGTGAAACACTCATTGCTCGCCCATGTGCTGAGTCAAGTATGAACGGCTCACGTGAGGGTCACGACTGACTTAGTGAGCAAGTTTCCCTTGGCCTATAAAAGGGGGACTTGTTCACCTTTCAAGGGATCTCTTCTCCACACACACTCTCTCTCGGAAAAGAAAAAAAAAACACTCTGTACATTTCCAGGCTTATTTCTCACCGCCAGTGACTTACTAGATTGTCGGAGTGCCTTCTCGGACCACCACTGTCTGGGCTAGGCGCTGACGCTGGTGTTACCTGTGCAGGTCTTCTTCTCAAACGAGCTTGCTAGGTTTCAAGCGAAGTTCATCCACCTCATTACCCTTCTTACCCTTTTCAAAAGGTTCAAAGAGGTTCATCGGAGAAGCAAACCCCACATATTACATGTTGATGAATGAGATTAGTGCTCGTTCTTAAATTTGGAATGAACACCAGTATGGTCCTCAAACGTTAATCTTGAATGAACAATTGTTTTCATTAAATTTCTATTTCTCTCCTCTGGAGCCGGCCCCGACTTTCGGGGGCCTAAAACGAAGATTAAAAAAATAGACACTTTCTTTTGGGACGGTTAGTCGGTTATAAGGGGTACGAAAGAGGAAGGGAATCCAAAAATGTGTAAATTTTCAGGATTCTCACACCTCGAATTTTAGCTCAAAGTCGGCTCTGTCTGTATTATACTTGAGTTTTCACCATTTCGTAGTCTCTCATACATTATAGATGTATGTCATTATTCAATGTTTGAAATGTTCAAATTTGGTACGCTCTCATGGAGTGCAACTAATTATCTCACAATTGTATACAAAGGGAAAATCTAAGTACCCAGAAAATTATCCAGAATATTAAAATCAATGGCTCAGATTCACTCCCAAGTGAATCTAAGTGAATCCAGGCCACTGATTTCAAATTCTAAGTGTATTTTCTGGGTATGTAGCACTTACAAAATTCTGCTAAAACTAAGGGATTTGGCGTTGGTGAACAGGAAATCAGATGAAGAGAATTGGTGGGCAGGAACCCGGATGGAAGGAAGCAGGGTTGCAAACGAATAGAGCTGCTTGTGAGCAGCTCGAGACTTGGCTCTCCTTGTTCAGTACTTGAGCAGGGCTCGAGCTTGGGTTTTAGGGTCATGTAGAAAATGAGCCGAACTCGATGTTAGAAACCTCGGCTCGGTTCGAAAAAGCTCTGCTCGTTTGTATAGGCTCAGATTGTTTACATTCATTTAGTAATTAAACCGGGCTCGGCTTAGTTACAAACAAGCTAAGCTTGAGCTCAAGTTTTAAGCTCATTTAGTTACTGAACCGAGCTCGAGCACTAAAAAACTTGGCTCGGCTCGTACCCCTAAAAGGATGGGTCACCATCTCTGCTGCTATGCCTGTCGTGTGCATTTAATGCCCTTCGGGATTACTTGGGATGGACTTGTCCTTGGAATTCGATTATTCCAGGGATTGTAATATTATTGGGCTGCCCATATGGGTGCTCATTTTAGAGAGCCCATACCCTATCTTAGGAATACATAGGTTATTAAATGTTGGTAAGTTCACCATTGTGAATAAGAAAAAATTGGTCCAAACACCCTTTACCGTCTAATTAAAAAACAAAAAATTCCCGAATCAGGAAATGAATTATCTTTTGTTTAGTCGATATTTTTTCTGAATCATCTTTTGTTTAGTACTCCCTCTGTCCCCCTTTTAAGTGATCCCTATCGAAATACGTACAATTTCAAATCCTTAAAAAACATATTTCTTTATATAATTTTTTAATTTTTTTATACCAGATTAAAGTGCTCATTGAGAACTTTTATTTGGTGCAAAAAATAAAAACTTTCTACAGAAGTACATTTTTTAACGTCCATAAAATTCATGTTTTCCAAAGGTATCACTTAAAAAAGGACGAAGGGAAATAGTAGATATTTAATGGACTTATCTGTTGCAGATTCGATCTTTGATATGGCCCAAAGAAATGGGCCTTTATCATTGTAAATTTTTAACTTTTTTGCAGAAGTAACCTTTCCAAGACAGGACCACATTAGAGTCGCTCACATTTCGTAACCTTTCCAATCCTACACTTTCTCCAAAAAGCCGAAGACAGACATATTTTTACGTAGGACGCATATTTCGTATGAATGGGGGACCCCATACATCGTGTAGTCTAATTATTCAATACTCCCAAACACAGCTGGCTCAGGACTTTGAGGGGTCTAAAGTGAACTCCGAATTATGGGCTCTTATACATTTTTTTATCTGAAAAAATAAAATAGGAATCATCAAAACGAGTAAATAATATGAACTTCTTTCATCCCTTTTTTATGATCCACTATTATATTTTGGAAATTGATATTAGCAATCCCCAAATACTTAATGGCACTACAAAAGGGGAGTGCTAATATTAATAAGGGGAGTGTCAATATCAAGTCCATATAGGGATTGATATTAGCACTTCCATTTGGAGTGCCATTAACAAATTGGGGAGTGCCAATATCAATTCCTTACATTTTGAGTTGTTCCTTAATAAGTGTCCATGTTGAAAGGTTAGTGGGTAAAAAGTTGGTACATTTCCCATTTTACCCAAAGTAGATCCCATTTTGAAAAGTTAGTGTAATGACGATATCGCCATCAAGGACAATAATGGAAAGTTAAAATTTCTAAAGTGTAACGATGATGTCTTCATAAAAAGTTGGATTTAAGAAGTTGAACATTTAAAAAGAAATGGAGTAATTGGTTTGAGATGCGCCTTATTATTTCGAAGTGCAAATAAAGAGATGCATCGGTCTTAAAAAACTGCACTTTACCAGCTTGTTTGGATACCGGATATGAACCCGGATATAAGACTACCCTGATTACATATCTTGGTCCCACCCCCTTCTCCGCCGTTTGGATTGCAACTCTTCATCCCCGACTTATTCACTGTTTGGAGTCGAAATCAGGCCTGGGGTGGATTTGTGGTTTTTTCAGTCGATTCTACCCCTGCAAATCCACCTTGTACACGTCGTTAGATCTGGGGGAATCAATAGGGTTTCGTTTTGTTCGAGAGAAGAGGAAAAAGAGAGAGAGTGAGGCCGTCGCCATTTTGTAACTGTGCGACTCCTACGCTGCTCATCTCGACTTCGTCTTTAACCTGTTGACTGAGGTATGATGCTCAACTCCATTGATAAGGTTGATTTGTGATATAGATCGATCGATTTGGCCCTTTTTCTGCAATAAAATCTGGGTTTCCATGGAAAATGGTGATTATTTTGACAAAATTATATGTTACAAGGTTTCTATTTCGATTTTGGGGGTCCTTGGTTTCAATGAATCTGGGTTTGTTACAAGGTTGAATATGTGCTTGAATTTGGGTTTTGCTGCCTCAATCTGTGATTCAATCTGGGTTTTGTAATGTCTGATATTGGTTGTGGGTTTTGTAGCCCAAATTTGTGAGATTGGTTGTGGATTTTGTAGCCCTAATTTCTGAGATTGAATGTGGGTTTTGTAGTCCTAATTTCTGAGCATGAATCTGGGTTTCTATGTTAAAAGATTTATCCCTAATGTCTGAGACTCAATCTGGTCGATTTTCCCTAATTTCTGAGACTCAATCTGCCATTGTTAGCTTGTTTGGTACTTATATTTTGCCCTGATTTTGCCGTTGATGGTAGCCCTAGTTTGGGCCTAATTTTATGTATTTTTAGTTAATTAAATTTAGTGTATTTTGATTGGCGTAATTTTCTATCATATTCAATAAACGCGATCATTTTTCTATAAACAATTTTCCTAATGTTTACCAACCCAAAATAGTTAGTTAAATTAGTGTATTTTGGTCTAATTTGTGCAACCTTTTCATTGAGGTATACAGATGGCAAGACTAACTAAACGTGAACGAAGGAAGAAGTTTAAGCGTAAGGTTGTGGTAGCAGCCATATGTATCATAAGAGTAGTAAATACTACTCTCATGCTGTACATGTTAGTTATGGACTTGATTGTTGAACGTTTTCGACAGAGGCCTATTTGTTGAGAAAGTTGCTATCTTTTTATGGATCCTTGCCCACCATAATAAGAATAGGCCTACGAAGTTCCAATTTTTGAGGTCTGGGGAAACAATTAGTAGGCATTTCAACGCTGTTTTGTTGGCCGTTTTGCGACTTCACAATTCATTGTGGCATCATCCCCAACCGGTTCCTGCTAATGAGCCCGATCCTAGGTGGAAGTGGTTTGAGGTAAGATAACATTCCTAATTACATTAATAACATATGGCTGCAAATATCTTAATTATTTGTCGGTACTAAAATTTGTGGGTGGTTTCGTAATTACAGAATTGTCTAGGGGCTTTAGACGGGACGTTCATACCTGTCTTTCCCCCAACCGAGGACAAGGCACGATATAGGTCAAGAAAGGGTGGCTACGCGATAAATGTCTTAGGAGTTTGTAGTCGACGCCTACAATTCATATATGCCTTGTCCGGTTGGGAAGGATCCGCCATTGACTCGAGAGTCCTACGCAACGCCCTTGTCAGGCCTCATGGGTTGAAAATTCCACAGGGTACGTCAAAACATTCTATTAAACTACATGCCGGAACAATTTTGTGCAATATTTCTTACATAGGCCGTCACATGAAATTTGTAGGGCGTTATTACCTCGTCGATGCTGGCTACACTAATGGGCCGGGATTATTAGCACCGTATCGGGGTCAACGATACCACATTAACATTTGGAGGCAATGACACATGCCCCAAAGCCGGGAAGAGTTCTTTTACATGAAGCACTCTGCGGCAAGAAATGTTATAGAGAGAGTTTTTGGGGTATTGAAGATGCGATTTGCCATATTGAGATCCTGCTCTTACTACCCCATTAGGACTCAATGCAGAAATGACAGTGGATCCGGTTGAGCTCGAATACACACAATGGGAGCAACAAAACATGCATGTTATCCCACCGGATGAATACATTACGACCATCGAGCCTACCACCCAATGGACTGAAATGAGGGACAATTTGGCACAAGAAATGTACGACCATTGGTTAGCTAATGGTCAACAAGAGTAGCAAATTTTGTCTTGTAATCTCCTAGGATGTCGATGTTGAACAATGTTTTTCTAATATTTGAGTTTTCCTTGCTTATTTATGTAATAACATATTGAATTATTTTGGTTATTTCACTATCTATTTGAAGTTGTATTGCTTTATATCATATGTGAGTTGTGTTGGGTTCAAATTGGAATTATGTTTGACTTGTTCCATAGCAAAGGCAATGGATAGTCAAGAACAATCGCAATCCAATCGATCAAAGAGTAAGATCAAGGGCAATGGGGAAAAACAAGCTCGTAGGCTTTGGACGGCTAAAGATTTTGTAAACATAACTAAGTCTTTATTCATTACCCTTTATTTTGTAGGCTCGTAGATTTTGTAAACATAACCCTTTATTCATTACTTCATTACTAAGTCAAACATAAATTATCAAAGAAATAGTTCAATACTTGCAATACATTATTAAGGCTCCAAAACAAATACACATGAACGGAAAAAACATAGACTTGGAACTTGTTCAAAAATTCTTCGCATCCAACTGTTTCAATCTTCATCTTGCCTATCTTGCCCACCGTTCTGAGGTGTGAAGCAATAGTGCCATCGATTATAATTGGGAAATTTTTTCCCATTCTAGTTTGCAAATTGTGGACGACCCTACAAAATTTAACAAAATATCTAATTCATATTATATAACAAGAAGTAAATAAATAAACCTTGCGTATTGACAATTTCTTACTTGGACTAATTCGTTCCAAAGTTGATCATTTTCCACGACCAAGCTGTTATCATTTTCATCCCATCCAATTCCATCAACTTCACGCAACTGATTAATATAACAAAAATCTCGCTTCCAAAGCCTAATCTTCCGTTCGATATGAATATTTGTAATACCAACTTCAGGGAAACAAGCTTGCATCTGATTTTTTAGGACTTCTGAATAGGAGGGACGAAATCCAAAATTACTTTGCCAAACACCCTGCTCTACAAGGGCGGTAAGGGACTGGAGCAAAATTTCCTCCTCCACCTCGGTCCAACCATGACGTGCCATTTAAACCAAATGCAGTAAGACACAAGAAATAAAGACTTCTTTTTTTTATTCAAAAATTGGATGTAAAAAATTATGAGTTTTGTTTGGTATTTATAAAGAAAATGTTACCAAACATTAAACCACAAACCCACCATTCAATCATCTATCTACCACTGCACCAACCATTAGTCTTTGCAACTACCATCTACTCTCCATTCAAAATAAAAAAAAAAAAAAAATATATATATAATAAACAAGTAATTGTCTTTTAAAAATTCTTAACAAATTAATAATTATTTATTTTTCCCTGAATTTTTTTTCCGTGTAATTCGGTTTCAATAGATTTATGTATTTAATATGTATTTTTTTATTATTATGTACTTATTATGTATTTATTGTTATTATAATGAAATTAATCCATTTCGTTTATTAAAATAACAAACTGGGGGCAAATAGGTAATTTGCCCTCTTATCCTATCAAATCCACCTTCCAAATCCACCTTCTCAAAATACCATCCAAACACCTCATTAACAAATCCACCCTTCTTAAGAGGTGGGGCCACCCTCATTACAAATCCACCTTCAAATCCACCCTCATTACAAATCCACCCAAAATCATCTCCGGCATCCAAACGGGCCGTACAAGTCTTACTGATAAGGTATTATCTATAATAATTCGGATCTGGGGTGCTGAATATCAGCTCCTAGAAATCACCCTGAAAATTGTCCAAAATGACGTCATTTTGGGCGCCAAAAGGGACAACAAAAAAATCACTCAAACAATGTCGTTTTGAGTCTTAGGAAAGATAAGGCTTTTTTGGAAACTTAATTCCCACTAGGTCAAGGGTTGAAACCAGGTCAATTATTTTTTTTTTAAAACCGAAACAACCACACGAACTATTCCTAGGTCTTTTTTTTTTTTTTTTTGGGTTTAGGCACTTAGTGTATTATACGGTTTCGTAGGGTTTTAGAAGTTTAAGCACTTTGATGAGATTTTTGGGGTTTAGACACTTCCATACGGTTTGGGGGTTTAGGCACTTTATAGGGTTTTAGAAGTTTAGGCACTTTCATGGGATTTTGGTGTTTAGGCACTTTTATACGGTTTGAGAGTTTAAGCACTTTGGGTTTAGTGTTTAGGCCCCTTGAATCTAAGCACTTTGAAAAAAAAAAGAAAAAAACCCAACTTCGAACCAGTGGAAATTATTTTCTCAAAAGTGGACTTAGTGGTAATCACCCAAAATGACCTTATTTTGAGGATTTTCAGGGTGATTTCCAGGGGCTAATTTCTAGCACTCCGGATCCGCGGATCCGGAGGTGCTAGAAATCACCCTCTGAAAATCGTCCAAAACGACGTCGTTTTGGTGCCAAAAGGGATAACAGAATATCACTCAAAACTACGTCGTTTTGAGTCCTGAAAATCACCTTGAAAATCGCCCAAAACTTCGTCTTTTCGGGCGATTACCACTAAGTCCAATGTGCCTAAACTCTCAAACTATATGAAAGTGCCTAAACTCCAAAACCATATGAAAGTACCTAAACCCCTAAACCGTATGAAAAGTGCCTAAACCCCAAAATCCCATGAAAGTGCCTCAACTTCTAAAACCTTATGAAACCGTATGATACCCTAAGTGTCTAAACCCCAAAAAAATTGACCTAGGAATAATGCACATGGTTGTTTCGGTTTTCAAAAAAAGAAAAAGAAAAAACACTTGGCCTAGTGGTAATTAAGTTTCGACCCTAGATCTAGTGGGAATTACGTTTCTAAAAAAGCCCTATTGTGGACTCCCCTCCGCGGTGGGATTCGATTCGGAGTCGCCACCTGGGTTTTAGCGGATTGTCCCCGAGGAACTGAACTCGATTGACTCGTGCCTCATTTTTAGGATAAGGTTTAAATACCGGTCCGTCGTCACCATACTATCTTAGCTTGGGGATCTCGGTTATGAGGGGGAAGGGTTTTACGGCACCTCCCTTGCCCGGTTCGAAAACTGGTCTCTACTAAGTATTTTGTGAGATTATATAAGATGTTTGAGATCCAACTTTGAGCAAATTAATGGGGAACGGGGAGCGGGAGGCATTTAACGATGGTGAACACAAAAAGAAGGTTACGGTGTATGTTTGTGCTTTGTGAACAACATTGATGATGCTGATATGCGAATATGAACTAACAAGAACATCAAGCAGTGAATAACAGTGTTAGAATATACAAAACAATAACAAAATGACCAGAAAGAACACTGCAAATTGTTATGGAACTGAACCAATCTGATCCCTTGTCTGGGGTTTGAGCGCTCAAAGGGAGGGTTTGAGCGCTCAAACCCTCCTCAACCACATATGCTTCTGTTGATTCTGGTTGATTGAAAATATGACCAAAGCTTGTTTAACCTTTTGAAATTGGATTTTTGCAACTCATAAAAGAAAAAATAATCATCCAATGTTGGATTTAAGGCTTGCTAATGAACCAAATAATGTAACCAATACTAATAGATGAAGGATATAAAAGCAAAAAGCTACAAGAGCACATAGAACAAGATTTGTAGACCAAAGGAGTAAAAAGGTATGAAATTCCAGAAGATAGTTTGACCTTTGAGCGCTCTAACCCTCTTCCTGATTTGTATGCTCTTGCACTTGTTCTGCCTTTGTTTGAATCATCAACAGCCTCAAATCAACATATAATGATACAAATGCCTCTAATATTCCAGAACCATTGATTACATGAACTTGGTGAGCTTGCATGAGTGGGTAATGTACTTTAAGCCAATGCACGAGCATGGTTAGAGTAAGAAAGAGAGGGGATCAACTGATGTAAGCACAATATCAACACGCACACACACACACACACACACACACACACCACTAGAAGCTTGGACACATGATTTGGAGCTGAAATAAGCAAGAAGCAAAGATAAGGCAGAATAATGTTGGGGTGCTCAAACCCTATTCTGGGGTTGTGAGCTTTTGTGATTTTCTAGCTTTCTTACGAACTTTGAGGTACTGGTCATCATTAATAAGAATGAGATGTCCTCATTCATCTCATAAGACAAGATTATTCGTTGCTTGATGATGATGGAATATCATTTCCATGACTTTTTGGCTTGTTTATCAATGATCAAGAGAGAAACAAACTGATTTAGAAACATTTAAACCAACAAAAAGCCATCAAATGATGATATCATCATGAGAAAACATCAAGAACCACAAAAACCACAAAATGGCCAAAACAGTTTGAGCGCTCAAAGAGGGGGTTTGAGAGCTCAAACCCTTCTGACCTACAATTTTCAAAAACTGATTTTCTTTGTTTCTTGGACATTGTAAGCTCGCAAAAGGTACTTGGAACCTACATGAGCTTACTGGTCACCCTCAGATTGACGAAAACGTGATTTTTTGCATGCTTTTCTACCTTTTTGGCTATGATCAAGGCTTGAACTTGTGGTTTGGTTGAAGATGGAGTAATGGCTCAGGTCATGGGCTTAAGGTGAGGTATTTTGGATAGATGAGTGTGAGTGTAAGGTTGATTGAGTGGTTATTTGGGTGTATGGGGGTGTATTTGGAGCTAGATGATCATTTTGGACATGATCAAGTGGGTTTTGATGGAAGAGGTGGGTTTGGATGAAATTGATGGAATGTATGGGCTATGAATGACTTATTATAGTGAGAGAGGGGCTATTGTAGTTGGTTTCTTAAAGACCCATGTGTATTTGGTCTTAAAGAAGAGATTTTGGAGTATTTCGGTGCTTGAAAGAGGTGATTGGTGAGTAATAGGGACTGATTGAGGTAAGTATATGAGTTTGAGGATGATTTATGGGATGGTAGGCTTGGTAAAAGGGTGATTTTTTATAAAGACACATGTGATTAGGGCTTAGAAATGAAGTTTTAAGGTGTTTTTTGAGCTTGAAGATGATGGAGGATGGTGGTTATGGAGGAGAGAGAAGCTAAAACGTGATTGAAGTGATGAGAGAGAGTGGAGAGGGCTGTAGAAGTGTGTTAGAGTGTAAGAGATCAGCCAAGAGATCCAAAAAGAGTGAAGAGAGGGGTTTAAATAAAGAGTTTTTGGAGGGATTTGGGATTTAAAATTCCAATTGGACGGAAGGATTTTTGAAGTTAAAACGAATCTTGGAAACCAGGAGCAGCCCTTAGTTTGGCCAGAAAACCAGCTGGAAGATGCTCTGAAAAGTTTCTGGTGCGCGCAGGGGGTTTGAGCGCTCAACGGGGGTTTTGAGCGCTCAAAGGGTCTACACAACAGACCAAACTTCGTGGGGCTGCTTCTAGTGCTACCAAACTCCGTTTTGTGCGTAGTTTGAAGCGTTGGAAATCTTGTCGAGTATACTTTCTAAGCCAAGTAATTTGAACCCAAGATAATTTGTACATCCAAGTATGACCATTTTACACTCAGAAGGCCAGGAAAACAAGTTGTTTGGTAAAATATGAGCATCTCCCTCATTTCAAAACGGATTGAGACGTGTCATATATCAATAAAGAGGGTTTTGAATGTACTAGAAGATGGTGCAGGCTTGGGTTTGTTTTAAAGAGGTTTCTGGGAGGTTCGAAGGGTATTTTGGTTATTTTGGTTGATTTTGGGTTATTCTAGGAGGGTTTATGGTGGTGTTGAATGGTTTGACAAGTTCAAACCTTGTTCCGAGCCTCAAGGTATGCATGGTTGGTCCATTTCATCATCTGGATTGCAAAGGCCTTTCATGGGTTCAAATTGGGATGTTTACTCCTATCTCTTATGTTCCTAGGACTCAAAACGACGTAGTTTTGAGTGATTTTTTTGTTACCCTTGGGCGATTTTCAGGGGCTGATTTCTAGAACCCCCGGATCCAAGAAGAGTCTTTTTAGCTGCTACAAATCTGCATTTGGTTTGATCGATGCATATTGTTCACTGAGTTGTGGCATGTACTTCAGTGTGCCTAGAATCAAGTGTTGGATAATATTTATTAATGAGATTTTTTTTTAATTGTATTCATCCTCTGAACTATCTACATTTTTTTTACTTCATTCCTAAACTATTGAAACTATCAATTTAGTTCTTCAACTATATGATTATAAGAAATTGGGTCCAATCGTTAACGAAGCTTCACTTTTTGGACGGAAAAGTGATATCCTTGCTACGCATACATATCTGTGCACACAGATCACATCGTAGGGTCCACTTTGGGGTCCCACACAAACAATTCGGGCCGTCCATTAACTTTAAAATGTGTTTTCGAGTGGCCTTGTAAAAAATCATTCAATTGAATAACTCTAAATGCTTGATCTTACATTCCAATTTTTACTAAGTGCTTGATCTTACTCGGTAAAATTTTTTAAAATTAAGAAACGGATTGGATTGTTCATGTGGGACCCCAAAGTGGGTCCCACATAAAGATTTGTGCGCACAAATTTGTGCTCGTAGAGGGTTTTCTGTAAAAAAAAAGTGAAGACTCGTTTAAAAATTGGACTTAATTTCTTGCAACCATATAGTTAAGAGACCAATATCAGGTTTCAAAAAATAAGGGACGAAGTAGAACAGATATGGATAGTTTAGGGGATAAAAAAAAAAAAAACTCTTTATTAGTTACAAACCTAACATATTATATGGCTCTACCAAAACATGTGGGCCCCTGATTCGGTGTAAATGGCGTTTCGGAAGCCTCCGCCTCCTTGGCTTACCCATGAGCCGGTACGGTTAATCTTGGAGCACCGTCATGTGGTGCTCCAGCATCACACATTCTTGTGAAACTATTGACTAAGTGTATGAATCCATATTAATGTGGTGCTGAAATGATTGGAGCACCACCTTACTTTGATCTGGGACTACTCATCAGGTAAGTCCAAGGCTCACTCTTACAGTTACAACTATGAATCTATACAGGGTCAATATTACCTTATACACAAACATTCCACTCCTGAGATTGGAATCAGTGATGCAAGTTATATGATTGAACCAAGCCTTATAATTATTGACTACTCTGTATGCCAAAGAGATACGTCGGACGGCCAAATCAACAATCAAATCGATTAACACCAACACAACAACATCAAAAGACAAAACACAAACAGATATGAGCAGAGATGTCAAGCCCTCAATTTTCAACATAAATATTTAAACATTTTTCCAGAGAACATCTCAATAAAACCTTACATATCCGCCCAAAAGTCACCTCACCATGTCCGATTCATAACAAATGACAATTCTAATAGGGCCCCCTTGTCCCATGAATAAACATGTTAAAAATATTAATGTTATTATATTCTTCCGATGAGTTAAAGAAAATAAAGATTAATGTTACAAGTTTAACTTCCGAAAAGACAAAGTTTACAATTGATGCAAGTGCCTTTCATGCCATGCTCTCACAATGTCATGCATGTCTAGCATTACCACTCATGCTCTTTAGTAGTACCTGAAAGAGGGAGAGGAAGAAAGAGGGAGAAACCGTGAGAGAGGAGGAAGGAGGAGAAGCTGACTATTTTTCAATGGGGCGAGAAAATGATATTTTCTCTCCCACCCAACCCTATATAGTGTAAAAATTACACATCCCACCCTTTACTACAAGAAAGCTTCAATTTGACTCACTAACTAAAATATTCTCTCTCACTCACATAAAGACTTTAAAAGAAATTCCACAATATACCCCATTTATAATTCAAAAAATTTACATGAATTTCTGGGTCTTTACAAGAGGGGTTAGTAAGTACTAACATAAATAAATAAACAGGACACAGTCAGTCGAGAGATTGTGTGAAAATCTCACATCGATACCTCAATTGCTTGATTATATAATCAAGCTTGATTTGCACAGCCTTTATAGATTAAAGGCACGAAAAATCGATGAACAATATAAAACTCTTTTGGGTTTGAAGGTTTTGGCTACTCTCTTGGCGTTTTCGCTCACAAAGTTGCTAGACTATGAATATAACTTGAAGTTATGTCGGTGTTGTGTGTTATTGATGCTAGGTTTCGAACCTACAGCTATGTGTGTTGAAGATGATGAGAGAGACGGATGTATAATATATAAGAGAGGTAGAAAATCTGATTTTAAACTCAAAAGGAGGGGTCCTATTTATATGGATTGAAGGTAGGGTTAGAGATAATTACAAGAGATTAATTAAATTCGAAAATAGAGTTAATTCCCATAAAAACTCTTCTTAACAGTATTTTGAACGTGTACAACAAGTTAGATTACCGGATGGGAAGATTTGGAACAAGGCTCAACACTTGCAGAAGCTTCTGGACTCGCACAGAGTTGACTTCTTGGCTGGCACTTTTAGACAGAACAGGAGACCAAACTTTGCGGGCTCGCTCCGGGCACTATCGAACTCTGATTCGCGCTTGGTTTGAACCGTTGGAAAGCTTGTTAAGTCCACTTTCTAACTGTAGTTTAGATCCAAAATAATTCGTACAAAAAATGTATGATTTAGTAAAACGCTCGTATCTCCCTCATTTCAAATTGGATTGAGACATAATATATATCGATAAAGAGGGTTTTGAAAGTACTAAAAGAAGGTGCAATCCAACCATAAAAGTAAGAAAGTTTAGTTGATCAAAAGTGGGCTGAAAGCAGACCAATCAAAAGATTATTGGAGCCAACTAAGGCTAAAACACGTTTAAGTGTCATGCGGCTTCCCTCCAGAATTCTAAGGCATTCTTCATTCCTTAAGAGTTCTACATAGTTCATAAAGCTTCTCATTCCTAATCAAAGCTTACGAAATCATTTCATCATTAGTAGTCCGCACGTGGCGGAGCTTAAAATATCTACCGAGCCAAATTAGGGTGTCTACACATATAAGAAAATTGGACTTCAATCTAGCAAAGTTTACGACCTTCCCTCCATTCTTTGCCTGAAGCCTATACATCCATTTGCTTTTTTTTTTCTTGCTATGGGACTCTCTCTTTCACATCAAACTCCCTAACGATTAAATTTCCTAAAAAGTACATATGAGTTCCCCCAAAGTAGCCTCAAATCATCACTTACAATGCTAACCATTGGCAAATTCACAAAGGATAATTCAAACTATACTCAACTTCACTCAAGGGGCACTACTTCAAACTAGGAGAAGCGACAATTAACCGAATCACCAACCAAATTGAAGTCAACATATTTATGGAAGAACAATATGACTAAGTCTGGTCCAAACCATGTAAACCAAACTCTTTCAATATCTACAATTTATCACTACCACGTACATATTCTCTAAGTACAAACTTCAATCTTCTAACCCCTTAATCCTCACAAATATAAACACTTATCACTAGCCCTATGGTCCAATGGGTCACCTCTTGTTCCTTATCCCAAATAAACTATTAAACCCAAATAAAACATTGGTCTTCAGCCAAGTCTCGCTATCTCCTAGTTTAGTCCACATATTGCACAAAAGTGTCAAGCGACTCAAGCCTAATTCCCTCAATACACCCTCACCAAATCTAAAGGCTAATCAAAGTTCCAAACAGAGTTTAAGACAAACACTAAAAGATTTCTAAAAGTTAAACAAGACGTTACTCCTTTTATGTCGTCTACAAGAACACCTCAGATTCCTTGTATACTCATCGATAACTTTTAGTAGAAAGTTCAATCTTCTAACCCCTTAATACTCATTTTATGATATTCTCAAAAACAATACCCAACTAATTAGTCCCTAGTCGCAATCTCAAAACAACATATAGTGCGCATCACAACCTCAAATTTTACAAAATCTCACATCTTAAAGGCCAACTCCACGCAGCTATTCAAAGGTTGACAACATAGAAAATACCTGAGAACTCCCTTGTGAAATTTTCAATACCACCCTTTACACAATTCCCAAAAGTAAGAGCGTTGACTATAGTGACATATAAGTTAGGAAACCCGAAACTACTAAAGATCAAGGCTGGTAACAGTTCATATCACGCCTATATCACATCTAGTAAATCTCATCTTATCAGCTCCTCAACACCTTTGTACTTCTGACGTTTTCCACAGCCACAAGATAGTATTTTCGATCAGTATTTAAAATATCACCAGGACATCTCATGCTTCTACTTTACTACCTTATAAATGAAAAGCAGTCAGAAATTAAACAATCTATCTATATAAACCGGGGGCAATCCAAACACTCACATCCCAAGACAGTGGCCATTGTCAATAAACTGGTCAAGTCTACCAATAATATAATAACTCATTCACCCATTGCATCAAACCCCAATAAACTACATGACGAGTCAATCTGCATATTAAAATAATTAAAACACTCCCTTAATCTAATTTGCTCAACGAGTGAATCCTATCGACACTAACTATTGTTCATCTCCAAATAAAATCTTTCTAACATGGTATTTCTCCAGAAGTTACTAATATTAATGTCCCAACGTGCCTCACACTATGAATAACTTATCTCCATACTCAGTAACATCGCCGCCCAACCTTATCATAGAGGTACTCATATATTTTTATTTTATTTTATTTTTGTACCCAAAACCTTAAGGGTACGATACTATAATCACCATATCCAAAAATTTAACTCCAACCGTCAAAACAATCTCAAATGAGCAATACCCAGTCAACTGGATGCCCAAACTTCAGCAAGTTGCAAACAAGTAAGGCCACCAACTCCAAATAATGACAACCCACGACAAATCATAGCAATAGCGAAGGAAATCGTAACAACTTTCAAGAAAAGAACCAATACAAATTGTGCAAGTCAAACATTCCAATGAACATGTTCTCACTTTCATCCACATTAAATACTTAGCCCGTAGATCACATGAAGAACCTTACGCCTTTAAAGTAAGAATGCAACATAACCACTATTATCAACGTCTAAGGGAAGTTCTGGTGAAATTTTTTGCATGGATAAGAGTAATTACAATATGAGTTACGCTGAACATTTCATTTGAAGTCGCGTCGGCCAAATGCCATTCAAAGTAAATATCCATGCAATGCGAACTAAGTTGAATATTTTATTTGAAGTGCCAGCTGAATGCACTTCAAATTTAACATCCACACTTAGTAATCCGACAAGGCTCAAGAATACAAAAACATATTATATCGTCACTACCATTTGAAAGAACAAGTCTGAGTTTTCATGTAACATGAGTCGAAAACATTACACCCCTCTATGTAAACTTAAATGCGATGCCACATAAATGAATGAAATTTTTGTAATGAACACAAGCACACACAAGTCATGTCCTAGATGCAAATGCCCATGAGACAACGTGTCTCCCCACGATCCCTAAGTATTTTAACCTATAGCTCTGATACCAAGTTGTCATGCCACACGACATATCTATTTGGCATACAAAGTAGTTACTTAGGAGGAAACGAGTGTTGGTAATATGACGAATTACAATGTAAAGGCCTGGAATTTCACAAAAAAAACTTTTTGAATTTAAAATTGGGGAACGTGTGAAATTTGCATTTTGATGTTTACATGTGGGGTCAAAGTAATAAGGTCACTTGTTTGGGACTTGTTGGTAGCACCTTGTTAATTGGAGGGGTGTGTGCGTGTTTTACACTATATAAACCATGAGGGAGAGAGAAAATCACATTTCTCCCTCCCCTCTCCATAGCCTGCCCCCTCCCTCCCTCCCTTTCTCTCTAAAAATCTCTCCCTCCCACACCAAATTCACCCTCTACACCCAAAGCCTTTGGAGTGCGGGATTCTCGTGCAAGAAGCTCGGGAAGGTCGATTTCGATGGGATTCAAGCTTTGGGAGCTAGGGTTTTGTGTTGGATCTTGGTTGGAGCTTAAAACTTGAGGTGGGGATCTCTTTCTACTCATACTAAGTGTTTATGTACTGATTTGATGCATATTCTAGGCTTGAATTGTGCCCTTTCCATTGTTTTGGTTGAAACACCAAAATCTGAAAATCTCTGTAGCTTTCGGCCTGTTTCTCTGTCCCGACTGTCCAGATCGGATTCTCAGCCGTTCGAACGGGAATTCCAAACTCTCACTGAGGCCTGTTTTTGTTAAATCCGAATCTTGTTTGACCCTCCGTTGCCCTCCGATTGTGTTACTTGATCATACCCTTAAATTATCGCTTGTTATCGCTTTGAGACTTGTTGAATTATCACATCGGGTCTTAAGCTCGTATCGTTGGATATTTCTTGAGTATGTACGGATATTGTCTTCATGTCTATACTTATTGGAAACGTAGTGACATTGGAAATCGAATCAATGGACATGTTTGGAACGAAATGAAATGTACTTTGATGGATACGAGGGAAACTTGGTAAATTGAGACAATTGGATTTTTGTGAATTGAAGTTGAGTGGATGTTACTGGTGACCCCTAGGAAATGGTAAGGAGGCTCGTGAATCTCGACAAGGGTAACTGTAAGGACCCGTATTTTTAATTAATTTTCCGGAAATAAAGTTGGGGAAATGTGAGGAATTAATTAACATGTTTAAGTGAGGGAATGTTGGGTGTAGTTAGTTAGTTAGAGCCTTAATGCATTACACAAGCTAATATAGGGACCAAGGGTGTATTTTTTTTTAAATCTATTTGTGTGGTGTGAGAGAGGAGAGAGGCAAACACATCCTCTCTCTCTCTCTCTCTCCCCCATTAGGCCGGCCCTCCTCTCTCTCTAACCCTCCATAGCTCTTCATCCCCTCCCTCAAATTCTCCCAAAATCTCCACAATCAAACCCAATCCTTGCTCAAATCCTTCAACCTTTGATCATTAGAGATTGAGTTCTTCTTGTCTTGGCATTGGGAAGGCTACATTTGGTGATCTCTAGAGTTGGAAGGCTAGGGTTTGGAGTCAACATTGATCTTGAGCTTGTCTTCACTTGAGGTAGGAAAATATCTAATGATTTTAAGTGTAAATGTTGTGTGTGTGTGTGTGTGTGTATATAGACTCTTGATTGGTCCATAAACTTGTGTCTTGTGTTTTTCATTGATAAAATCTTGTTTTATCCCCAAATTCATCTACTGTATGCTACCCCTTGGCTGATATGTGATTCCTTACCCAATTTGATTGCTACTTGGTCTTAATCTTGCACAAAATCCAAGTATTGGTTTGTAATTTGAAGGAACCCATTTGGGACCCCATTTTTCATCCAAATCTTTGAGTAAATGCTTGATTCTTGTTGATTAATGTTTCCTTGATCAAATTGAGTGTTAAATTATCTCTCTCCATCCAATTCCATTGATATTTGGCTTTGGAATCATCCAATTTGGAGTTGTGTAGCAAAATCCCCAAAAATCCCATTTTTGGCACTTTTTCGGGTTGCTCTCTGTAAAACCCACCAGGGCGGGATTTTTTGCCACCTGGACGGTTTTGACAGCTTCATGGGCGGTTTTGTTTGTGTTGTTTTGGCCCACCCCCATGCACTTGTTTGGTCCTTAAACATGTTTTTCACTTGTGTTAGGACTTTTTCAACCTTGGTAACACTTTGGTATCTATGGATAATGGGGAATGAATGACGATACTTATTATGTGATTAAAGAAAAGTTTAGAGAGGACGTGGTTCACACACGGGTGTTTTGCACGCACTAGGGATGAGTGGAGAGTATGAGACACTTAGGAAGGGGTTAAGTGACATGTGAGTCCTAAGGAATATCAAGTTGATTATATATGTTGATAGGCGAAAAATGTGAATGTGAAATGATTGACACGGGGCCCGAAAGGGTATGCTCGAAGTGACACGGGACCCACTAGGGTATGCCCGGAATGACACGGGGCCTATATGGCATGCCCGGAAAATAATGAAATGATTAAGAGGAATGAGATACATATGGTAACGTGTAGGACACTCGTGGTGTGTCGGGTACGAGTCGGGCATGAGTTGAGCACGAGAGACGGTAGTGGATGTAATCTAATAGCCTATGTGTTGTTTTCTAGTCCTTTAGCTTTAAAACTCTCTCTCTCTCAACTCTGGTTTCATGGTTTATGTTTCCTTGTCTATCACCCATGTACACTTCATTTCACTTAAAATTGTTAGACATCTCTCTACTGGGCTAGTGTTGCTCAACCTACAAATTTTCAGGTACTCATCAAGGATCATGATCATGGAGTGCAAGCATGAATTATTTTGAAAGCTTATGGAAGAGTTATATCATCATCTTAGAAATAGTACATTTTTGCCAAGATGATTTTGTAACTTGTCTAGGTCTTATCTTTTGACAATGGGTTGTAAACTTATTTAAAACTTATGTACGTGTAAATTTGGGGCTCGGGTGCCCATCGACCTTTATGTATCATGTTATTGACTTTGACTATTTTACTTGGACTTTGACGTGGCCGTGGACTTGTTGACCGTCCACGTGGATTTTCTTAATGGAACTATCTTTTATAATTTTGGGGGCGTGACAGTAACGAGGCCCATGAGTCTCGGCAGAGAGCTACGAGGTCCTAGGGAGACGTCCCGAATGCTCGACTGGGATAACGTGGTCCAAGAATCTAGGCAGGGGAATACGGATCCCAAAACTCCCGGTTGTTGAAATTATGAAAGATGAATTTGAAACAAAAGTACTATAGAAGATGATTTGTGTTTGTTGGACAGTCGAATTGAAAGAAAAGTGATTTTATTGACAAAAAGGGATTAACTAGTACGAGGACACTTTGAATCTCAATTTGGTCGTACCTTGATGTAATCATTTATCGGTTACCTTGTGCTACATTATCTCCTTCGTGCTCATGTCATCTCATTTGCATTTAGTGTATGTCATCCCATTTGCATTATCTCCTTCTACTGGACTAGTGTAGCACAACCCTATCATTTTCAGGTACAATCCATGGAGCATGAGTTGACGTGCTTGGGGTGCATTGCATTGGTTGAATGCATATACTGAGGAGTTATTAGATTATCTCATGAACCTTACTTTTGGGAGCTAGCTTTGTAACTCTATTTGTTCATTACATTTGTCTTAGAAGAATGTAATTACTTTATACTTTTACTTATGTTTTCTCATAGGTCTTGGGTGCTTGATTTAGACTTTATTATTTTTATGAACTTGGAACGTTGCGATGCAACATTTTGGAAGGAAAAGCATGAAATTATTGGATTATCTTGTTCGGAAATGATTTATTTATTGTGTTAAAAATCGAGGACGTGACATATGGAGTATCAAAGCGTACCTTTTACCCTTGGAGTGACCTCGTATTTATAGATGTTGGCTTACTTGTTCTCAAAATATCTTTCCATACTAGAATCCTATTCATGTTAGGAATCCTTTCTCTTTAGGTATTCGTCCCTATTTGGTAACAAAAATTTTACCAAGCTGGACTCCTTGTTTGTTAGGAACCCTTTCTGTAATGGAGTCTCGTTCCAATGATGGAAACTCAATCTCTTCCCTTATTCATGGGAGAAATTCAATCTCTTCCTATTCTTCTAGCATAGTCCAAAGTATATTTCCCACTTCATTTCGTAAGGCGGTCCCCATTAGGGTTTCACACTCTGCTCGTCACTAGTTGACGACCAGATTCCTACTCGGTATATTCGCGCCTCGCCTCACGTGGGTCTGATTAATCATTAACACCTTTTTCGTGCTATGTACTGACGTGGCGTGTATCCCGTATATTTCTAGGTCATTTTAGGGTTTTGGGAAAACACCCCACACATATATCCTCATACATATATCCTCATAGTTCGATCATAGCCTTGATATATTAGTTCAGGCCCTTTCTATATTATATACTCATATATATGAAATAACCAGATCACCACAAAACAAAGGTTCTAATTGTTGTACTCCTCAGTTCAAAAAAAAAAATTGTTGTACTCCTTCCGTCCCGAATTTATTGTCTATTTAATGCATGTATGCCATTTTTCAATTGTTTATATCTTTCAATCTACAATGATTTTTACAATTTGGAAAACTTTGTTTAATAGAACTCATTGAGAACTATTAAATGAGATCCATATTAAATATATATAACATTATACAATTGAAAATATGAATAATTTTTTGAAATGTTGTGAATAGTAAATTGGACAAAAAATTTGGGACGGAGAGCAGTAGTATTAGTGGAACCACATCATACAACTTTTCCGTCCAAATAATTTGATGATGATCCATTGACTCGTCATAAAAAGTCATGGATCCATCCAAATTGCGTCACGAGAAAGATTCTTTAGGTAATCCCTAATCACAAATTTCGGTTTCAAAAAGTTTGTCTGGGTCCTTTCAGATTGAAAAAGTTCAAAGCCTTTGTTGTGTGAAGGAAACTTTAATTTAATTATGCACAGATTTGTTGAAGAAAATCTCAGAAATTCTAATTAGGCGCGACTAAACGGTAATACCGACTTAAGAAAAGAAAAGACAAGTACTCCCTCCATCCCTTTTTAAATGTCCATTATAAAAATACGTGCAATTTCAAACCCCTAAAAAACATATTTCTTCATATAGTGTAGTTTTTATTTTGTTTTATTCAAAATTGAAGTGCTCATTGAGTACTTTAATTTGGTGCAAACAATATTTAAAAACATTCTACGAAAGTACATTTTTTAACGTCCACAAAAGTACACGTTTTTCAAGGGGGACATTTATAAAGGGGACGGAGGGAGTACACGGTAATACAGTATAGCGTCAACTTACGTGGCAATGACAACACCTAATGGGTTGACAAAGTGAGCATGAGAAATCAATAAGTACTTGACCATGAGGTCGCATGTTCGATTCCCACAGAGGTCAACCATGCCAAACCTTGGGGTCACTGGAAGTTATGCCCGGTCATTATCTTTAGGGTTCCAGAATTAGTTGAAGTGTGCGCAAGTTGGTCCAAAAGTTCGGTTATTAAAAAAAAGGGTCCATTTTTTGGGAGGACATAATATAGGGGCTTCATGCAATAAGGACATCAACTTTTTTCATAATGCAAACATGACATTTGCGCAATAGGTGACAAAAATACCCTCACAAGGGCCTTGTTTGGCTAACACAAATAATGAATTTTTTATTTTTTTTTCCAGATCTGATAGCGCAGATAAGGTTATCTGTTGACCCTCCGGGAAGGGCCTTGTTTGGCTAACACAAAAAATGAAATTTTCATTTTTTTCAGATCTGGTTGCGTAGATTACCTTATCTGTTGACCCTCGGGAAGGGCCTTGTTTGGCTAACACAGAAAATAAAATTTTCATTTTTTTAGATCTGGTTGCGCAGATAACGTTATCTGTTAATACAAAATATGTCTTTTTTGTATTTTTTTTTCTCGATTAGCACATATATCCTTATTTGTTGATTTTTTCTATTATACAAAAAAATTGATGACATAAATACTCTTATATGTTGATTTTTTAAGGAAATATATAGTTAATTGATTAGCATAAATACACTTATTAGTTATTTTTTTTATTTAATCACTTCAATTCAATATTTAAGTAAGGAATAATGCTAAAATAAGCCTCATAGGCTTCTGTTAAAATTTTAAAAAATGTGTAAAAAAATGTATAAAAATAGTTATAACTATATTGAAAATTGTAAAAGGTGCATTAGAGTGCTTATGCCAGCAAACAAGACATATATGGTAGTCTGTTGTAATTTGGCCTCTGTTTTATGCCAATAACAGCAACAGATTACCAAATATGTATAGATCTGTACTCTATATCATGCAAGCAAAGCAGACATATATGGTAGTCTGTTGCAATCTGACTTCTGTTTTATGCTAATAACAACAACAGATTACCAAATATGTGTAGATCTGTACTCTTTATCATGCCAGCAAAGAAGACATATATGATAGTCTATTGCAATCTGACCTCTATTTTCTGCCAATAACAACAACAGTTTACTAAATATGTGTAGATATGTACTCTGCATTAAGCTATCAAAGTTGACATATATGGTAGTCTGTTGTAATCTGGCCTCTATTTCATGCCATTAACAGCTACAGATTACCAAATATGTGTAGATTTGTACTCTACATCAAGCCAGTAAAACAGACATATATGGTAGTCTGTGACAATCTGGCCTCTGTTTCATGCAAATAACAGCAACAGATCCCCAAATATGTGTAGATTTGTACTAGGAAAGCTGATAGTGAACAATCAATTTGAAAAGGAGAAAACAGAATCTGCGAATGCTTCAGTAAAAGTTTTAAGTTAAAACACGTAGACTAATGGGAGCAGACAAGAGAATATCACACACTCAAACTAAAAAACTAGCAGTGTTGATCGTCACGGATAGCCTCTTTGAATATTGCAAACGAAGAGGAACATCATTTTTTTTGTTAAAATCCCATAACAATAGATTAACTCTTCGAACATTTCCAGAATTAAAATTTGTGTTCGGTTTGTTTATGAATTTATGGACTTCACAAACGGGGTAATTTCATATTAAACTCACACCTTAGTTTTCAAAAAACTGCCGCTATGAGGTAAGAGTCAAAGACTAATGCTTCATTCAGAAGTTGGCAATTAAGAGTATACGGGAGTAGGGAAAGAGGAAAAGCACGCTGCCAAACCATTGAAATTAATTCATCGAAACCATGAATTACGAAAATAGCTTCTTTTTCCCTCGTAATAAAAAGAAAAAAATGGGTTTATTACATAGAAGACACGATTGCACGAAAAGACCACAGATTCGACAATATTCCTATCTCTCATTGATATTCAACAATCAAAACAATTGGCTGAATCGTAATAAACTGTTCCATAGAAGTTCTTTCAATGTATTTTTTTTCCCCTGTAAATCAAAATCATATTTGATCTTGACTTACCCAGAGAATAGATTTCGAAAGTATAAATCTTTTTTTTTTTTTAAATACCCAGAGAATAGATTTCGAAAGTATAAATCCAAAACCCACTGGAAAAAGATGAATGTACAATGGACATGACCAAATGATCAATGGAAAAGAAAATGGTTACACTTAGCACTAAAAAGAAAATGTTTAACGGTGTTTCCAATAGATTATTTTCACCTAGTCATTTTGTCGAACACTTGGGCTACGACCAAAACATTGGATTCCACATAGCTAACATCTAGCACTCTTTGACATCAAAAATTGAAGGAGCATGATACAAAACGAATTTCTCCAAATCAACAAAACGAATTTCTCCAATACAGTAAAATGACCTCCAAATTGGAGCTTTTTGAAGTTTTACCAATTAAATGGTGCATTCAGTGTGTGTATATTCCAAATCCTGAAATACTTCACAACTAAAAATACGTGAAAAACAATACATTCATGATTCATTGGACCACTTATTCCAATAAAGACTTTTGCATCTCTTGCCTCAAGTTTTCAGAAGAGAAGCACGGACGCTTGATCATCGTCCCTTGCCGTCCCGACCACAGCGAGATGCACATTTTCCGGCAGTCAGATTCAAGTAGCGTTGGTGCCATAACTCGACGAACCGACCTCCATTTCGTTTCCCGTGGGATGAATTCCTAATGAAACTCTATTGAGAGAGAGAGAGAGAGAGAGTTTTGGAGATAAAAGACGCAGGCTGCTGTTGAAAACCAGGAGAGTGTTTGGCTGCATTAAACGTAGGCTTTTACAGTATGGGCAATTTTGTCAATGGGAGGACCTATGGCAGGAAACATTTTCAACCAATGGATTGGGCTCATTTAAAACAAGTAGAGTGGGCCAAAAGCCAATTAGGCCACTAAATTTGGCCTCTAGCCCAATTGTCTGTAAAAAAAAAAAAGAAAAGGAAACTTAATTGGCAATGGCAGTTATGCATGGGCTTAATAATTTTTGAGTTAATTAAATAATAATCATTTTTTTAGACACCATGTATGTTTTCATCCCGCCCACATTACGGGGTTATGTTTTCATCCTCTTTATGTGTGATTTACCATTATTACCCTTATGTTGCCAAAAATTGTGGGTTAATTGAAATTGTTGGGGGTTTCAAAATGAGTGGGGATGATTGTATTGCCTAAATTAAAGAGATTTGTTTCGAAAGGGCAAAATGATAATTGTATAAACTTTTACCCATTAACTTTTCAAACCACACACTTATTTAGGGACAGCCCAAAATGAAAAGTTAAACACTTAAAAAGGGACGAGGGAGTAATATATATATAATAAAGGGCAATATTGGGTTTTTTTGAATCTTGGGATGGAATCATAATTTCAAAAAAAAACACAGGATAAAACTCTAATTTGAAGGTGGTTGGAGGATGATTATTTAAGTGTCCCATAATTTTTTTCATCTTTAATGACCCTTTAAAAAAAAAAAAATTGTTCAAAACAATTTATCGATGAGAAGATTTGCTTGATCATTAATTTTAGATTTCAAAATTAATTAAGGCGCTAGGAAGTTACGTTGACCTGATAATCCAAAGACAAAAATCGTCATAAATATTTTGCATATATAGTTACCGTTTGAGCGTGGCCGCGTTTATTTTTTTTTCAAATTTTCTTCTCCCCAATAAAAATATAAAT